>JAXIVH010000031.1:2296379-2302022 GCA_036785325.1 Urophycis tenuis
TCTCCATCTCCCTACACACACACACGCACACACACACACACACACACACACACACACAGCCTGTGCAATCGATAGGCACAGGCAGAGGAGGAGGCAGAACATTATGACAGCTTAATAGCGGGACACGCCCGAGTGTCCCGGTGTTGAGTGACAAAGACAAAGGAGGGGACGACTCGCTGATGACTCGACATGTGTTTTCCGCGGAACAGTCAGGGGGGTTGAATACATTATACGTGCAGCGCCATATTCCCTGGAAATGTGCCTCCCAGTATGTCACCAACTCAGCATTTGCAAGACGTGACGAGGTTGAATTGCATTGCGGACCACCGGTATGAATTCATAACAGGGCGCGGAGACCGCCCCCCCCCCCCCCCCCCCTACATACACACATACGCATGGGGCTGCACTCGCTGGCCGAGTCTCAAGGCTCATACACAAGGGACTGCAGTGACTGACAGTGTTGTTGCATTCCAAGAGAAAGATGTCCAATTCCTGAATAGTTTTTAAAAAAAAAACATACTTTAAAAACAATATCATTTCCACTTTTTATAATACACACATATTGATTGAAAATGGACATACATCTATGGTTGAATTTCATTTACTTTTCTAGTGCTGGGATCATGTTTTTGCATTTTCCTATTAATATGCTTAATGCAGCCCTGGGTTGTATGGGGATTTCCCAAGACGCCTGAATTGGATGATTAGCCACACACACACACACACACACACACACAATCCTATGTAGACAATTCTCCCATATAGGCAATTAAAAGCCAAAAAAGCCCCTGCCCAGGTATTTTTGAAGCATGAAAAATTCAGAGGAAGCCCACACACACGCACGCACACGTGTACAACCTCCATGCAGACAGGACCCAAGCCAAGAATCAAAGGCCGGCGTCTCTGGAGGTTGGAGGTAACAAGCGTTGTGTTGCACACTGTGTGTTGGGCTGCTGGTCCTATTCCCCAGGCCTCCGCCGGCCACTCTGCACTATTTATTTAGTCTTCGCTGGGACTTTGTGCTGCTGCTTTGTGATTCGATCACTGATGTGCTAGTACCTGGTTTATTGTTACCCAGGACAAGGAGGAAAGTTTTCAAGTCAAACCAGAGGGCTATACATGTGTACATATATATATATATATATATATATATATATATATATATATATATATAGGGTATATGGAATGTATTTTTGTAACAAAAACTGAATTTTAAGTAGTGTTAGGTAGGTGTGTGTGTGTGTGTGTGGTGTGTGTGTGTGTGTGTGTGTGTGTGTGTGCGACGGTTGTGTTGAATCGTAAATGAATCGTAAAAAATGTTTTCTCCATAAAACAGGCTGTGATAGCATTAAGTTTTAATAAAATGTACCAGCATTGTAGCATCGAAAACAGAGAGCGCAAGAGAGAGAGAGAGAGAGAGCAGCAGAGAAGAGAGTCAGAGAGGAGAGAGGGAGTCACAGAGAGAGAGAGAGCACAGAGAGAGAGAGAGAGAGAGAGTCACAGAGAGAGAGAAGAGAGAAGAGAGAGAGAGAGAGAGAGAGAGAGAGAGAGAGAGAGAGAGAGAGAGAGAGTCACACAGAGAGAGAGGGAGTCACAGAGAGAGAGAGAGTCACAGAGAGAGAGAGAGAGATTCACACAGAGAGAGAGGGAGTCACAGAGAGAGAGGGAGTCACAGAGAGAGAGAGAGAGAGAGTCACAGAGAGAGAGGGAGTCACAGAGAGAGAGAGAGAGAGAGAGTCACAGAGAGAGAGGGAGTCACAGAGAGAGAGAGAGTCACAGAGAGAGAGGGGCCCATGGGCACCTGGGCATGCATCAGGAGGGCTGGCCAACACCTGCCTGGTGGTTTGTAATGTCCACCGTGCCCGGAGAGGTGGAGGGGGCACAAATCAAATACGTAGCGCCGGGGCTCAAGGGGGAGGTCGACCCGTGAGTTTGTTTTGGTATGCATGGTTTCAGGGGCTGGCGGTTCATCTGAGAGTGTGTGTCTCCTGGTAATGAAGGCAGAGCTGGGGGGTGGGGGCCGGAGCAATAATGATGACTTAAGGGAGACTGTTTCATCCTCATCCCAACCAAGGGGAATGAGTCTCTTCAGTCTTGGGGCGGGGGGCCAGGGGGGCAGAGTTGATTTTAAAGCGACCCCCGACCGCCCCCCCCCCCCCTCCCCCGTGACATGGTTTTAAATCAGCTGGGGGGGGGGGGGGGGGGGGGGGGGGGGGGGGGGCGGTGTACGCCTCGTCTCACAGAAACATCTGCTCAGCCATCCTCAGCCCAACCAACCCACTCATTCAGCCATCACACAGATACCCTGGCAAAGTCCCAGTACAGAAGTGCAGTAGGGACCATCCCCAACACACTGTGGTGACATCATCATCATCATCCTTACCACCACCATCGTCACACCATCATCATCACCTGCACCATTAAGATAATCTTCATCATCATCATCATTATCCCCTTCACCTGCCATGGATTTCAGTTAAGATACAGCAACAAAAACACCTGATGAGATGGAAACAAGGGTCTCTCTTGCTCTCACTCTTTTGCTCTCTCTCTCTCTCTCTCTCTCTCTCTCTCTCTCTCTCTCTCTCCAAGAGATACTCGACTTCCCTGATCCCTCAACAACAGCGCATTGTCGCCCCCCCAGGCTTCTGATCCGTCCTGGACCACAAGTGTGCATACAAAAGGTGTTTGTAGATAGAAACACCTATCCCCGTCTTGTTTGATGTTAATTAGCCTGTGACATCACGAACACGGGTCTGAGACAAGAGAGCGCCGGCGTCCTCCTTGTGAATACCAGGTGAAATAGAAACACAGAACAGGAAGACCAGAGGACGAGGAAGAAGATGTACTTAGTGTTCTTAAATCATCTGTTTGTCTGCAGGGGTCGCAGTTCATGGCCAGGCAGGGGTGTTGAGGTGGTGTGAAGTCGGTTGAAAGCAGCAGTAATTAAGTGTAAATGGGCCACGCGACCCGACACCGGGCGCTCAGGACCTTTGACACCACTAATTACGTTTGTTTAAAGGCTCCCGGGGAAATCCATTAGAAAACCAAAGTATCTAACAATGAATGTCAAGCTGTCAAGGGTTTTAAAGAGAACACACTGCATGTGTGCTTGTGCTTGAAAGCGTGTGTGTGTGTGTGTTTGATTGTATATGTCTGAATTGTGTTCGTTTGGTGTGTGTGTGTGTATGTCTGTGTTTAGTGTAAGTATGTGTCGATCTTAAGTGTGTGTGTGTGTGTGTGTGTGTGCCTGTGTGTCGGTGTGTGTGTGTGTGTCGGTGTGTCTGCGTGCACATGTGTCTCAGGCTACTTAATTACCAGCTACCCAGGGCATCAGAAGTGTCTGAAGTTAATCTGACGCCGTGTTGTGATGTCACAGATGGAGGAGGCTGGATTAACCTCTCTACAGGGCTAATCCAGGCCATGAGGTCATCAACACACACCAGACGACCCCCAACCACTTGACCCCCGCGGATCCCACCGAGCTCCATGCACTGCCCTCAACACCCTGGGTTAGACGAGATTATTGCAGTGATGACTAAATAAACACTTCAACAAGTCCCTGTTAACAGACAGCCAAAGGATTTCATGGAAACCAAAATCACAGACCAAACTGGGTTCATTTTTTTTCATGTCTTTCAATTCAAGTCCCATGAAATTATGAAGAGGCTACAGAATTCACAGTCTGAAGGAAAACATTGAAATATTAAAGGATTCTGTTAAATTAAGGAAACAAAAATATGAAACGAGATAAACTAGCAATAACTTTGATCGTTGCAAATTCTGTCCGCAGAAAATATCTGTCCATTAGGCCGTTGGTTAATAGATCAACGCTGTACTGCCCACAAACACCTATTTGAAGTGGATTTACAGGCTCAAGGGATGATGTCTAAAGTATGGCCCAGGCAGGGCTGGCCGGAGTTTGTGATGGAGCTCCAATTTAAAGGAAGGAAAGTGGGGAGAATCTACTAGAATATGTATATAAACCGGCTTCATTTAAGGCGTTCTTGGTCGTGAACAGATTGTCTGTGCTGCCGATAAATCTGTAAATGTGTGATATTGTTTTATTATACAGTAAAATGTATGTATTGTGGATGTGTGCATATACTAAAATAATAAATCTGAGCTGGGGTTGAATGCAGTGGAACACTTCAGTGCAAACATGTTGTTATTGCAATCATTTACTAATTACTAATTAAGCAGAGGCTTTTACCCAAAGCGACCTGTGGCGAGCAAAATCAGATCCATGTCTTTCAGGAGCAGCATGGCGTCAGGGCCTCTTGCTTCAGAATGGCCTAGAGTTAGACTCCCTTGGTGCTCATAACCCTGAACCGTTTGCTAGGCAAAGCACTCTACTCACTCAACGCGACACCTTGACCACCAGACTAGCCTCTCATGCCACCACCATGGAGATTGTCTGTGACTCCTGACTGTTTGGTTATGATAGGAGCCAGAGACGGAGAGGAAGAGCTCGTGATCATCCTGTGAGAGAAACATTCAGACGGGAGGGAAGCGAGTGTGCTCCAACAGATGTTTGTATTTTAGTGGCGTCTCGGGGAGACGCTTACCATCCAGCGGGAGCTTCTGTCCAGCGCATCAACCCTCCGACTGTCTCACATATTTTCAATTAGCTTTTCCTGTAGACAAGCTGGCATGCCAAATATCTCCAAGTGATAAAATTCATTCAACCACTTAGCGAAGATATGTCTCTCCACGTTTAGCTCGGAGGGGAAACATTTCTCGAAAATGTGTGTACGTCTGTCTATTTTGTGCTCTTCAGAATAATGACTTCCATGGAGCACATTCAAGCGGTTCCAGGAATGCTTTGGGATGGCCATTTTGAGCAGAACCTGGGGGGGGGGGGGGGATGGACGCAGCTGGAGGTGGTGAGCTTAATGAGGTAAAGGACTACAAATACTCATGTGTGTTACGCTGTCCCGACAGTGAGACTGGATTCCTCTGGAAAATGTACGGCTGTCAGCAAAACACCAAACCAAATCAAGCATTGTCGTGCCTGTGTGTGTGAATATATGTGTATGTGTGTGTATGTGTGTGTGTGTGTGTGTGAATATATGTGTATGTGTGTGTGTGTGTGTGTGTGTGTGTGTGTGTGTTGTGCGGGCAACGCTTTGGCACTCGTCGGCCGAGTAAAAGACTTTTGCTCCGACCGCCCGCATTCCTCTTTGTGAGAACCCGGTTGTGGCAACGGACAGCGCCACAGTGTGGTTCTCCCTGCACTACCCCCCCCCCCCCCCTGGCCTGTAGGCCGCCCCCGCCTCCACCACACAGCACACACGGCAGATGCCGGGCTCATTACTGAAATCGACGGTACCTTCTTACCGTCGTAAAGATCTCTAGCGGTGCTTTAACTCAGGAGCATACATCAGGAGGGGTTTCTTCCCAGGATGAAGACGGCATTATCACCTTGCCATTAAGAGCGTAACGTTGTGTTAAATGGACGGCTATTTAAAAGCGGCCCTTCCAGCTCTGACTGTGATCTATAGAATCTGCACCGCACTTTAATCTAGTTGGGTCCGACCGTTTCCACTCACACTTTTCATCATTAAGAAGAATAAAAATTCATAGTATTTGATTATAGCGCGCCCTAATTCAAAGTGGAGGAATATTCCCCAAAGGGTAATC
>JAXIVH010000031.1:2302222-2304722 GCA_036785325.1 Urophycis tenuis
GTGCAGACTTGTGATGTATGGTGAGCATCGAGTGGGGGTGAGAGCATAAAAAAGAAAAAAAAAGAAATCCAATATTGGCACGAGGAACGGGAACAAATGATATAAAATGTTAGGAATAGAGAGTGCAGGGACACTTTCATTGGCAGCTATTTCACAGTAGAGGTTGCGAATTAAAAGAGGACATAAAAAAGGAAAGCGAGATGGATAGAGGTAGAACCGGTGTGTGGAAATGTCAGAGCGCGGCTGTGGGCCGCATGGCCCGGGACAAGCAAACAGAATCGCTCAAAGCTCGGCTTCGCTCACAACAACGCTTTTATTTTGAAGGTATGCTTCGCGTTGTATCATAATCTGAACATCAACAGTGCAAGCACACGTTCATGTGTCTCAAATGAGTATGTTTTGGCGACAGGCAACAGGCATGACCACGTGCTTGATGAACCCCATGAAAGGTGCCCAGAAGAGGAGCAGGGGGACAGTGGCTGACACCCACTGTGCATGCATTAACACACACAGTCATGGGTGTCTGTACACACACACACACACACGCACCAGCACGCACACACACACACACGCACCAGCACGCACACACACACACACACACACACACACACACACACACGCACCAGCACGCACACACACACACAGACACACACACACAGACACACACACACACACACACACACACACACACACACACACACACACACACACACACACACACACACACACACACACACGCACCAGCACATACACACACACACATTTCCACTCAAATAATTGTATTCTGCTCAAACACATACGCACACACACAGACACACACAAAATGAACATGAACACAAATGCACCACGTTGTCCACACTTCAGATGACAGTGCTATCTATTTGGACCAGAACAAGGTTGTCTACTGACCGCTGGCATCCAGTCCCTTTTACCCCCCCCCCCCCCCCCCCCCCTCCACCGCCCACACAAAAACTCAAATTACCTTTGCTGTTGGTCTTCTGCTCCTCAAAGACACATAACAACTGGCTTACATTACGTTAACAGCAGTTTCCTGGATGGTTCCAATGGATGACTTGCATCATCATTTACTTCATTCGTCTTTCGCTTTATCGCAGTCCTGATCGGATATGATTGTGCCATGCAGGCGGAGGACCAATCACAGCCTCCTGTTGTAGGAGCAGCTGGAGATCTCCCAGCACAGCCCCATCAACCCTCTTCTGAGTACAACTCTCATACATGCAAATCAAATACACATTAAAGGCAGAGACAATGGCTCATAACTATCTCAGTGCTACAATGATTAACTCAATTTCAGTTTCCTGCTGCTGTGGATCTCCGCCATCTTGTCATCATTGTTGTGCAATGGCAGCCTTTACCTCTTCCCCTGTGGGCACTCAATGGACTCAACCAGGCTCAATGGTTTAATGGCCTTTGGCCAAAAGCAGACAGCCAAAGTCCCAAGACATTCCAAGCTATCGGCCAGTGGCTGTAGCCAGCCGGTAGCTAGTAGCCAACTAACAGGGAGAGCCCGCCCCCATGGATGTTCCTGCCCAGAGGAGGATGTAGGACTGCTTCCAAAGAGATGCTTATCATAGATCACAATGCCCTGCTGTTTGCTTCATTCCTGACCAATTCCACCCATCTGACAATGGTTCCTGAAAACAACAGCTCATTTACAAGTTTGAAACCTTATAACCTTATATATATTATATATATATATATATATATATATATATATATATATATATATATTAGGGATGCATCGATACCGATACCAGTATCGGGTATCTGGCCGATACTTCCTTAAAATACTCATACTCATATTCGTTTTTTAATTGCCGATACCACGCACCGATACCACTATGCCAACATCAAACGGCCGCATGCAGAGATGAGTTGTCCTACCTAACTAACTTGGGGGAGATAATGAGCAGAAACTCAGAGATTCTGCCATAGGCTTGTTTGTGTGAAAGTTCGCTGTGAAAAGACGGAACAGTAGGCTAAGTCATGTCGGCGATTTGGGCATATTTTAAGATAAAGGATGACGACAGGTGTAAGGCAGAGTGTAAGATCTGTAATGCTACGGTGTTGAGAGGCGGAAAGGAAAGTACTTCCTTTAACACTAGCAATCTCATAAAACATCTGAAGACGCACCATAGTGCTAAGTACACAGAGTTCACTAATGCTAGTAGCGCAAGACCGAAGCAGCCAACCTTATGACGTCTTGCAAAAGTGAGAGAAAATGTCCAAAGACAACTCACAGGCAATACAAAAAACAGAGGCATTTACTCACTTCAGTGCTCGATGACCAGCCACTTTCAGTTGTTGATAATGTTGGATTTCGCCGTCTTCTAGATGTGCTAGAGCCCATATATGAGATTCCCAGTCGGCTCTACATCGCAGATGCAATGTTGCTAAAGGTGTATGATAAAGTGAAAAATCACGTTGACGCGTCGTGATCACGAGTTGATAGTCATTTGACAACATAGTTTGTTGATTT
>JAXIVH010000031.1:2309722-2616838 GCA_036785325.1 Urophycis tenuis
TACACTGATACACACTGGTACACTCTGGTACACACTGGTACACTCTGGTACACTGGTACACTCTGGTACACACTGGTACACTCTGGTACACACTGGTACACTCTGGTACACTGGTACACACTGGTACACTCTGGTACACACTGGTACACTCTGGTACACTCTGGTACACTGCAACACACACACCCACAGCAGCTCAGATGCAGCCACAGTTGACTGTGCTCTATTTAAAGCCGTAGTTGAATGTGCTGTATATAAAGTGCCTATGCTAAAAAGGATTACAAATGCTCTTACCCTTTGTAGCACTTGAAACCTGCATGTATGATCATGAGTAATAAAGCTCATCTCATGAATTAGCATCTCCATTTAAAGTTTGCCATTTTGAAATGGACAGCAGTGTTATCAGTAGTATCGACAGAGTGTTTAGAGGTTACTTTATTTATATCTAAAACAATGGTGGCTGTTGGAACTTTTAAGAGAGAAATAGTGGCCCAAAGAAAGGCATTGAATATTCTGAGTTTTCCATTTGGCCAAGGTGTTATGGTCATGGAAATGTTACACTCCAGCTGGCCGCTGGGCAAAGGGATCAACGGGCAATAGTAAGAGGCATATTTGACAGCCTGAGGGTTGGAAATAAAAATAGGAACTACAATAGTTGCTGCTATCACTGTCATCTTGGATTCCATTGATTTAGCCATAAACTACAACCATTTTTTCATCATTTTATCATTGCCAAGTGACTAAGACAAGCGTCATCCCCAATTGTCCAATTGTATTGCCAACACTGTCTTGTCCATTGTTTCTGGACTTGTCTTTAATGTCTCAGGCTCATCTCCATCACTCTCTCTTTTCTCTCCTCCTACCGCATGCCAAATCAAGACACTTCCGTCTCACAGACCTCTCGTTGTATAATAATTATAGAGCCGCCATTGTCATTGTCGCCATCAGCTCCACTCACAGAATCACAAATCTTGAGGGAACCAAATACGTCTCCCAGCGTGTTTTCTTCCCTATGCTTTCTAAACACAAAGACAATGGATTCCTATGCTTGCTAGAAACGTGCCTCAAGGGCAAGCAGAATACTTTGAGAAAACATTAAAACTTGGAAGATTTCTGACTTGAACAGGATTCCTTCGTTCTCTTTGTGAAAGGTTGAAGAGAATGCTTTGTGACCTACATTTTCACAGCGGTGTTTTTTTTAATTTAATAGTCCTTATATTTGAATTGAATATTTGGCCCTTGGAGAATTGGCAATTAGCTTACAAAACATAGCTGATAAATATCTACATGTGAAAGTAGAACTATATTTTGTTGAGCATCATTCGTTAGTATGCAAGTTCAAATGAATCAAACTGAAGCTGGAAGAGTAAAAGCGTAAAAATAAAAAAATAATGTTCACATGAATATAAAGTGTGGAAAAGTGTGTGCAAGTTATATTATGAGTATTATGTATTCAGCATTAGGGGCATTGTAGGAAAAGTCACACATTTAAAATAACAAAATTGTGTCTTTTTGTTTTTTTCAAGGAACCACATCGCTTCACTTTTTCCAGGACGGTTCATCTCATCACACCACAGAATCTACCACTTACAGTGTGCTGTGCCCGCAGTGGATGACCTGATCAAAGTATACTGCCATCGCACGTAGCAAAAAGGAAATACTCATTATTTTAGCCCAGAATCAGCAGATCATCATAAGCATCTGGCCTTTGAAGAGACATTGCAGTGAACTGGGGCTTGTTTAGAAGAAAACAACAACATACTGATTTGGATGCAGTGATAGTGTTTGCGCATCAGGAAATACAACGCAATGCACAGATGCAATGATATCGCTCGTTAAATTTATACAGGCAATTAAAATGGGATTTTTGGTACACCAGGACATGATATGACAGATAATTAAAAGAATCAATCCTCAGGTGTGGAGCTCTGAAGAGCCCAGTGTCTTAGGTGCAGACAGTCCCACACAAACAGGGCCTAATGCTCTCTGGCACATGGACTCCTATGACAAATTATAGCCACATGGAAAAGGGATTAATGGATGCATCGATGGATTCCTTGTATGGATGGAAGCTTACACAAGCTTACAGGCTTGTGTGTCTGTAGAGATTATTTGTCTGCACAATGATACTGAAAATGGACATTTCGTCAACATGCAAGTGCTCCTGATGAAACGAAAAAAACCTTGACACTTTCGCCAAAGACAACAGTTTTCTATGTGGTCGCAGTAGAGTCAACGCATTTAATCCTATTGGGGAACACTAAAAAAGCATAGTCTCACTCACTCACACACACACACACACACACACACACACACACACACACACACACACACACACACACACACACACACACACACACACACACACACACACACACACACCTATATCTCACACATGTATGTCACCATATATAGAGAGGTCATCTGCTGGAAAAATTGGGCCTAGTTTTTGGTCAAAGTTTTCTCAATGGATTCCTGGTCAGAACCCCTATTGGAACAGATTAAAACTTGGGGCATGTTGAATTTTGTCCAAAAATCCAATATGACCACCGTATTCCAAAATGGCAGTTTTTTCACCATTTTTGGCTATATTTTAGGGGGTTTGCAATTGAAAACAGTGTCATATTAGCAAAAATAATGTCCTCTTGTATCAAATTCATATTTATAAAGGTTGACTTAGCATTTTAAGTAAAATAAATATCATTTTTCACCATAAAATTCAATAAAACATTCATCATTATGGTAAATCGTTGTGAGATATCAGTGAGATATAAACTTCCTATGGAAATATATCTCCAACAACTGAAATACAAACCAAAAAAAACATTGGAAATCATATTGAAAACACTAAAACTAGAAACAATTGAAAATTAGCCCAAAAAAAATGAAACAATTAGCCATTTGTTTTCAGATATACTATTTGCTGGTATTCTTTAAATCAATGCCCACTTTCCAAAACTGTTCTGTTCCATCATCTCTCATCCTCTCTTAGCCTCGTTTAATTAACTGATTAGCACATTAGCAAGTTTTCTTGAAAAAAAAAGTGAAAAGTGAAAGAGTGTAATGACACTGTAAAAACTCAAACCTACCACCACCATAGCATTCAACAGTAGACATGTGCTCCAAAACCCGACTCTGTTAGTTAACTGATTAGCATGTTAGTACGTTTTCTTAAAAAAAAATGAATCTACAGAAACGGGGCAACACTTTACTTGAATGTATCTCTACATAAGGGTGTCATGACACTGTTATAACTATGTCATGGTACATTAATGACATGGTCAGATTCTGATTTCCAGTAATTGCAAGCAACGAGGGCTTTGCCAGACAACATTACGGAGCACAATCAAATTGGGCGGAAGTACGTAGCTGGTATCACCAGGCTAATTGTCATTACCCCTAACCCTGAATGACAACTGTCATAAATGATAATGAGCTACACATAATGTTCACAATATGAGAATTGATTATGAAGTAAGGATGTCCGATATTGACTTTTTGCCGATATCCGATAGCCGATATTGTCCAAATTCTTAATTTCCGATACCGATATCAACCGATATGGTATACCGATATATACAGGCATTTTTATTTTCGCCCAGACTAATTTTAGGTCCCATATCTCCTGTTGTGGAATTAACACATCATCTACTTTTATTGTGATGCCTCACTAGATTGCATTTCACAAATTAACACTGTCTATAAAAAATAAGGACACTATTTCAACTTATGGAAAAGTGCCATATTTATGCACAAGCACATTATCGGTGGTAAAACCGATAACGATATGAACCGATATTACAAAAATAGGCTAATATCGGCCGATATTATCGGTTGGCCGATATTATCGGACATCCCTATTATGAAGAGATGTTATTATATAAATATTACTATTTCTGAATGTATGCTGCTTAAAAAAGTAGACAAGGAACTTTTCCGTCATTATTTTCTTTTGTTTGGGAGGTGCAAGGAAAAAAAATCAGGAGTTAGGGCCTACAAACATCTGTTCAGCAAAATAATTGAAACTGCTTATGTGATTTCTCCTGTTTCATGTTCATTCCATGGTAAACTTCTCTGGTGAACTTTAAAGTAAATTCATTACCAGGACTATGAGTAGAAGTTATTGATCCATTTCAAGGATGTTCATTTCATTTCAACCTTTGATGAAAATTTCATTTCCAGATTATTGCTGTACATAGAATGTTGTCTTCATTATAGCACTGTGTAAATTCAGTTAGGACTAAAAAGAAAGGTATTTTTGGGACAGTTGGGAAAGGTACATTTGAATTGTAGTTATGTCTGTAGATCCTTTCCTGAAAACGAATGATCCTGAATCTTATTGATGCATCCTATGCGATTCATTTATTGATGGTAAGGTCAGAAAGCCTATTCAATCACTAGCATTCGAGACTATAAGGAAGAATGCCGATCTATGGTCTAAATTAGATAAAAAAGTGTGTATAGAGCAACCATACAAATCATTACGTGAAGTGGTATCAAGGCTTCCAGAAAGCTGAAACGGGACCTTGTTTAATCACAGCATGTGCCATTTCATTTAGAAACAGGCTTAAGACAAAAGAGCTTCAGTCCTTAAAACTTAAAGAAGCAAATGTCAGGTTTGATGAACAAGAAGCCAGTGAAGGCGATGACAATCAATCTTCATCACATACTGCCCAGAAGAGAACAAAACTTTCACGAGCAAAAGAATTGTCTGCAAAATCTTGTCTGATTTGTAATCAGTATTCAGAGGGAGATGCTAAACCATATAATGATGGAGGACTGGCACACTGCTCAGAAGAAAGATCTGCACTCAAGCTCAAATAATCAGTAGCCAAGGGGCTACTAGATGAACAAGGCTGTTATTACGAAGCAGCAAAATGAATTGATGTCTTGCTAAAGCTGATGTGTACTACCATAAGAAATGTTATGCTGCTTTCATATAATCCTATGAAAAGAAGGTGACATCAACTTATGAGGCAATGCAAGAACGCAAAGCTACGGAGTACTTTGATGAAATGATAAGACGTAGTAGGGTAATTCAAGATAAACAAGCATTCCTCATGATAGAACTCTTGAAAGACTTTGAGGAAATCTGTTTGGATTTCAGTCTGAAGGTCCCACCAATAAGGCAAACAAAGTACCTCAAGATCCACCTTGAGCAAAACTTTAAAGAGTAAATTGCATTTTCTAAAATTGGTCTAAAGAAACAAGTTTTGCATTCCAGCTTAGCAGGACCCACCACCTATGTTGAAGGGTCATGGTTTACAAGAAGCTGATTTAATCAAGGCTTTTGCCAGACTTGTAAGGCGAAAAATTGCAGAGAAACATACGCCACACAAAAAATGTAAAATAATAATAATAATAATAACAACAACAACAATAATAGGATGATAAAATAGTAAATAATAACAATAATAATAATTTCCTTACTTTTACATATAGTTCACAATAGCATTTTTTGTGCACAATGGAATCTACTGTACTTTTTGGAGGGAGGGGAGTGGGGGTAGGTGGGTGGGTGGGGACCTCTCTAAATGCTTAATGCAAACATGTTTTGCTCTGTGTTTAACCATTAAGGGATGTATGTAACTTAAAAAACAAATAATATCCGATATTTGAAAATAAGCAGAAAAAATGTCATTATTAAAGTAATTTAAAATTTGAAAATGAATAGGTACTTGATAGATGACTACATTATTTTTGGTAATATAACACTGTTTTCAATTACAAAACCCCTAAAATATAGCCAAAAATTGTGAAAAAACTGCCATTTTGGAATACGGCGGCCATATTGGATTTTTGAACAAAATTCAACATGCCCCAAGTTTTAATCTGTTCCAATAGGGGTTCTGACCAGGAATCCATTCAGATAACTTTGACCAAAAACTAGGCCCAATTTTTCCAGCAGATGACCTGTCTAATATACTCTATATACCTAAAACAGACTTTATCCAGACAATGTTGAAACCTATGTTAAGAAAGTTATAATCAATAACATTATGGATTAAACAGGTTTTCAGGAAATCAGGAGATAAAATGGGGGAGAATGGATCGGGTGCATGTGTTTTTTTTTTTTAATTTAATTTAATTTTAAACAAATATCAACATTTACTTCTCCAAATGTACAACTTAAGTCTGAAATGTTATGATATTTCCCCTCTCCTCCCCTCTCCTTTATATACTGTAAAGGGGAGGGGAATATATACTGTATATACTGTATGTATACATCATGAAAAGTTGATGCATACATTTCTTTTTAATTTTGATATACTGTAAATGACTTCAGGCATAAAACTAGCTGCAATGTCACAACACTGTTTGCCATTGGGAGTCTTCAATGGAAGTGGAATGGATTTTGTGGCAACTTGGACTGTGGACTTATTGGACTGGGCACACAGGCATTGCAAAGTATGTCTTCTAGTGTCCTGCACACATGCCTCTAGAAACACACAACACACTACACAAGTCAGTGTACTGACAGACTATTCAGTACACTTACTTTCATGAAATGTGAGTCTTTCCTTTTTAATCGAAAATAATTTAATCATGTTTTTATCATACTGTGCAATAACATGTATTGCTATTTAACGCAATGCTAGGCTACATTTCGTTAAGCTGAAAATGTTTCAGATTCTACGGTACAAAATAAGAGTACATTCTCAATGATCTTGTGTCAATGGCAGTCATTAGGTTCTTCAGCACCAGCACTCTGCACCTGAGGCCCTTTCTGTTAGGAGCACCGAGACGCCACAATAGCTGCAGTATTTTGCAGTTTAAGTTAAGTTTAAAAAAAAAAAAAAACATCCAAGTTGGCACACAGCAGGACACGGCAGGATTTGTGGAAGGTGGCCTCTTTCAGTTAGACATGCAGAAAAAAACCCTGTCTTTTATTTTCATGTTCGTTCAGTGCACGGTGAACTTTTTTTTTTGCCCATTTTGAAGAATAAGACCAAGTTTACGTCAAACATCATTCTGTCAATGCTGCATAATTGACAAAGGAACGTGGGCAATGTAGTTCCTTTGTGTATAACTTTGTGTTAGCGTGCTTCTGCCACCTCACAGGCACCTTGAGATGTATTTACAAATGGGATTTGTCAAAAGGAAATTGTTCCCCTAAATTGAGCCCTTGACTAATGCATATTCACAGGTACACATAAAACCCAGTGTGCCAAATATAAATAATGAAAATGCTGAGCAGTGTTACAAGGTAATCTATTCTGAATTACATTATGCAAATTTAGATGGACTTCCTATGCCAAATTTCTCCTGAAAAATGTACTGCGAATGAAAAAATCCATTCCTTCTTTATGCATGTTTTAGGTATACGTACACAAGGGGCATAATATGCACTTCTTCCAATTTAAAACTCAAGTCATTATGTGACATTGGCTTTGAACTATGTTTGCATATGTTGAAGTGTTGAGGAATTGAGGAAAGCTGAGCAGCAGCAGTGCTATCGACAATTCAACATCAACAATGTGTTTCATCGCACAGCGGAACAAATGACAAAGTTCAAGGCACTGCTGATGGAAAGTTTCATTGTGGCTTATTAATGCCACAAACTTTCTTTTGCATGGATTATGCAGTTTCACTTCTTTGTTGCTTAATAAGAAGTGGTGCCATCAGTTCTGCAATGGAGTTGTAGCTAACAACGCTGAAGGGAGACGATGCACTTTGAATGAAGTGTGTGTGTGTGTGTGTGTGTGTGTGTGTGTGTGTGTGTGCGTGTATGGGCCCATTTCATTGGTGGTCCTGGGGTTCACACACAATAAAAATCGCGTCCCAAAAAAATTTGACTATGAAAGGCAAGAGGATGACCTCTTTGAAATAAGCAAGGGAACTAGGGAGCGGGCTGAGAGTCACACAGTAAACACCATAAAGGGAGGGAGAGGCAGGACGTTCTGAAAGCTTGTTAAAAAATCTTCAGTGAATGGCCCGTGTCTGTGTTTCCCACACAGACCAAGACGACAAGTCTCTGTGCATGCTGAAAGGACTGCATCCCCACTTCAAGCTACTTGTCCATATTGGGAACATTCCTGCTTTCATGGAGTCCAGAGAAGCTAACCTAGCTCTAGCCTGCTTCAAAAGAGATGAACAATGAAGGGTGGGGGTTGAATCAGAATTAGTCAGAGCATCAGTCGCAGCATAAATAAGTAAAATACATATATATATATATATAGTTACACAGGTAGAGCAAGGCCTGTACACACACACACACACACACACACACATTCAGTCCCACATTCAAGATATACAATTTAGTTTGCTTTCATGAGTTTCTTTTGGCCAGACAATTTGGCTCCTAACCACTTCAGGCCAGTTGTCGGCGAAGAGCTATGGAATAAATTGCTAATCAACTTGTTAAAAAGTTCTTTATTTCGGCCATTCCTTTGCTTATTTTCAAAAGATGGGGCTCTTTCATGAGTGTGGGGATGGGTTGGGGTGGAGGACAGAGGGAAGAAAAAACTGAACTGACCAATTGAAAAGCATTAAAATAAAGAGGGAAAAGTATGAGATGTGACAGCTATTTCTATCTTGCCAAAAGTAGTGTGTTGAGCAAATGAAAGAGTAGGGGAAACATAACTGGATTTATTTTAACATATTTTAGCATTTTGCAGCCATTTCATTGTACTTCAGCTTTTTGCCATTTGTTAGAAAACTTTAAATGTAGTGACTTATTTATTGTTCAGAGAAAGATCTTTTCAAATTCAAATTGTATTTATCTTAACCTCACATTTTCCGGTAACTTTTCATTCCTTTCAGACCTATCTTTGTGTGTTTGTATGTGCATGTCTCCATGTGAGTGTGTGTATCTTTCCTGGACAAAGCGTAGACAACAAAAGTCTTCTCAATAAATGACACCCAATGAAAAGGCATCTTTAGAGAGACAATGAAAGAGAGACAGACAGACAGACAGACAGACAGACAGACAGTCAGAGGTCAGGGGGTGGATCAAGATAGATCCAAAGTTAAATTGAGTTTAGAATCTGAAAGTACATTGAGCCTAGAATCCAATTTGAGAGACGTGTACATGGTTAAAATGGTATTTGGTAGCTTTTCCAGACATTGGCAACATAATGATCCCAATTGGATAGCATGGATAGCATTAACAACACTTGTATGGTGTTCAGGTGTGTGGGACCCAATCTCATTTTTATTTGTATTTATATAAACATCTGTTGAGTATTTTAACATGCAATTGTTTGACTGTGTTGAATTGAAACCCCAAAATGCGGCGGGTCCACCAGACCCAGCAACACTGGCTGAAGAACACAGATATGAACACCAAGGGTTAGAATAAACATTTCATACATATACAGCTAGACGAGAGTGTTTGAGAGAATCTTCAATAATGAAGAACGCAATGACACAACTTGTTCAGCAGGCGAACATAACAGACCCAGACAATCCACTTAAGCAACCATTAAGGTGACAGACAAAAGGGTCTCTACATGTAAAATAACCCTAAGTCATCACACAGGGATGTATCCATTACACACCTAGGGAATATCTTATGAACAATTCTTTAAACACAAATAACCTAATTGTTGGGGTGTGGACTGATTATCCGGCCCATCTGGTGAGTTTGTGTTCTTATTTTGTGCACCCATTAAATCAGCTTGAAGGAATAATAGGATATCAATGGACTGAAATTACATGAGATAGCAATGGATTTGATGGAACATCATTTTCTGATGCTTAATGCACACCTTGATAACCCTTAATAACATCATTAGAAGTAAGTGGATTTCTGTCGTCCATCACTTTAACTTAGTTTGAACCCCTCTCACCGATAGTGCCTCTGTGGCCACAGAGTATACTCTACAGACAACGATCTCTGTGCAGTCACCGTGGCAACCACACTGGGGCAAAGCACTCAACTGAAGAAGGGATATGTTATGATCCTGCTTGTCACAGAGTATTCACTGCAAACTTGTATAAACAAGGGACAAAAGTTATCATTAAAACATGGCCCTACAAAAGGATCCCTGTGTAAGATTGCTACAGCTTTGTTCCTCTAGCTGTTTACAATATGAATTGAGAGTGAATTCACCTCCAATAAACATTTAACCTTATTGTTATTGTTGGCTAATCCTTAAACAAGAACACATTTATTGTGGGTGTCAGTTGTGGACTCCATATTTAGCAGAAGTTGGATATTAATATATTGCAGGTTTAACAAATATTATTAAATAATAAAAATGAAACATGCAATTAATTGTGCATTAATTGCTTCAAAATAACAATCTGTCCTTGCTTATTGTGATTATTTAAAGCGTGCATAGCAGCTTAATTCTCACACGGCTCTCCCAGGTTGCAATAAATTGGGTGCCGTTTATGGAGGCTTTAAGGAAAGACATATTTACATGAACGTGATTTCTTAAATCCCAATGAGATGTTATGCTGGAGAATTGAGGTGAAGTCGATGACTCATGAGTCACAATCCCTGTAAATTGCTTTGGGATTATTACCAGGTGGTTATATGAGAGAGTGAAAACAGAGAAGAAGAAAGATCAATGAGCCATGATGGAGAGAATTTAATGTAAGATAATTTAGGCATACAACTGGGGACATTGCTATTTTTGACATTACAATACCAAACATCACAAAAGGAAAGGAGGAAACATGCAAAACCGGGCAGATAATACTAATACAATTAGGAGAAAGAAAGGGGAGAAATAAAAGACATAGATATCTGTGGATCTGCAGATAACTGCACCAGTCGCCTTCACTCCCTCTTCCACCTGGATAACTAATTAAAGGACCACTGAGTTTCAGCGGCTGCCTTATTAAAATGTCCAATTATTATTCTAGATCCTTAAATTGATCCTTAAAGGACACAATACTCTCGGGAAAACTCCCAACCTAAACTCTCTGTTCCACGACACTGATGTCATAATGGATGAGCTCCCATCTTGGGCCGTGCCAACTGGCTCTGACTCCTTTGTCATCTTATGCCACCCACATAGACAATTGTCTTTGTTGGTAACACAGGGAAGAAGGATTCCTGCAGGCAACAGCAATATTTGTATGTCAACTATGCCCTGCCCCACTTCACACTCCCTGGTCCCAGTCTCCACCACCTCCTCCCTTCCCTGCCCCTCTTAGGGTCACTGCTAGATGAAGCCATTGCTCTGGAGTCCTTGTTGGGAATGACAAGACTGACCCCTACTGAACCCCAGAGGATGAGACAGATTGGCCGCTGCCGTCGCTGTGGTCACGCCTGACCACTTTGTGTTGACCTGCTCATTAAGAGCAGCTCTCGTCTCAATACCGGACTGCTTTAATGCAGACTTTTTGTTTCCTTTGCCAGTTTGTCCCCATGGCTTTCATCCACACTGAGTGGGCTGACCCCAGCACCTGGAGTCATCAGGTCTGCCTCATCCCGGTCTCCTCTATCATTGGATAGAAGGAGGAGGAGGATGTCAGCATGCCTTCTGCTCAGTGTTTTCCTCTCCTAGTTACACCGCCTCAGTTAAATCAGTGTCAGTCGTAGGGCCCTGGTTCCTGCCCCCTCCACGTCATGGAGAGGGTCATCTATTTAAGACAGCAGAATGGATGCTTGATGTGATGCTGCGGGAGGGGTCTCGAGTACCTGGCCCACTTGGAGGAGAGGTGCTGGGTCCCAGCCAAGGGAAGGTGGGCCAGGTGTGAATGCCAGAAGATGTTCCGTGAGGGCAGTCAGAAACCGGCCCATATGTATTTCTGGGTTTGGTTCCTGTAGACTAACCTTTGTAATTGTCGATGTAACTTGACTGTTTTCTCTGTTTTGCCCACTACTGAACCTGTCCATTCTTTCGGAGAACCCGTCTCTGCATCTGCATTTGGGTTCTTACTGTGAGGTTATGTAAATAATATTTGCAAATATTTCTTTATAAGTAACTAGCCGATTATACAAGTATATTATACTTGTATAATTGTATATGTTATTTATTTATTTAATATTTAGAATAACACAATGACTTCATGTGCCCTGAAGGCTCCCCACTCAACACAGTTGATATACAAAGAAAATAAATGAATTAAAAAGAAAATAAATAAAGAACCCCCCCCCCCCCCTTACTTCACCTTGGTCATGACATTTTCATTAGGCATATAGAGTGGTTTCTGAGGTAAGCCTTGCACTAGATTAATACATCAGGCCCTCATAGTATAGATGTTTAATTTTTACTTTTGCTCAAAGAGAACAGAGTGGAGGAATGTCAACCCACAAATAGTAATTATGGCATTAAGTTTTATTTAGAGTGCAGCCTAATTTATTTTCACATTGCGAAACATGATCGTAATGAATCAATTTGCCTCAACGATGATGTATGCAAATATGAATTATTTAACCTGATTACACGTTTAAATAATGACAAAAAAAAAATCTGAAAATATAATTAATTATTCATAATTACAATATATAATTAATTCAGCTTGTGATAAAAAAAAAAAAGGTGATGACCGAATTTGCTTCAGCGAGCGACAATGAAACCACCGGCCTTTGAAGAAGGAGGTGTGGCCACACAGCACATTACAATGCATCACAAAGTGATGCACACCTGTTCAGACCGGATAACGTATAGGAGAGCTCAGTCCATAAAACTGAGGTGCCAGAAGTGTCTGGAGGAGAACAGAGAGGGAGGGGGGGGGGCAGTCCAGACCAGGCTTATTCCATGGGAGAGAAAATAGGAAAATAGGAACCCTGGTGGGAGAGCAGCATGACCCCATGAGGAGCGCGGCGCTCCTATTGATTCTGATTATGAACAGGAGATGGATCTTAGGACGAGGATGAAGATGTATTGCTCTAAAGGATTGTAAAAAAAATGAATA
Source organism: Urophycis tenuis (assembly GCA_036785325.1). Classification (NCBI taxonomy): domain Eukaryota; kingdom Metazoa; phylum Chordata; class Actinopteri; order Gadiformes; family Phycidae; genus Urophycis; species Urophycis tenuis. The sequence continues at coordinate 2,322,536 of JAXIVH010000031.1, forward strand.
CCAAAAAATCCCTGTGCTGAAACGTGGGAGATTTGATGGCCAGACAATGTTAGCGTGCTGCTGTCTTGAGGGTATGTTTCTGCAAGAACGTGTGTCCTTGCTTGTCAAAATGAATGCATTAAGAATCACAGCCCTTGCCATTTCTGCTGGAAAATAAAAATGGCGAGAACTTTGTATGTCCATATATAACTACTATGAGTGTGTGAATGAAGACAGTGAGTTTGTGAGTGAATCATTCCAAGAGGAAATACTAATAAAACTCATGAAGGTAGCAATATAAAGCTTCACTACACTGTTCCTGAGGCAAGGATTGAGGGTTTATATAGGATTGGACGCATAGCCTATAGGCATTTCTAGCAGAACTGAGGGCCGGATTATGGAAGCCCAGTGGGAGATTTAATAGCAGCAAAATGATGGTTTGAGTGTATTAGCCCATTAGATTGACAAACAAAACAGATTAACTTAATGCTGCTAACTTTCACTGCTTAACCTGCCTCTGTGTGTAAAGCCAGGCCGCACTCACACACCAGCTTCCTTTGACTTGATTTTCATTTTCTAATTTGTTTCAACTACATTATGGTACAATAATTATTACAGCAGTAAATCTAGGTCCATCCAGCAGGTTTTGCTCGTGGTTTGCTTCACTATTCTGTGGTGAAAGTGCTGGTTAAGCCTGAACCCACCAGCCATTATCAGGTATGTAACTCTCAAGTCGGATCTTTCTGACTGTACTAGAAACAACCAGAACTCCCACAGGTCAGAGGGCGTCGCAGCCAGGCGGGAGCAATCCTCATGTCACCAGAGGACTCACACACAGACCTATGGGTTAGGCTTTTTGAGGGTGCTCGTGGGAAACGCCATCTACATTACGGGTTCTCCGAGAAGTCCTTACAGGGGATTTAATTAACAACTCTGTGCTATTCCCTGAGTAGTTTTCAACACCAATTATCCTTCTTCAAGTGGTAATGATTGGATTCTCCTCTCGTTCTCTCCAGTCTGACTTTCATCTGCTGCGCTTCCTGCAGCCTTCGGGACCCCCCCCCACCCCCCCGGCTTTTTTTTTCTTTCTTGTTTTTTACAAAAGCAGGGGCCTTTGTTTACTTGCACTTATTTCCACTGATTAGTCCCTCATGGAAATGCATCTATATGTATTACATTTTCTTTACTCTCAATACATGGTTGGCTCTCTCTCTCTCTTTCCGACGTTCACACACTCACACACACACACACACACAACGTGATGCAGTGATTTTACTGTTATTCTGTACTTATTGTATTTTATTTTATTTAAACAGTTTTCTTTGATTTTTCTTCCATGTTGGAACGGGCCTCGTCCAATACATTTCATTGTACAGTATGACTGTAAGTGATGCTGCACATTTGACAATAAAGGACTTGAAACACACACAAATACATACACAAAGAAGGCCACCTAATCTTTCATCCCAGGACTGCTCTGCATAATGGTGCTGACCTTTGGTCAATCAAAGGTCTCCAGCCAGGACGCCAGCTCCATAGAGTACAACCCCCCACCTCATTAGAGGGCCTCGGGAGGAAATGGGAGGGCATGTGCGCATGTCTGAATCGACATGAATGTTTGGTGTGTGCAGGTTTTGGTGCATTTGTCCATGAGTTTGTCGTGTATGCACTATTGACTGTCTGTTGACTCCTGTCTGTTTGTCTGTTGACCCCTGTACAATATGTTTGTCTGTTTGTCTGTTGACCCCTTTCTGTTTGTCTGTTTGTCTGTCGTCTGTTGACCCCAATCCAAGTGTGTGCTGAAGAAATGGGGGATTCGGGGATTTCATAGTCCTCTGTCTCTCAATCCTCTGTGAAGGCTTGTCAATGGATCGCACTTCAAAGGCATTTTGAGGACGCCTCGACATTTAAGGATTGCATGTGAGATGTGCACTACAAGCTGCTTTCCAAACAGCACTTGGTTAAGGAAAAAAAAACATGCCTACTCACGTTGATAGAAAACATCTATTTTGGATGGCAAACAATCCATCTCTGTATTATTCACCTTTGGTGGCATATAGTTCCAAAAACACACAGTTGAACAAGTCATAGAGTCACAGGATTATCTGCCTGTCTTTGTCACTATTGACACTGCTGTCCCATGACAAAGTTTTGTACAAAATCTGCCACTCGCCTAGATCATACCAGCACTTTGAAACGCCACAATATTAGTTCAACGCAGACAGACGTATGCAAGCTATCAGTAGATGGAATACAATCATGGTAAACAACACCAAACTCCAGATGATAAACTCTAGGCTGAATAGTAGTAATGATAATCGATAATGGACCAATTACCAATCACCAATGAAAAAGGTAATGTTGCTGATGAGTGCAGAACCAGACGACAAAACACGAGCAACCTTCACGGTCCTGGTCATTTGTCTTTCAGCTCGCTGTAAACGCCAGTGCTTGGGAAACTTCTTCTAAAGTAACAATCTGGAAGAATTGAATGTGAAGCAGGCGCCAAGCTTTGTGTTTATGTCCTGGCTGCTGTTCAACAAATCCCTGCTTAGTTCAGAATATATTTACTTGGCAAGAGAATTGGTCATTAAAATATATAAATACCATTAAGTAGGGATGTAATGATTTAAATATTTATGATGAGAGTGCATCAATTGGCAGGACCCTAGCGATCCATATGTTGCATGTATTGTTGATTTATTCAGATGTTGTGAATCACCGATTCACTAACATTTTGCGGGAATTAATTAGTATTCATTAATGCATACATGCATCTCATCTTCCATAAAGCATCTCATGACTACTCTGTAACTTAATGGAAAGATGCAATGCAGTAACTGATCTCCACATCATCTGAATTCTAAGCAACAAGCCCGAGACTTTGGCGTTCTGTGCCACAATTAAAACCTCTTCTAAAAACAAATTAAAAAAGTAGCTCCGAAATATAATACTTTTCAAGAATATGTCATGCAGTTGACCAAGTTAGGCATAGTTCACAATGTGACATGTCTTTTAAAGCTAGGGTAGGCAATTTGCAGAAACCCGCCAGAGTGAGCTTGATTTTGAAAGTATCCAACCGAAAAGATCACAGCCCTCCCTTAAGGGCTCCCTCTAAAGCAAAGCCCCCAAACTCTAGCTTTAGCAATAGGCCTTGTGGATGCCTCCAGTCATGCGCAATGAGCGCACGGGCCATGCAGGAAGCCAGGTAGGAAGATAGACAGACCTAGATAGCAGGTAGGCTGTGTAAACATGCGCTTTGGGCCAAATTAAATGATTGGATGGGCTTATTACAGACCGTTGACAACCACAGATGCTTTTTTTTTTAGCCAGAGCGTTTGATTTATTGATTGCTGTCGGGATGAAAAGACAATTTCACCGATATGACAAAAAAGGCTTCTAAAATAAATATATATATATATATATATAATTGGGTTGGTCCTAAATTGACAGGGTCAGTCAGGTTACGGCAAACCAAAATATTATTTTAAGGATGGCCTAATGTATCAAAATAGAGTGTTTAAACTTTTTTTTTAATTTTCAAATTGTATCCTCTAATTGTAGTCAGCATGCTTAGGCCTGCTTGTCAAATGTACAAGTAAATGTTGAGATGTTAGCAATAAGTTTTATTTAATCTTAAGTGCAAAATCAGCGCTCTTGCAACTGTGGTAGCTGAAAATTGCATTCATTATTAAAAATGACTGTCATGAGTACAAGGCATTGACAAGTCGGCATTGGCAAGTACTCAAAGGTGACTAATATGTGTGAACAAAATGGCATTGTGCATCCCCAAGTCTAAAAATGTTATACTTATTTATCCACAAATAGAGTGCACTGAATTGAATTGAATCACAATGAACTGAAACATATAGCCTTTCGACTTGCATCACGCTGAATGGTTTCAAACTAAAAGTAGCGTAGCCTATGTATTGAGATGGGGATTCAATCGTTTGAAGGAGAAATACACATCTGTACTGCATACTATGTCCCATTGACGAGCGGTGACTTTTGACGCAAGGCTCAGTGATGAGCCCACCCACCCACGCAGTAAAACACTGCGCCAAATTTCAGCTTCACCACGAAGAAACGCTAATTATTAATGAAAATACGGCAGGCACACTGGCGACGACAACCCTCTTTAAAGTTAACCCTGTTTAAAGTTGTTCTGTTCTATATTCTTTACATTTCTTTACTTTGTCCAAAATGTGTAATGTGATGTTTAATGATGACTGATGAAACTGTATCCTAGGAACCATGGGCTGTGTGCTGAGCCAGCCTGACCCAGGAGGCCTTTTTGCGCTGTGTCACATGGTTAAAAAGCCAAATTCAGCTTTTCTACAAACACACACTTAGCATTTTGAGACCCCCCCACCAAAGGGGGAGAGGACACAGAGCACATCTGTGAGACGTGCTGAACACCAGGTGAAAGCAGGCAGCAGGGTGACGTACGTTCCCATAGAGACGCAAACCCGGCGGCACAACCGTAGTCGTTGTTGTTCGAAAGCGAAACGATCGGTGGTGAAAACAACAATCGTTGGCACGTTACAGCAGAAATAATGACAGTTAAAATGACATGAAAAATGTATTTGGAGAAACACTCGTCGTCTATCAAAAGGCCCGGGCGTGCGCCGCAGACACAGCTTGTACGGACGGCTCTCCTCTGCCACATCTCATTTACTATGTTCATCCACTATGGACGCCGGAGCCAACTTCTTTCTTTCCATTTGTGTACTTCTTTCCCCAGGAACCATATGAAAACCGATTCCAAATGTAGCTTTTTTTTTCTCTGCTCACAATAATGTTTTGATTTGTTCTTTAAACGTTTGTGAAGTTCTCTGTTCAGCTACCATCTCCTCACTGATTGGGCATAGTGGGAGACTGAAAGCTCTTTAGGATACCCCGACAAAAGCTAATGGTAATTCTCTCTCTCTCTCTCCTCCTCCTCCTTCCGGGGCCATTTTGTTTCAGACAGCGGCTCGGGTCGCTATGAATTGTGGGGCGGCTTGGCAGATTCCACACTTATGGGGCCAATGAAGCCTTTTTTTGTTGTTCTTTGGAGAGACATTTTGAGGACAAAATATGTTGGATAAATGAGCTCAGGGGTATCAGGGGTTTTCTTTTCTTTTTTGTATCCTTCACCCCTAGCCTCTCCAAATGAATCCCCTTTCAGTCATTGGATGTGGCTCTGTTTCCCCATTTCCATTGCCAGAGCAGTTGGTTCACTATACAAAAGCAGTAATCAAGCTAATAGTGATCTCACGTGATGACACATCCTGCCCCTTTGTTCACTGATGCCTACTGTGGGGTGACACATGCTTTAGTCACTCTGATAGTGTTAATCATGTGTATAGGTTTCTATGCTATTTTGTGTATGCCCTTAGTTAACTGCTATATACAGTTGAATGATCTGCCTTGTGTTTACTACAAAAACAACACAGTTGGCAACTTAAGACCAACCTCACCAAAGGTATAATCCTTACCTTAATAATAAAGAAAAGTTAAACTTTACCAATAGCTCAGCTGGTACCCACAGGTATGATGCCAAGAAAACAATAATTCAAAAACAAAATTCTAAATCCAAGTACTGCTTCCAGTCCAACTGGAAGCAGTAATTGCAGTATTTTTTTAAGGCATCCACATGCCTTAAAAATAAAGTTACTTCTGTAGTTCTGCCTCAATGATTACAGACGCAATATTTCAAATGGATGAGTCATTCATTTTTACTATTGGCTCTAATTGTGCCGAACATTGTGTAATAGCTCGCTAGTGGCTTCATAGTAGTTAAGGGACCCTATTTTACCAGCAGGTATAAGTGTGATTAGCCATTACAAGCTGTTTCTAAATATGCCCTTCCCTGTGTCTCAGTGATATTACAAGTGGAAGTGTTCACCCAGACGTGTGCTCAATAAGTCGACCTGCCTACCCGGTGGCCTGTAGCGATTGGCAGGCTAATGTCCATCATTCATCTCGGTGGACTTTTCCAACTGTGATGTCACTAAGGCACAGGTAGGAGCATATCTAGAAATAGTTTGTAATGGCTATTCACAATTTTACCTAGTGGTGAAATAGGGGGCCGTTAAGTCAACTTTGAGTGTGTGTCTGTGTGTGTGTGTGTGTGTGTGTGTGTGTGTGTGTGTTCGTGTGTGCGTGCGTGCGTGCGTGTTGCAGAATGACTTCAACTCCCACCCCCAAAAAATAAATGGAAGTGGCCCTGTTTATGCAAGATAAATATGTAGCTTATTCAAATATGTTTGACATTAGAATGCAACTACATTCCAAAACAGTAGTTTTATCAGGGCCAGTTTATGAAAATGTGCACACTCACAGCAACCACGGTGTATGGCGATATTCCAAATACATTTGCATATAAGCCACGCCCACCTTGCTTTACATCAGTTGATGTAGTCGCTGACATATGAGCTGAGCGTGACTTGAGCGATTGTTACGAGTCAATCTACATTGAATGTGGCTCACACCACCTACATGTCACGTTTGACTCTTCCCACCTGTTAAGACAAAGAAAACATCTTTTCACAATAGCAATGTCATGCTGTTTTCAATTAGCGATTTGATGAAAGATTCAAAACATTTGTGTAAACAACATAACAGACAGCATCCAGTGACTGGGCCCTCCCAGTGTTACAGCAGTACTTAACTGCTCTGTTCTGTTGCGGCTGTGGATTATGGGCTGTCCTGTAGGGTGCACAGTCACTCCAATTTGCAGAGACACAACGATGAACCTTGTCCTTGTCGTCATAATAAACTGGTGGTGTCCACTGGAACCAGTACTGTGATTCAAACACAAAACACCATCAGTCACAAGAGCAGCTGCACCTGCACCAGGTAGCATGCCAACGTCTTGTCATTCTCCCGTCTGAACAATACAACATGAGACAAAAAGCAACATATTTGTCCCACAGATTCCGCCGTCACACAGGCAAAGCTTGCGACGACTGACAGACAAAGGCGTGACTCAAAACAGACATGCCTGTAGTACAAAACGTATACGTTTTGTACTACAGGCACGCATGCATACATGTGTGCAACACAAACACTTGCACAAAGGAACACTTAAATGCATCCACACACAAATACATGAACCTTTAATTGGTTGGCTACATGATTTGTTGACATCAATATAGTACTGGAGTTTTGCATATTTTCTATATCAATGATTTATTATTTATTTATTATTCTTGATTTATTCTTCTTATATTCTGGCAGACCAATCTGTTACCAGGTCCATTTCAAAGCAGACACAATGAAACACTGAAACAGCCTCAACCTGCATCTAATATTAATTGCAGATGATGAACACGTTGTGACTAATCATAGAGGAGAGCAAATGTGATGCCCTTAAACAAGGAGGAGACACTTAAAAGTTAAAGTAGGCTATTCATTTTCATAGCATTTCTTTCATATTTGTTGAACATCTCCAGCAATCCCGACAGCAATCCACATATTAAATGCTCTAATAAAACACAATCTGGTAAACATGGCTGGTGTAGGCCTGTAATAAGCATGTCCTGTCATGTCATTCAGCCCAAATGACATGAGTGGATGGCTTACCTGTCTGTCTGCCCACCCAATTTGCTAAGCTTGTGCACACTACGCATTCACTTAATGCACATGATTGTCTTCCACAATGCTCGGCAGAACTATTGCTAAAGCCAGCAAACTAGTCATGAAGGGAAGGGGCAGATTTTTATGGTTGGATACTTTTGAAATCTGCTCCGATAGCTTATTCTGGCTGGATCCCCACATTGCCTACCATGCCATTAAGTGGCCAGTGCCCATTTAACTTTAAAAGAAACAGCAGCAGGGTAATATCAACAGTTTATCCCTGGCTATTACGGTTTAATCAATGTTGCCATTGTCTGTCCATTTTCCGGCGCATAGAGAAAGTAGCTGGTGACCGATTGTTTTTATGTGACTCAGATGTATTTAATGGTGGGGGGGGGCAGAGAACATGAGCTTTCACTGCATTCGCACCAATCGAAAGACGGAGGAGCTCATTGGTGAATTGAGCATCATAACAACTCGTGGCCTTGGTACATCATTGGCCAGAATTGCTATAGGGATTGAAATATTTGCTAGTTATTGTTAAGTATCTTAGCACAAGTCTGTAAAAGCTATTTGTAGTATTGCATTGCATAACGACATTGCACAATGTCAGTGCCCAAGTATTTATTGTTGATCAAAAACTTGCTTATTTGATCATCCTGGGGGACTGTGTGCATGTGTATGACTGAGTGACAGTGAGTCTGTGTGTGTGTGTGTGTGTGTGTGTGTGACTGAGTGACAGTGTGTGTGTGTCTGTGAGAGAGAGAGAGAGAGAGTGCATTTATAAGAGAGGGAGTGAGGGAGAGATAAATAGTTTGTGTGTCACTGAGTGTCTCCATGTGCGTGTATGACAGAAAGCTCTTCCAGACATTAATATTGATTGACATTGATGCTCATTGATGTGCTCTTAGTGTTAAAATGACTTTTGTTGTTAAATAGATAAAGCAAGATGACAGCGGCCCCAGACGATGTTTTGTCCCCTAACTATAGTGTCTGAACAGCAAGCTGTGTGTCTGACAGCATAACCAGCCTTACTTGGATAACATGTTCCTTGAAATGTTCAGCCATGTCGACCAGGAATTACATTTGCACATTTAAAACAATCTGAGACGCTTCATTACATTTGCAAACAGCGCTCTGTCACTGTGTCAAAGTGAAGGCTTGTTGTGGTTTCGAGGAAGAAAAGTAAAGTCAAGTGAACCCTAAAAACTTTAGTGCTGGGATTCATTCCCTTATTATAACCAGGGGATCGTCTAAAGAATAATCAGTTCCTGTCAGGCCTCGCCTTTCACTCTACAATCTTACACCTGTTTTTGTTCTAAAGAGCCTGTGGAGAGAGACAGCAGCCTGGCTAACGATGATCAGCCTCGCCTGTGGCAGGCTTTTAAGACAGACTCAGCCTGCAGTCTCGAGTTTATCTGCCTGCTGTGTGCTGCTGTGCGTTTGGTTGGTATTCCTATTCAATTCAGAGGACATCCGGTAAGACTATTATTTTGAGGCTTTGTTTTGTGGTTTTCGTCTGTATAGGGTTTTTTTTTCCGGTTGTTTTGTGTTACTGCGTGGTCTTAGGCCTTTCTTTTGCAATTTGGTTTGTTATATCTAATAGTTCTCTGCCCTTATTAAGGTTAATACAACTTTTCAGTGGACCAATTCTTGAAAAACAGACACAAAACAAAAATGTGCTGAGTGCTGAGTCTGTCCACTCTGTGGACTCTACACAAGGCAAACTCTAGACTTATTCATTGAAGTCAAACGACCCATAGGATTTGCATTGTTGTTTGAACGTATATCACTATGTTGCAATGCAAGTGCAAAACACAACATGCACAAGTCACTTGCTGAGATGTTCTTGAGGACATGGAGGGATTCCACTGACTATTGGAGCTTGGCAGCTCATTCCACCACCGCGATACCACACATGAACATTCTCTGGACTGCGAATAATTACTTCCACACATTGAAGGTAGTGCTCTTCATGAGTGGAGCTCAGAGAGTGGGCAGCGATAGATCACAGATGTGATGTGGGTGTTTTGCAGATGCAGTGACTGCCATGAATGCCAACATCAAAGATTGAAACCTTAACTGTAAGCTGGTGTGACATGTCCGCCCTTGTACACCTCATCCATACGGGTTGCGTAATTCATAACAGTTCATTAAAAGTCCATACATTTCCAGTATAATGCAACATAGGGCTTGTAAGCTTGAATTGCAGAAGAATTGTATCTAGAGCCCCCCCAAAAAAACGTAAAAAATGCACCCAGTAAACCTGACAGAGGCAGAACACTGCAGCTGTACAAACCAGTTTTCGCTACACAACAGTAGGTTGGTTGCACACTAGCTGCATTGCCACATTCAGAATCCTGGGCAGAGATTTAGGACCACATGCAGGCGGCCCAGCCAGTAAAGCATTGCAGTAAAAAGCTGGAGCTTGGATGAATGTTCCATCATGAGTCAAGTGACCATCAATCATTAAGAGTTCTTCTAGACTTGGTTTGTACTAATGATGACAAGTCAAGCTGAACAATGTGGGGTAGATGATGGTCCTACCAGGAAAGGTAGAACCTGTGCCTGGCCACTGACAGGCACAGCTGAAGGTGCAAGCCTTCGTCCACACAGAGATGTCAGGGAAGCATGTGGAAATACATGGCAAACCAGGCGTTGTCTCCAAGGGGAAAAAGGAAAGGTAGAGCTGAGAATCATCAACACAACAGTGGTAGGGAAAATCATTTGACCCAATGATAGGTCTCACAGCAAGAAGAGATGGGGCCCCCCGGGCACACCGGTTTTAACTTGATGTGACTTGACCCTCCACCCTTCTTGCCACTTATTGACCCTCAACAACAACGTAGCTGAGTTAGGATTCTTACCAGCAGCAACCTGTCAAAATAAACATTGCCATGAACAAAACACATTTTGTACAGCTAAAGTAAAGTTTTGAAAGTGCAGTGCAAGTCAATTCAAGTTTGTCAAGTATCGACAAATGGCTTAACTGACCACAGCATAACTTTTCAGAGAGAGTTTAATTTGAAAACCAAAAGAGCCCACATCAATACAACTAGAAAGGGTAAGGCCACTGCTTGCCATTGTGATTTTAGTCCAACACAGTCCCACATTAATTTTGGGGAATGAAACTAGAATAAAAACACAGTGAATGGTAACCCTGTACAGCCTCACACCCCTGCTGTGAATAAACAGTGTGTGATGGTACGGGATGTTTATTCAAATTATTATTATTATACAATGACATATTTCTCAGAGAAAATTAGGTCTCAGGGGATCTTTGTTTTGTTTTGATCTTTTTTTTGCTTTTTCTTCAAGCCCCTCACCTCATCAACATGTGCTGGCCAATAACATTTCCATCCACAGTATCATAAAACGCATGTCAAACACACAGAAACATACACACACACACACACACACACACACACACAAACAAGTAATTTGCATTTCAAAAGAAATTGTATTGCATAACTACCTGCACTGATGGGGACACAAGAGGAAAATACAATAACAGAGAGTGACATAGAAATCGAGAGAGGTTGGAAGGTGTGTGAGAGAGAGAGAGATGGATAGAAAGCAAATGTGTGAAAGCGAACATTTCTAGGGAAAACAGTTCACCTGCACAGTAATGTACGATTGTGCAGGAAAGTACACTGTGCAAAATAGATAACCATTAACATTAAAACACTACTGCTTCAGTATCAACAAACAGTGTTCAACATCGTTTGAGTGTTGCTAAACTCATTATCACTTTGAAGCAAAGAATAACACAACATTTGCATATTTCCCCAACACATTTGTCAAAATCATTGTCAGAATTGCTTGTTTACAATGTTAAATTTCTACTGTTGTCATCATCGCCCTTGAGTAAATGTTGGTTTCTGCTGTTGATTGCGGTTTCAAGCAATTGCCTTGATTTTCCGAAAGTGAGTAACAATAACATTAGGAGAGATAACATACTCAGCTGAGTAAAAAAAGGAGGGCATTTTTGCATAATTAATTATTTTTTCTATAACTCTACAACAATAACATAGAAGATGAATTGGGACATTTAGAGAGAGGATTGTCATAACTGAGTCGGCGCTGAGGTGGCGTTTTCTTGGAGCCGTGTTGAGATTCTACAGAGAGAAGAGCTGAACAACACTACTAACCCTTCTGTGGTGTCCTGCTCTGTGGGACCTGTTTTCAGTTTTGTATTTTAATTTAATGAACAGTATTTCAACATAACATTGTTTCATTGTCATGAGTTAAAAACCCCAAATGCGGGGTCCACCAGACCCAAAAACACTGAAAACACCAACAAAACATCCCCTCCCTCTGTGCTCCTCCCTTCCCTACTTTTCTCTGCCATTAGGCAAGAAAATTATTTTGCATTTGCACATTTGTTGCAATGAGAATTGAAAAGATCCGGTGGAATCTTAATCACGTCCAGTTCCCATCACGTCAAAGCGGACACAGGTACAAGGACGACGGCATAGGAAGTGGCGCTTGCGTTCTTCGTAGCAGAAAAATTTGAGGCATTGGATCTCCCCTTATTGATGCAGGCTGAGGAGCAAAGGTGATGAATTTTCTGCATGCATAATGGCTTGGCTATGTGGAGAAATGTGTATATAAAATAAATAAAATAAAAAATGCATGATGAGTGATGAAGTGAAAGTTCACAAAATCGTCTCTTTTTAATCTTTGTAATATGCATAGTTTGGGAGTGGGCACCAGGCATGCCTCTCTGAAAGGAGTTATGTCACTTCTGACGTGGGGACTTTAATGTCGGTATTCCAACCAACCAGGGCAAAGTTGAGAGGATGTTGAGGGGAGTGTCTTATGTCCACACTTGCTCGAGAGCAAATGCCCAGAAAAGCAGGCGGAAGTTGTTTTCCTGAAACTATGCGAGTTTTGAAAGCCAGGTGACTCGTCGCATCGGAAGTGTATCACAGGTATTTCTGACGTTTTTCATCCCAGAATGCATTCTGACGCATGCCAAACAAAGCCGCATGCCTCATCTGAAACTCGCCTATTGAGAAGTGTTGCGTTCACATACCTGTGATTGATCAAGCAAATCAGTGAAGGACTGCCCTGATTGGTCAGAATGGAACAGGGGGCGGTCTAAAGTCTTAACGGGCCCAACTTAAAACTGATATCCTCACAACGCATTTCACTCACCAATAGCTGACAGATGGCTATGCCATTTTTAACAAATAACGCTCAAATATAGCACTTAAATCATACCTACAGCACCTTAGATGTGGGGTCAAAATGTCTCGTTTCCTCTGCATTGTCATTCTGTGACATTTAGTATAAAGGTCAACAACCTGAAGTACAGACTCAAAGGATGAAGGCCTTTCACTGCATTGAGTTCATAACTCTGTTCTTCTTGTAAGTACAACTCAAACAAAGCAATTGAGAAGCTCTGTGTGGCGCTGTACATTGGCATATTTTCAGTCTTATTTTTCAAAAGATGATAAAGCTCCCTTGATATTGACAATTGCTTGTTGTTACGTTGGAATCTAAGACTTAAGATACGATAGGATTTATCTGCTAACCTGAGGAATACGAAAGCTACTTTTATCAAATTGTATTGTTTTGGAACCAAAATCTAAAAGTTAAAGTTTGCCAGTCAGTAACTTATAGGCTACAGATGACAATTTGAGTCTTATCGGCATTATATTCTACTTGTTTTACACTTTGTGCCTTCAAATTGAGATTTGGACCAGGATCAATCCATTGCACTATGTATCTCACATCAATTTTCATCTAAAATAAGTGGTTTTAGTGTTTGGTTTTCCTAAAGGATTAAGCTTTATTTTTGCCTTTGTTTTGGCTTTGTAGTGGTTATAGAATACAAGGGCATTCTATTCCCTGTCCGCACTCTGGCTCCAAAACGAGCATGAATCACATCCTGCCCATCGCTCCGATTCTGAGAGAGGAGACGGTGAGAGGGAACATCACCATGATGACATGATTCTCTCCCTCCATCTCTCTGTCTTGCTACCATCAGACGGGACAATGGCTTGACAGTGTCAAACTCAGTCAAGGTCAGCCAACAACTCAGACATACTTGTTAAGCCATAGCTTAAGGGGGGTTTGGGGGGGTTTGGGGGGGTTGGGGGGGAGGGTGATGCGCCACAGAGCTTAAGAATACAATCTGGGACTAAAGAGAGCATTTCCAGCCTTCACATGAGGTTACAACTTCCTGAAATAAAAGCTCACCCTGAGCGTACAAGAAACAGTAGCAAGACACAGCGAAACATGATAAGAAAATCCATATATTACTTAAAACAGAGAGAGGGAGAGTGATTGTGCTTGTATGTGTGTGTGTGCATTAAAGGGACTGAATCAACGGGACTAACGGGAGACGGGGGAGAAGAAAGCAAGTTGCCCCATGGTGAATGTGTGTGTGTAGGGTGAGGGGGGGGGGGGTTCCTGTGCGAAGCCAAACGGAGGGTCAAAGTGACTTCATCAATCACAGTCCAACAGCCTGGTCACACACGCACGCACGCACGCACGCACGCACGCACGCACGCACGCGCACACGCACACACACACAGTTTAGCCTGCAGTGGCTGGCAGAGCTGGCATCTAAGGGTAGTGTTGCTAGTCATTGTTGGCCTTGCTCCCCTGGGCTAGGAGAGAGAGAGGCTCTTCTGAAGGAGAAGGTACCGAGTCAAATGAACACCTGTATCACGTGGAAGATAGAGCCCCCCCCCCCATGGATATGAACTGATGAAACCAACCACGCACCGTGCACTAATGACCTAGTCTCCATTAGCCTCCATTACTCCCCCCCCCCCCCCCCATCGCTGTTTATTACAAGTCAGCATTCTGATGAATTAGACGTTAAGAAAGAGATGTCGACACGCTGCCACACAGCCAAAAAGCCACGAGTCATCACTCATCAGTCGCCTTCTTCACGACAGAGGTGGAAATGGGAGGGGCCAAAGCAGGTGTAGCTCATTAGGTTAATGAGCAGTCTGTAGGCATGCCAGGACCCATAATCAACACCGCGAGAGACGCCTGCATTCACCGACCACCGCCGCCGCCCCTGACAGAGGCCTACAGGGGGACAGCGACCTGTGGTTGACCCCACGCTCAGCCTGGCCACGGACACGGTGCCCCCCACCGCGCCATGCCAAGCAGCCCGGGGCGCCACGGGAAGACACGGAGCCGGGGGCAAGGCGTGACGGCGCTACGTCTGGAGTGGTCACACGTCGTATCAGAGAGAGAGAGGCCCGTCAGCCCCGACCCAACCCGGGGCCGTAAGTCCTTCCTCGGTGACATTTAGGTGCAGCCGGGGTGGGTTCTGGGGCAGACCTCTTGAGAGGATCTCGTCTCTTCAGTCCTCAAGTCAAAGCAATCTATCCCTGCCGCTCAGACAGTGTCCTCTTAGTATGTCCGTCTGCGTGCACGTCCCTGAGTGTGTGTGCGCGCGCGTGTGTGTGTGTGTGTGTGTGTGTGTGTGTGGACGGGGTGAGTGTCTACACACACACACACACACATATCTGGCTTCCAGCTCATCCCCTCTTTCCTCCCAGTCTGGTGTGTCTCTCAAAGTTTTAGAAAGCGACGTTTCTGGTGATTTATTTCGACACACTTCTGTGCTCTCTCTCCCTTTTCCTGCCCGTCGCCCTCATTTTTCTCTCCCTCCCGGCAGCCCATGAGCGCCCCCCCCGCACTGCAGGTGATTGGTGATGTATCGATGCCTGATGACCACCTGATGACCGCCTGATTACACAAATATTTAAGGGGCATATTCAATAGTCATCACTTTTACTGCTTGGAATTCAACAGGCTTGTATGAAGACCTGGGAAATTCAGTAAAACGCGACAAAACAAAGCTATTAATAATGGCTGCTGTTTCGGTCGTTTAATAGGGGGGCGGGGGCTTTGGTATGGGGGTAACGTATACTTATGGCTCTCTTGGCGGTTCAAGAGCAATTATCCTTGTGAAACATCACATCATCAATAAGATCCAAGCACCCACAAACCTAGACATTAGAGCAGCATGAGCGCCCACATCAGCGAGCTTGAGAGACTGGAAATGAGGGGGTTAATGATATTATTAAGTGCATGTGCAAGGTTTTAGCTGCACATTAACAGTTCCATTCATCCAGACAATGTGATGAATCTGAGCTATGGCATGCGTTTGAAGGTGTGTGTGTGTGTGTGTGTGTGTGTGTGTGTGGTTTATGAATGTAAATTGAAATGGAAGCATTGCAGGATAATATTCCCCCCTCCCTCTAAGGAGATGAATCAGAAACAGGTTGCCCTGTGCTGCAGTGTCACAGCTCTGTGGGACCTGCCAGCAACCTGTGGTGGATAATGCCAATCAGAGGGACAGAGATAGAGAGTCACCAATAGATTGAGGGAGAGAGAGAGGGGGAACAGCAGCTGAGATACAGGGAGGATCATTAAAAGGGTTGTAACCACTGACATGGATTTGTCTCCTCACGTCCTCACCTTGTCTCCCAGTGTAAACACTGATTCCCTGCTAACGCAGCCCAGTCAGTGGAACCGAAGGAAATATTTGGAAAAGGGAGGGGAAGATAATGGGGACGATATAAAAGGAGCACATTTCCCTGCGATGATTTTAAAATGAAAAAGGAAACATGGTTCTTCGATAACGTGCTTGGTTCTTTGTCCAAGAAAGCAAACATCAATCTTGTATTGATCATATGTCATGATATGAGCCTAAGTTTATTTAAAATATTGAATTTGTTTAAGTTTTGTGTCTATATTAGGATGTATTACTACAAGTTGACATTCCACAGCAGAGTTTATGAATAAAGACCACTAAATTATACGTATCCAGGAATGTCATTTTGTTTGTTGCTGTTTTCAGATTTCTGAGAAATTTTTGGATAGGTCACCTGGCCTCATCTGAAAGTGCATAAGGTAAAGTTGAGTAGACTAGTCAATATGCTGCCATGTTGCCTCTTCAACGTCACTTCATGTTCAGTTGTGATATTTCAGCAACTGGTTGTCCTGAACCACCCATACAATGTGATACATCTTTTCCCAATTAACACAGACAATTAGGCAAACTAATGAATCAAATGTGCTCAGTGGGCTAAGCCAAAAACAAACAAGCAAATATTTAGAAGAATCCCAATGGAAGGTCTCCTATTAATAGAATGTCCTTCGGCGTACACCTTTTGAAAAAATACAATTAGAAAAATAACACTAAATGAGGGCATTCCAAAGCGGTGCCATGCGGTGGTGAGTCAAGCGGGAGCAGACCTGGTCATGACTTTACAATGCACACTAATTATCAAGAGTCACCTCTGGGGTTTGCCCCGGACCTGGGAAGTCTTTTTAACGAGGCCAATCAACGCCAAGTGAATGTTTCAACACATTGGGCCAGACTTAAACGGAAGCCTTTCAGAAAATGTCATCAGCACCAATCAGTATGGATATTTAATTTTATTTGACATTAACTTTAAATGGGCTTTCATGTCCATGATATTTATTCCAGCAATAATTTACTAATCAAACAAAATATGAAAAGTGACAACAATTTGGGGTGGATGTGATTTGCTAAAACTATCTTCCAATATTTTTATCGTTAATCTTTGGTATGATATCACAAACCACAGGTTAACTTTACTTTTGATGTGAAGGAAAACAAGGTCTTGTATAGTTTCTTATATCGTTCGATTATGCTCTGAATAATGACGTTCAAAAGCTATCCAAGGCTGGAAGATTACACTCTGAAGACTCCAACGGCCCTTAATCCCTAGAATAATTGCAGGTCCAAACAGAATGAACCAAGGCATCTGTTTCAGAGAAGCACTCTGATGCAAGGAAGCATTTTGAGGTCAGAACACAGATGGTCAATTTGCCCAAGTACGTTTTTTCCTCCTCTCGAGTTTAGCTTTAGCTCAGTGCATTGTTTTCTCAACAATGATCATGGTGATCAATCTATGTTACCCATCTGCACCGCACACTAAGGTCTTTGAAAAGCCCCCCTACACACACACACACACACACAGCACAGACACACACACACACACACACACAGACACACACACACACACACACACACACACACAAACACACACACACACACACACACACACATGCACAAAGTTAACATCTGTAGGTGAAAAAACGTACTGATGTTTCATCAACGAGCAATTTGCGGCTCTAAATCATCCGAAACAGTGCATTTGAAAAGGTTTAATCCTTTAATGTTTCAACGGACTGAGGACCTGGAGAAATCCTCTCCCACAAAAATCAATTTCTCTCGTGGGGTTGTAAATCTCTGTTGCCACTTCCAGGGTAGGAAGTGTGTGTGCGCTGGTAGCGGGTGAGTGTTCGAATAAGTGGGAACCTCATAATGAAAGGTGCAGTTCAGATACAGAGGCATTTGGTTGCCCTTTAAGTCAGTTAAGAGAGAGTGTGACATTCTTGATAAATGTGTTACGCAGGGGGCCGTTACCAGTTAAATTCCAAACTATGAGATACACTTCAACTGTCAGAGGAAAGGATGCACATCATATATTCAGTAATTCACAACATAGGTACTTTTCCCTCACGTCCCTCTCTGTTTCTCGCTCTCCCACCCCCACCCCCTCGAAAAATGCTATAAACGGAGGTCCTAACGGACTCCCGGACCTGACTCTTGAAGCGGTTCACATGACATTTCCAGTCTGTTGATCCCTTTGTAAGCCACTCAGATCTGTCATCCAATGAGGCAGTGTAAGCCCGGTTCCTCTCAGCTCAAAAATCACACATCACACCTCAGCAGTCAGCCGTCGGCTGCATTGATCTCCAGTAAAGTGAAACAACACATACATAATGTTTATTATATTGCTGCAGATTGAGTTTTTTTTTTTTTTTTGCATCACCAAGCCTCGCCGAAAATGTTCAACGGATATCCACATGAATGAGTTTAGTGGTGCGATCTCGCACACTGTTAGCTGGAGTTCCATAATTATAGTCATTCTCTAGTCAAAGGAAATTGAGAATATTTATGGTAATACTAGTAGGTGTAACATAGCTGTATATATTTCCAAGCGCAAGACATGCATTTGGGTATGCCTACAGCAATGTATAGTTCCAAGTGATCAAGAGCCATTGGGGTCACTCACTCAACAGAATGCAATTTAATGAAATGAGGTGCCTGCACTGTAGTTCAATCTTCTGAAAGATGTTATCTTAATTAAAGTGACTACGAGTAGGACTTGTACATGCATAAATCACATAAAATTGCCAATATATGAGCAGGTTGTAAATTTAAAAGATGCGAGGGAAAACCTCAGAAAATGTGAGAGCTTCCCTGACTCCTATGTGTGTAGGAGAGCTGTGTAGGAGAGCTGTGTAGGAGAGCTGTGTAGGAGAGCTGTGTAGGAGAGCTGTGTAGGAGAGCTGTGTAGGACAGCTGTGTAGGAGAGCTGAGAGCTGTGTAGGAGAGCTGTGTAGGAGAGAGCTGTGTAGGAGAGCTGTGTAGGACAGCCAGTAGGAGAGCTGTGTAGGAGAGCTGTGTAGGACAGCTGTGTAGGACAGCTGTGTAGGAGAGCTGTGTAGGACAGCTGTGTAGGAGAGCTGTGTAGGAGAGCCAGTAGGAGAGCTGAGAGCTGTGTAGGACAGCCAGTAGGAGAGCTGAGAGCTGTGTAGGAGAGCTGTGTAGGAGAGCTGTGTAGGACAGCCAGTAGGAGAGCTGTGTAGGAGAGCTGTGTAGGACAGCTGTGTAGGACAGCTGTGTAGGCTGAGGGAATTGTGTCTAACATGTGGATAATAGCAAACAAGCCTTTCTTTCAGAACATTTTAATTTGTGCAATGTTTATGAAATGACATGAGTTTATGATAGTTGTTGTTTCAACCCACAGAGCAATCTTAAGCATCTATGTAGACTGTACCTCCACCCCTCATCTTCAGCTTTACATCGCTCTGTTGATATTTTGCAATTAAAATGTTCTGTTTCTCTTGGAATTATTTTATTTTTAACTTTACCTTTGAG
Organism: Urophycis tenuis; assembly: GCA_036785325.1. Taxonomy (NCBI): domain Eukaryota; kingdom Metazoa; phylum Chordata; class Actinopteri; order Gadiformes; family Phycidae; genus Urophycis; species Urophycis tenuis. Next base: position 2,342,034 of record JAXIVH010000031.1, read on the forward strand.
TGTTTTGTGTTTGCTATTTCATGGCGTATTTATTGTCACATGTTCTCCTGTAAATGATAGCTGATGTAAATGACTGTAACTGTTAATTGTACTTAACAAAGGGTTAAAACCCTACACCATGCCCCCCCTCCCCCCTCTCTCTCTCTCTCTCCTCATCTCGCTCTCTCTTCTCTCTCTCTCTCTCTCAGTCTCTCTCTCTCTCTCTCTCTCTCTCTCTCTCTCTCTCTCTCTCTCCTCTCTCTCTCTCTCTCTCACTCTCTCTACTCCTTGTAACTATTCTGAACCCGCATGTCCCCCCTCCGCTCCCTCCTCTCAAACAGACTCGTATCATTAGGGGCATGGCACAGGGTGCGTTAGATATGTTCACCCTGCTCGTCCGGGTTGCCGGTGCCCCCCCGGGGAGGTGGTTTTGAATGGCAGATTAAAGGGAAGAGAAGAGCGCGTGTCCCTTTGGTGTACCTGCTGCCGCTTTGAAGAAGCATCTCCGGAGACAAGGCAACCTGCTGCTACACCAACACCAAGACGTGTGCCTCAGACACACTCTGAGGCACACGTGCCATATGTATTCATAGTTGGTGCGCGCACACACACACACACACACACACACACACAACAATGACGCAATTCTAACACACTGTACACATACATATGTCATTCTTGATGCACACACGCATGCACGCACGCACACACAACTAAGAAATTGTAACATGCATAGTAAAGGGGATATATATATCAACTTTGCAAAACACATGGCCACATGTACACCGATGCCACACACACACACACACACACACACACATACACACACACACACACACACACACACACACACACATACACACACACATGAATCCATGCATGGTTCCATTACTCATCGAGGCGCCTGCTTATTCACAAGGGAGACGAGATTCATGAATAAATTAACGGGCTGATACCGTTGTTTTCATCCACGAGACTGATTGCAATGGGAGGAGCCACATGTTTTGCATGCCAAGAGATACGAAGGCAACGCATGTTGAGCTGTTGGTGCGTTTCAGCCTCCACGAGATGATGAAGGATGAAGAAAACAAAGATTAAACCATAAGTGACTCGCAGGGATATTTTTAGGCATGGCTTGGTAGAACGACATTCTGGGATATTGGGCTTTACTTGTGTTTATATCACGAGCTACAGGAAGTAGAGGCTTGGACCTAGAACCATTATGCTGGAAGCCCTAGTAACCATCAGGTCTGCATTATGGTTCCTTGTTTATGATACAAGTGAACCTGTGTGCAAATTATCAGCTCCATGATATGGCATTAGACTGTCTGGTGATGCTCATTCAAAATGAGTCAGAGCTCATCGATGATGTCAACTATGAAAATGGGCTTTCGGCCATGGTCACCAACCTAATTTTAATAAATGTGCATTCTTTCTTATTCAAATCAAACCACCTCTTATATTGACTCTTCATTGTATTGTATGTGGAGATGATTGGCCAACAGCACACTTCTTTGACATACAATTAACACATTTCTTTCTATGGCTTCCCCGATAATAGATGGGTGACTTGTAAGTCATAACTTCAAAAGGCTAGAAAACATATTCCTGGTCCCCGAGTGGTACTATATTGACTTTTATATGGTTCTGCCCCACTGCTTTAACAGCTCCTCCACCAGGTCACTGCAGACATATTTCCCTTAGGTCGTACATGATTCATTGCTTAACAGAGACAACTAAAATATAAACAACAAAATATTAGCACAACTTAGAAAAAAGTTGACTTGCAAAAGTTAAATCACTTATTGTAGTATGGCTTTACACCGTAGCTTGTATTGCAGGGAACCTTGCTGAGTAAACAGAATTTAGTGAGCTTAGTACAAACATTTCCAAAAAAATTAGGGACATATTAACTTTGTGCAACAGTTTTGTAAACCAGCACCCCATTCTAATCAGATCACATTAATTGGTTGTGCGTGTATATGTGCACAACCATATGCACACAAGTAATTAACATACAATGTGCACCAAACACACACACGCACGCACGCACGCACGCACGCACGCACACACACACACACACACACACACACACACACACACACACACACACACACACACACACACACACACACACACACACACACACACACACACACACACACACACGTATTACTGTTGGACTCTCTCTCTCTGGACTTCTCACAGAACCATTGCATTACATTTATTTAGCTGACACTTTTATCCAAAGCTACTTACAAGTGCAATTATCCATAGTATAAACAATAACCACAACTTCAAGTGCAACATTTTAGAGACATGGATGTTGTTGCAGTCTACATCCACACACTATGCCAGAAGAGTAAGAGAGCCCTTGCTGTTGTGTTTGTCTCTCTCCATGCGGTACAGAAATTACCCTGAAATTTGAATGCAGCCACACAAGGTAGGTAATCTCCCTCAGCCCTTCCAATATGCTAACACTACATCTACAGAATTTATGCTGTGTGGTTCTTGGCTTGTGTTCAGCATAACTATCGAGAGTGTGTGAGTGGGGGGGGGGGGGTCATTTTATCCTTAAATATGACTCGGGACTTTAGAGCTCAAAGTCATATCATAGGTCCATTGTCCTGTTACCAGTGTGATTAACAGCCCTGAATTTCCTCGACTAGAGTCCACAGTTTTTTACTCACATTTGGAAATTGAGGCATTAATCTTAAGCACCTTTGGATAATCCTTTATTTTTCTCTCTTTTTTTTAGCAAAATGTTCCAGTTTTCTTGACTCCCAACCTTTCATTGCTCCATTTTGTTTCATCTCATGCCTCTCCCTTCCTCGAGCTGCAGTCTGTATGTTCCCTTATTGCTTCTGAACAGTAGTTGTTGACTCCTCCATTTAGCCCATTTGTACATTGAACATTATAAATGAAAAGGCTTAGACACAGCTGTGTCTAATTGGTGTATTTTTCATATTTGCTCGGGCATGTAGCCAGAGAAACATTATTTTTGGGTGGACAGCAATGACAAAAACGAATACTGGGAAGCAGAACTTGTTTTAAAGTTTGCAACGGTTTAAATACTTGAGAAAATGTCCTCGAACCCAAAACGGTTATGGATTGAGTGTTCTCACGTTGTCCCTTATGTGTGTGCATGCCGGTAACAACTATCGATTCCGAATGTTGGCGGGAGGGTGGAAATTGTGGATCTCTCCTCCTGTCTCTTTACAAACCCCTGCAATTGTCAACTTGCATTAACAGCGTGTTACATTATGCTGTGTTGCATGACTATGACTATGTTGCAAACACACTGCATGTCATTCAATACCATCTCCTATAGACCCTTTTTTCCCAGAGGTGTCATTGTGGGATTCATTGTTGAATAAACTATTTAACCTTATCAGTGCAGCTGTCACTGAAACAAAAATGTATTAAAAAATGCTATTCCCTAGGTGTTTCTCTCTAAATCAAGCGGGTTTGTGAATAGCAGTGGTTTTGTCACATTTGGGGTGGAGAGATGGAGACGGTAGAGAGAGTTACGCTGTGCTAGAATGTGAACGTTACAGTGTACACAGTTTGGTGTTCTAATACAGCTAGAGTTGGACAGATGTAGAGTTGGCTTGTCAACAGCAAATTAAAAAAACATCAGATAGACATAGTTAGCATATTGGCTGAGGATTACTAACTCCTGCCACGGTTATCTGGGCAAACACAGTAATAATTTAACATATTGCACCACAGGCTAGCAAATACATATACATATAGTGCTACGCTAGTCATGATGTACACGTTGTAGTTGTGAAGATTGCACTACATACCAAGTCTGTGTGCTGCCACAACATAACTACAGCGCCTTTTCATCACATAAATATCCATGAACGTATGCACACTTGTTTGTGGTGAACACCAAATAATATCCACATGCTAAAGCCACACACGTTCATGTAGGAAACCATTTCATGTGATATTGATTGAAAAAGTAGCTAATGTATCTATGTCCAAACAAGGCTCTGTGTGTTTATTTGTGAAGTACGAGACAGGGCCATCGCGTTCACCTCAGCGCTAAAACTAATACACAATGGCGCCCCCAAGAGGTGGACCGATGGGTCTGACCCCTCTAATCCCCACATAGCTATTGAATATCATTCAACCACTGGATAAACCCAGACATTAAGCCTTATACCCCCAACATCACCTGGAGGGAGGTTTCCATTATTGATGTAGGTACATTTGAAACACCTTGGGCAGCAAATGGCAGCTAGCTATGAATAGCCTATGTCAACACAATGCGTCATGATACTGGCAACACACAAAATGCCCAGACGCCTCTAGAATAAAATGACTACTCAGATACAGATCATTTGTATGCATTACACATAATAGGTTTCATATAAATTAGCAGATTAGTTTTACACTGTTTTGACTGCAAGTATTTATGCACTTTAACACTGATTATGTGTATTAATGTGCGTGACAGCTAGAAATGCACGTTTAGACTGAATATGCAAATGAATGTGCGTGACAAATACTAATTCCCTTTTAGGCTGAATATGTAAAAATGTTTTTTGTCACAGATATAATGTGACTGTTTTTAATGCTGGTTGTAAATCAAGTGTTTAGAGTAAGTGCACAGTGTATTACAGGATGTGTTGCTACAACAATGAGCTCTTCCTTAATGCCTTGGAGACGTTGTGTAAAGTGTTACTGTATATTCACTGAAGGCCATGCCACAACACTGCGGAAGGATAACAACATTTGAACTGAACATGTTGCATTGTGGGATAATACAGCATGATTACCATCTCTGCACGATTAGCATTTTGTGTTAGTCTAAGCAAACAGTTTTTTGCCAGATGCCCAACATCTGGTCTTCACTCCGATTGAATTTGTTATGTCCTTTTATCATAAATTAATTATGAAGACTCCCCACCTCCCCTCTACACTCCTGGAGCAGCTAAACTACAAGCATCAGAGTTGGTCTGCCCAGTTACGATACCGGTTGATCGATGAGGTGGTTGAAGGTTGTATCCTCATTAACTCCATCCTCATTGGGGTGCTCGGGTTCCTGCTCTGCATCGAGCAAGCAGACATTTTGGTGTACGGCTTTGAATTAAAATTTGATCTCGAATTGATAGGATATGTATGGGGAAAACCCTAAAAGCACAGTAATAAGTGGATGGTTAGGAGGTGGAAAGGTGCTTTAGGACTTCTCCAAAGATAGTGTGACACAAGGTGAGCGAGAGTACAAGATAAAAATAAAGATAGCCTTATACAGAAGGATATTATTCTCGCTCTTGATGGCCCTGAACTCTGCAATCTTCTATATATTGTATGTAGTGATGATGATATGACGTGATATGAAATGATGGTAGATATTATTCAGATGCTGAAGTCAAGCAGAGTCCAGTGAGGCTGAGTGACACTGGGGTGATTACTTTTAACGACAGATTATTAATCTCTATCACTTCATGACACACCAAGACACAATGCAAGCAGGCAGACACATGCACACACATACACACCCACACAGTAAGTACTATACTAGCTTGAAGAACCTTGAGAAATATTAAATTAATCTTGCAAGGATATATAAAAAATAAATTATAAAGTTGCAATTGCAGTATAAACCTCTCACCCTCGTCTAATAACACTTTGATATCAAATGGTGTGTGGGGAACGAGAGTATAGGGCCAGATAATGTCGTGTTTGAGCTCCCAGCCAGAAGATACAAGGTTCCAATCTCAGTACTCAATATTGTTTTGTTATATAATTCCAAGAAAGGGAATAATTAAGACCAGATATGCATCGCATGATACATGTTGGCCATTGATGTCCAAAGACATTTTGTCAACGTGCGCTTGGATATTTTTGTTGTTTATTTGCACAAGCCTGTGGCCTTCATCAAGAAAACACATTTAACAACAAATGATAATTTAGCTATGAAGAAAATGACGGACTGCTGTAAGTCAGTTCATGTGACATGATGACCTTACTTGACCTAACTGACAGTAGTTGCAGTTAGACTTTGGCAGTTAGCTCAGTGGCGTTTAGATGGTGAGTTACATTTGTGTTTAAAATCACTACTTAAAATCCTTCATCAGTTATGCAACACAAATGCCATGGTGGTCTTCATTGCTGGTTCTGGTAAATGAAGATATACAAAAGTTGGGCAAAATTATAGGCAATAGTTCTCTGGTTGTTTTCCGGAAGTCCCGAGATCTCCAGAGAGTTTCTATAGCCCCTTCACTCCTAGTTCCTAGGAAATGACTGGGATTATCTTTCAGGCACCACTAGCGACTTTCATTATTCACACATGCAACGATGTTCTGGAATATATTTAAGAGATAGTACAGCAGATGGCATTACTGCAACAATAATTGATGCCAACTGCCATAAAACATGTGGAGTGTGAGGAGCTTCCTGATTTCTGAATATGTCAAGTTTTCTTCAAAAAACCTGCTTGATATCCTGCTTCATATCATTATCGTTATTGGTTTGCTCGCTCCATAAGAAAGCTTGTTATGTCACCTAACCCTTAACATGCATGTCACAACAAATATGTATCAGTAGGGATCCGGAAAAATATTGAGCAGGAAAATTTGCAGTGCATGTTTCCCGGAATATCAATCCCTGTTCACATTCACACAACCCAGTCGGTATTTCAAAATGTCACGTAAGCACCTACAGTCAGTCTTTCCACCTGCAACAGGTAGTCATAGTTTGGTGTTCAGTCTCATTAACTGAAACAATCTCCAATGTTCAGCTAGCTACACTGCTCGCATGCTATTCTCTGTAACCTTATGCAAGTGTATTATTTCAGATATATTACTATACATTATTCTATTCCATGTGAAAAAAAGTGTCATGTCCCCCATTCAAGGACAACACCCCATTCAAGGACAAGCACTGTCAACATTCAACATACTTCAGGTTTTCATAATTATGTCAATTCTAGTAAAAACTTGCTTTTTCCAAAAGTTGCAACACAACTTTTTGCCTTACCTTTTGACAACTTTCAATTTTCTGGTTTCTAGTTTTGCTTGCCCAAAACAAAAAGTCGATCACACACCATTGTTTACTTTTTGTCTTGCCACATGAAAGGCAAAATAATCAGAAGCTGCTCACTAAAATACTCTACAAAGGAACAAGCAAGTCTGAACAATGTTTTACAACAATATTAAAAATAGTGAAAGATTGTCTCTATGAACTCAATGGGCACTTATCCAAAAATGCAGGGGTTTAGAATAGATATAAAAGAATTTACTGAGATACAAGAAGGAGCTAAAGAGGACGAGTCATTGTATATGGCACTGGAATAAATCGTCTTGTAGAGACGGGGCAATCTAGATCTCTTCATGTTGACTTTTGTTTTTGACTCAAGTTTGTGTGTATGTGATCTTCCTGTATTGGAATATGGAAGTATTTGTTGGATTTTATTATGCGTAACCCACAGAAGACGATTCACGTTTCGTTTACCACAATACACAAATATTTGGTAGTTGTGGTTTGATTCAGATATTTCACGATCCACAAATACAAAATGTTGACTTGTGTCTTGTCAAATGTAATCAACACTCAGATTTGTGGATTGCATGGCTCTTATGAGTTGCTCAATGTTTTAACGTGGAGTCTTGTCCAATAGGTCCCACGGTTGGTCTGTAAAATGTGAATGTGCAAGACTTGAATACGTGTAACCCACAGAAGATGATTCACATTGCATGGACTGCAATCAACTAATATTTTGTACTTTTGTGCTTTGTTATAAGGATCCACAAATACACACAGTTTGTTTGTACAATTCTGTGTGTGTATTTCATTTTATGAGACACAAACATATAAAATACCACACACACACACCAAGTACAAACCAATGATTTTTGTCAAACAGTGGTTTGAACTACATGCCCCAAGCAGGTTTTTTTCCTTTGAGGCAACCATTCTCTCTCCCTGGTGTATCCTTTCTAGTCTTTAGTTTTCTTGTCTACAGCTTAAGCACATCCTTTTATATCCTTTATCCCATGAATAATGTTAAGTGAATTCCACTGTCCATCATACTCCACATTTTTTAAACATTCACATAGAATGGTGTCACACATTAAAGATTACATTAAGTCAAGAGTACAACATATAAAGTTAAAGCAAAAATTCCCAACTGGAACAAAAATATATTGTGATACCGGCCTCCATGGTACATCTGGTAGTCCACAGAGAAGATGCTTAAAGAGTTCCAATCCACAAGCTCACGTCTTACTTTTGAAATGAACCAAACCTAATCGACATCACTGGAATTGACATTCTGTCATTTCAAATTGTACAGTGTGACAGAGTGGCCACTCCTTGGAGCCCTGTGGGCAGGTACATTTAACATAAAGATCCCTGACGAAAACTTCATGGCGTGGCATGGAAGGACACCATTTCCCAGGAGCATATACAACACAAAATGAGCCTCTACTCGCACAGGACTCCAGATAGCACTGTTGTCAATGTTGTATGAGCAGGATAGCTTTGCTGTCAAATCTTGTATGTGAAAATATTACTCATTTCAATGAAATTGTATTTATATCGCGCCAATTCATAACAAAAGTTATCTCTAGATGCTTTACATTTAGAGCAGGTCAAGACCAAAACTCTTTAATGTTATTTAAAGAGACCCAACAGATTCCCACCATGAGCAAACAATTTATCCGACAGTGGCAACGAAAACCTTTTAACAATGGAGGCTACAGTTACTGTCTGTTGGGTGGCATCTACAGGTTATGCTATTTGGACATATTTTTAAGTGGTATTTCCCGAGTATAAACAAACTTCAGATCATCACACACGTTCAGCTTTTAACTAGATATCATGCAGGTGTTTAAATACTGAATCTGCATAGCAAGGACTGCATACATCTCTGGTTGCAAATAGGCTATGTCACAGAATGCACCATAATTAACTGAGGAAAATGTAGGTTAATCACATGGATTAATATTTATACTGCAATCTGCCGGCAGAAATCCCCAGTTACATCCGGGTTTCATTTTTCAAGGAATAAGTCAAGTGTCTTTGTCTAATTTCTTCACTTCAATAATTAAAACCCCAAGCTGCCAAAAGACTGACTTATAAGCCTTGTGAATAATTGAAAATACCAGTGTGTGTGCGTGTGTGTGTGTGTGTGTGTGTGTGTGTATGTAAGTCCCTCTCTCTTTCTCTCTATATTAGTGAGTAAATTAACTTGTGGATGGAAAATCTGTTGATTCTCCCATTTTTTATGTGGGAGAAAGAAAGCAACTGCTTGCAACCAACCTGATGTTCATCCAAGAGCAGAGCTCCTGCCATGGGGGTTATCAATACCAGTGGAGTGGACCTCCCTCTGTGAATGTTGGCTCTACAGACTCTCAGTCCAATGTGGCAGGAATTCAGATATGTGTGTATCATGAATGTGAATTACCTCCTTGTGCTTCTATTGAGTTGATTTCAGACCGGTCCAAAGCTGTGGATAATAGCAAGGTAGGAATAATAAAACATTGTGTTGTAAAGCATGGGGATGTGTTTGTGAATTGATCCGTTTAGGGCTGGTTTATGTTTCTAGTGGGTGGGAAACACAGTGTTTATATTGTTTTGTCTTTCGATTGTTTCAGAAGAACAGCCCATACTTTTTATAGAGCTTCTGTAGGTGCAAAGCCTTAAAATAAAATGCACATTTTAACATCATGAGGGGGGAGTAAAAACTAAGTGTTGACTTATTTTAATTGGATCCTTTTGGTTGTGTGAATATAAATCCAAAAGCTTAATATAGACTGAGGACAAAGGAACATGGGTGTTTGCGTCTCAGGGAGACGACACACTGGACTGCGTTCACCTCATCAGCACTGCCAATGGGACTGCAGTTCAACACTCAAGAGTCCAGCGGCGGTCAGCACATGTTGATTGACCAATCAAATGTCTGAGTGTGTGCCGCTCTTATAAAGTGAACCACATTTCAACTCTGCCCCCCGTTTGACGCTCTGCACTCGACACCCCGACATCAGCCGTCCCATGACGCGTCGATCTACCTGCTAATTTGTCTCACGCTGCCGTGTGGTCAGGGCGGCCCCTCTCCAGCATACTGTAAACATGGTACACGCTGCTTATTGTGAACAAAAAAAAGTTATATTTTATATGTAGTGTAATTACAACTCCCCTCACTCTCAACTTCAGCTCAACAACGTACGCCCCCATACAGTTCGGTGCTAGATCAATAGGTCCTTTACAGCAACCACACAATTTATAACGTAAAAAAATAAAAAAGCTGCAACTTTCCATTAGTTTTTATGACCGGCCCCATCAAGCCATAAAGCTCTTATGGGTGACACTATCACTCTTAGGTTCATAAATCCTTGGCTGTTGCTGGCATCAGATTCAGCCAGGTATAAAAGCCCAAAATAAGCAACAACAACAAAAAAAGGAGAAATGTGGCCTTATCTTCGATGTTTCATTAGGTTCGGAGCAGGGATCAGACACCGTTTGATTGCGGCAGGCTTTGTGCAGATTAAACTGCAGCATGGCAGTAGGGTTCACCTTTGAAAAGGAGCTGCGTGGTTCATTAGCTCTCCTCCTTCCACTCTCTTCGTCTTGTTCAGTTTGCCCACGTCTCCCCTTCTCCGCCAGCCCGGCGCATCTGTAGCTGCATTTCCCTTTCAGGTTTCATTTTAAATCTTTTATATCCTTGACTTAATGAATTAACCAAATATACCCCCCCCCCGAAACCATATGGCTCTGCGCCATGGAAGTTAATCAAGGACTCCAGTAAAACAACACTTGCACAAACCTTTACAAAGAGGGCGGGGAAGACGGTTGACGGGCAGCTCGATCAGTCCACTAAAAGGGAAGGAAACGGCCCAGTGAAGTAGGAGTGAGAGAAGAACAGAACCTTTGGGGGGAAAATGGAGTTGAAGGAGAAGTGTTTTGAATGTGTGTGGGTAACCAGGTGCACACACACAAAATGAAACACAGTGTTTGTCTCACAGGCATGGCTGTGTGATTCGACGTGGGTAGATTTGACAGAAGGAGCCCCCCACTGATCCATCCCCACTCCCCAGCCTACCAGTCAGGAAGCTGACTCGTATCAAAGTATCCATTTAGGAGTGAACGTCTCACCTTCCCCTGCCTGAATGTGCCATCGCCCTATGTTACACTCCTTTCCCTCAACACTTCACGTAGTTCCCTGCCCGTATATCTCTCTCTCTTCCTCTCTCCCCCTCTCTCTCTCTCGCTCCCCCCCCCCCTCTCTCTCTCTCTCTCTCTCTCTCTCTCTCTCTCTCTCTCTCTCTCTCTCTCTCTCTCTCTCTCTCTCTCTCTCTCTCTCTCTCTCTCTCTCTCTCTCTCTCTCTCTCTCTCTCTCTATGTGTCTCTGGCTCTCTCTCCCCTCCCTCCCTCTCCTGCAGAGTGCAGTGTTTAGCTTTTGTTACAGTCCCCCAACTGTTCATTTTCTAAGAGGTTTTGTTTTTCCCCAAGGCTAAGAAATCACCAGAGTCACACTAAACTGCAGTAATTCATAAAAAAAGTGAAACTAATGGGTGCATTTATCAGATCGCAGCAGTACAAACACACACACATACATGCACATACACACAGTCCAGATGGGATAATGCAATATAACATTACAACATTGTGCATTTGTTCATTTTCCTTAAATAACACAATTGCTGAGAAACAACCTGAAATATCTGTCAATATAGATTCCACACCCGTCTGTAGACAGGAAGCGTGCGTATGCATACTGTATGTATGTGTGAAACCTTTTCATTTCAGTGTAATCACAGACACGACTCTGTTGTTCTATCGTTCAAGGCAAAGACATCTGTTTTACATGATGTGCGTAGTTCCAGGGGCTGAAGCCGGCTGTATCCACACACAAGGATGTCAATAGACAACGTGTCCACTTGTCAATACCCACAGCACTATCGTCAGTGTCACACACCACGAGATCAGGAGCAGGGGGAACAACCTGCTGCTGTACAGATGGTGGTGAAGATATGCGCTTGCACCAAGAGTTAGGTGTCGTTAGTAACGACTTGGTTGTAGTATAGTTCAGAGTGAAAATGCAGTATAGTTCAGAGCTAGGTGCAGTATAGTTCAGAGTTAGGTGCAGTATAGTTCAGGTGCAGAACAGTAAAGAGTTAGACATTAGTAACAAGTTGTTTGTTGTTCAGGTTTTCACTATTGTCCATATAGGCGTTGAGACAACAGAAGCATTTGGAGATGAGAGGGTGTGATCTTTTCTGTTGCAACTGTCAAAATTTAAATAACAAACACACATAAAGGGGTGTTTGCAATTGCTAAAAACATTCACAGCAGAAGAACGGCATAGTGAACAATGTGCCAGCTACACACACACACACACACACGCACACACTAACACACACACACACACACACACACACTAACACACACACACACACACACACACACACACCACTGATTGTGTATCCGGGGGTTCAATGGTTAAGTGTAGTAACTGTTTATGAGCTGGTAACATCTCCTCTCTAGCCTTTCCTCTTAGGGTCTGTGTGTGTATTTTTGTGCCTGCCTTCCTTCATCTGACGTTGCTTTGAACATGTAAATAACACACATCTATTACCTTTGTGTGTCTGTGTGCACACATCCATATGCACCTCTACCCCTGGGTGGGTCATTATGTCTGAGTGAATGAGTAGGCGAGAGCATGTGTAATTGTGTGTCTACATGCATGTGTAAATATTTGTGTGTGTGTGTGTGTGTGTGCATTAATGTGTGTGCGCACGTGCGTGTAACTGGGTACGTGTAAATGTGTGTGTGTGTGTGTGTGTGTGTGTGCATGTCCGAGACCAGTGCTCCAACTCATGTCAGTTGTGCTGGGATTTCTATTTAATAAGTGTTAATGCTTCCCCTGATGCCCGCACACCCAGCACTCCGCTGTTTATTGTGCAGTGGAAAATGACACTTTCCTTTGGGGAAGGGTTAGGAAATAACGTATAAATTGGACTTCCCCTCCAGGAGACCCGCCTGAGTATTGTGTACACGAGACAGCCATCGGCTGTTACGGACCTCCACAGACCATAATTTATTCTAGTCTTTTATTTTCTTCCTTCTCCGTTTTTATTGTTGTGACGAAGCCATCCAATTTCTTTCAGGGGCAACGGTGTGTTTGTTAGTTCATGCAAGAGTGTGTCTTGATGCAGCACAAGTGAAGGTAGGAGACACGCCGCAACAATACAGAGACAGAGCACTCTGCATGTGTGTTTGTTTGTGCGTGCGCACCTGCATCTTCTTTAGAATCCAGGGATGATGTAGTGTACTGTTTTAGTCATGCATGTCTGGAACTAAAACATTCAATTTTTGATTCCCCCCCCACACAAAAAGCTGGAGGATCGAGGCTCTACCCTGCTAGCACCTAACCATATATGTAAACCACCTGTAGCAACCCAAGGTTTGATTCCCACCTGTGGTCCTATGCTACCTGTCATTTACTCTCTTCTCCAACCTGCTGTCATGTCTCTCTGCACTGTCCTGTCCGGAAAGGCACAAGAATATCCATGAAAGAAAAATAAATAACTTCAATTTCCCATTCCATCACAGCAGTTCCACTCCAGCAGAAACAAAAATATGTGCAGCATCGGATTACATTCTCCCCACAACCCTTTCCCCTCGCTATCTGTGACTCTGGGGGGTGAGTAGACCTGTCCACCAGCCCCTGTAATGTGCTGCTGTGCCGCTGCACGCTCTTCATCGACTGCAATCGCACTGCACTCCATCAGAACTGTCGACAGCCCACACAGGAATAACATTCACTTATTGGAGTCGCATTCTGTTCTTTTTTTTTTGGTTTTTCCCCATTGATTGACCTCACAGCGGCGCAGTGGAATGAAGTCGATTAGGCAACAAAATGTATACGGTGAAAAAAAGGACAAAATATGAAGTGGAACACCCACAAAGTAATTTTATGAAAATGTCTGAATAAATGTATAAATGTCTTCTCTTGAACAGAGTAGTCCATGTCATTCTGTCTCTTTCACTAAAATCACCAAGTAACAGACATAAAGTAAAAGTAAAAGTAATTTAGAAAAATCAAGTGCAAAATGTTTTTGCCCGCCTCCAGCCAAACAGTTTGCAAACATTCTGCCCTGTTTCAAACTCTTTCTCATTCGGGACGTCGGCATCAAGAGGAAGATGACAGACGTCGGTATCACGAGGAAGATGACAGACGTCGGCGTCACGAGGAAGATGACGGACGTCGGCGTCACGAGGAAGATGACGGACGTCGGCGTCACGAGGAAGATGACGGACGTCGGCGTCACGAGGAAGATGACGGACGTCGGCGTCACGAGGAAGATGGCGACAGGGCGTGCCACGCCACAGGGTTCAGGCCGAGACAGGGGGTGTCACTCAAACTTGAGGAAGATGTACTTTGTGTGAGGAGAGGGACGAGGCACTTATGGCAATCATATTGGGTTTAACAATCTGTCCATCCATCAGTGCATCTCTCTATCCACTTCTCAATTAAGTGAGGTTGTCATAGCAACTGTCAAGGTGTCCAAAACCCATCATTCAGACAGTCATGCATTGAATATGCCAGGCATTCACTGCAGCTTTCTCAAAGTACGGAAGGAAATCAGCTCTTTTGGTGAGTAGAACTGTGTTTGGTTTCTCTTGCTTTGATTCAAAGTATTTTTATTATGTTTTGAGTCATTACTTCAGCCATTACTTAATTAACTTATGATTCATAACACATGTATGAGGCCAGCCTTTTTCATACATAATCAAACAGCATGTATCTTTAGGTTTGACCAGCAAGTTTTGTAAAAGCCAGGGACATTATGAGGACTAATTCATAAAGCATTAATAACCAACGTACAGTCACAGCATAACTGCCCTTCATTCTGAACACACTTGTATTTGTATCAGAATATGGTTTTGCATTTCAATGATGAATGCTCTTCACACTTCGATCAACATTCGTCCTGAATAGTCACCATTTGCACTTGATCAGAAAAATGATTCACCATAGAGACCTACTGTACTTAATATGCAAAGCATTTTCCTTTGAAGTAATACCCTTGAAACCTACATCCAACACAAAGCAACTTGATGCCATTGCTCCAACCAGCATTAGTGAAGACAACATGGCAAACACATCCGTATCATTTTTACATCAATGGAGCTCGGGGGACTGTGTACATGTGCACTGCCAGCTGTGTCCCTTAAAAGGAAGGCTAGGCTATTTATGGTTGAAGCATGTTTTGTCATATTTGTTGAAATTCTCATCACGTAACGACAGCCATCAATAAATCCAATGCTGTGGAAAAAAACAGAAAAAAACATGAAATCCGCCGCTGTTGCAGGCTCTGGTAAAAGGCCTGTCTGATTGGACGGCCAACCTGTCTGTCTTCACACCTAACCAGTGACCTGTGCACACTTGCACTGCACATTCAGGTCCTGCCCACTCTGTTTACATGACCTGAGTCTTCTGCAAGACCAGAGCTATTTCTAAAGCTAGTGAGCTGGTAATGTGAAGTGGCTTTGGAGCGGGGGGGCTGATTTTTTGGTTGGCTAGTTTCAAAATCTAGCTTACTCTAGCTCCAAATTGCCCACCCTAATTATCGCAGATGGATAAGGTCACTAATAAATGTAGCGAAATCTTTTTTTAAGTTTATTTCAATTTAAAAAAGTGATAGGCCTACCAATAAAACTTTTTAGATTTAGTTAATCAACAAAATGTGTTCTACTTCACACATGCTGCAGACTTGGTCGAGCCAACATGGCTAAACATGAATGAACAAATAGTTGATCGGACAAATCTATGTCCATTAGTCAGTATAAATTGACCATTCTGAATGTTCAAATAGTAATCAAGAAAATGTGTCAGACATAGCCAGGTAGATTAATCCCCCCTCTCACATTTTCACAATATCACAGACGAAAGCCCCCCTCCCCCCGGAATAGAGCAGTCCATTGCTGCGTCTGGGTCACACACTTACAGTGTATTTTCGCCTGCAAGCTATTTAGAGTCTCCAATTAGCCTTACAGGCTGCCTGTCTTTGGAGGTGGATGGTAACCGTAGCAACAGATGCAAACCCATACAAACATGTTGAGAACAAGCAAAATATCAACACACACACACACACACACACACACAAAACACATCAAAGCCAGGCCTCTGGAGGAGACTGCGGAATGGCAGAGATGGCAGGCAGGCACACACACACACACACATTGCAAAGCAGAGTTACTTATACAGCGGTACAACAGATGGTGTGTTTTACATCATTGATTGCTCAGTCAGGGACAGATGTATAATTACTGAGATATGTCGCCGTAGTATTGTTTTTGGTCATATCTGCAATGCAGGAATCGCCTCAAAGTCCCCTCAAACACCGCCATATGCAGTTGTTTTTCCATTGAAATAAAGTGAGTTCTTAATCTCTAAACATGCAGCCTATCAATATGGATTTTAGACAGTTACATGAAAATGCAGGGTCAGCTGTTTGGAAGAATAGAAGATTGTTATTCCTTTTTGGTGAGATGTCCCATATGCAATTATGCATATTTATACGGGACATCTCATCAAAAAGGAATAACAATTCATAAACAATGAAAACAGTGTTATATCCAGACTCATTGCGAACTACTTTCTTTTTTTTGGAGGAAGCCTTAGGCAAGGCTTGTTTTCTGTTCCCAGTCCTGTCACATGATGATGTCAATTCCTGCTTTTTTCTGAGTTTTTGCATTGCTGTAGTGACCTATGTGGAAAGGCATTGCTGCCTTGCTCCTCTGTCAGGCCTTGGTCCTGTCCGCCTCATCCCTTTGAAACCAACAACGTGCAGCCAGATGGGTCCAGAGTGTTCAACGGCCACTGTGTGGAATACTTCCCTTTTTCAGGCCTGTCTTCAGCTGATACTTAGCGCTTCTGTTGGTTGGTGCCTGTTAGTGGCAGGTCATGCACAACATTCCCAACATTTGCTGGAGTGGTATATGATGGCCAAGGTCAAGGTTTCACAGCTGTAAGGCTGCAAAACTGACCTCCTCAGTCTGCGGAAGGAGTCAGAGCCCTGTTTAAAGGATCATTTTGCTATTTCGACACCTTGGTTCGAGCCAAATCAGACAGATCGTCTAGCATGATTATGGAGCGTGGACACCATTTTACAAATTGCTTCAGTGTGCAGTTTGTTAGTTTCTATATGCCGTGATCTACCTGGGCTGGAATTAATATCAAGCAGGTCCGCTTTGCGAGCCTGAGCTGATTGAGTCAGTGATCCGTAAATGTGAATGTTAAGAAGGGTTGCAAAATGTTCCACCCATCTTTGGACAATTAACTTCTGATCCTCAATGTCACCAAGGGCTGTATTGGAGCTTTTTGTGGCCAAACACATTTCTTCTGCCTTGTTGAGTCATTTTGCAGTTTAATGGGTTGGCTGCACCTTTCTTGCTGATATTCTGCAGCTTTGTTTATGGAGCCCCAATGGGGGATCGTTTGATGCACTATGGACTGTGTTACATGTTTTCCAGAAGGGGCAGATATGATGATGTTTTTCCATCAAACCAGTCCTAGTTCTTCCTTGGACTGTTGCTAGTGGACTGCCAATGGTCTACAAGTTATTGAGTTGTTAGAAGCCTACTTTATATTCATGCAGCTCTCTGAGTAGAGAACACTATTGTGCAGTTTTTCTATACTATGGCAGAGATCGCTTGCATCCACATCCTTTACTTGGGCACAGTGGAATCACCTCATTCCTGATTGGGCAGAGTTTGGATATAATCATGTGGCTCTCTGTCCAACATCGAGAAGACTGGTCGGTAGTCGGTGTAGAAATCCCCCACTGAATGCGTTGTCCACTCGCAGTTTTGGTTTCCGGCTCAGGCTCTGTACCATCTCCTCTGAGAAGTTCAGCTGGCAGATATGGACTGCTGGAGCCGAGACTACATAGGCCCTTAACCGCTGTGAATGTTTGGCATATGCACTGTTGTTGTCATGATATTTTTCAATGTATATCTTAAGAAAAATCTTGACAGCTCAGTCCCATAAGAGGAGGCATTTAGAAACAGTATTATATTTTAATTGCATGCAAGACATATGAATGTATTATTTTGTGGATAAGTTCCACATTTTGCCCTGCTTAGCCTTAATGAAGAAATACACAAGGTCTTTCATTTTATCATTCATATATGTAATGCGATAACACCTCAAATTAGGTTCATTCTGGACTGTGAATGTACCACGCGCCATAATACAAATTATACAGTTTGTTCTGCCAAAGTGATATTCAAATTAACACATTGGGTGGATAAATTGATGCAAAGTGGATCAAAATAATACTACTTACTTATATTATTGAATCAATTTGTGGCTTTATTTTGTTATCATGTATGCACTGTTTTAAAAGTGCATACATTAAAACAATTAGCTTTAATCATTAAACTTTATACCGCTACAAAGAGGGCAGGACTCTTTTCAGGTAGGCCTACTTGTTAGTGAGAGAGATAAATAAAGCTTTGAGTCAGACTTAAATTCAACCATAGGTTTAATATACACCCTCTGGTGCAACCTAGACACATCATCAGTGATGTAACCTGAGGTCATAGGGTGTTTCGGGTCTCTCAACATCAGACACCCTCGCCCAGGCGACCCAGCCGGGGGTGATCAGACCCCGGCTTGTGTCTAGGTAGCTTGTGTGGCCCACGGATCACCCCTCCTGATCCACAGCCATCTTGATGCCTTCTCAGCAGCATCAGTGATGTTCTTGATGGCTTTCTTGCTGTGCAGTCCCCTTATTCCCAACAACTTGAGGGCCCTGCAGAGTGACTGGCCTGCGAAACCTCGGCAACCAACCTCAATGGGACTACAACGAGTCTTCCATCCGTTGCGCCGGCATTCGCCTGCCAGCTCCTCATACTTGGCCCTCTTCCTCTCAAATGCCTCCTCCATCCGGTCTTCCCAGGGCACAGTCAACTCCAGCAGTATCACCTGCCTTGTTGATTCTGACATAAGAACCAAGTCCGGCCTAAGTGTGGTCACTGCGATGGTCTCTGGGAATTTAAGCTGCTAGGAACTGCAGGAGTGAAACACATGCATAAACAAGCAATGTTGTCCCATCTTTGACCCATTACCACTCAACACCCATGTGTGCATTCACATATTCAAGCAAGCACACAAACACACACACACACACACACACACACACACACACACACACACACACACGCTGTACAAGCCCTGACCACCTGAAATGCTAATGAGAAGGTGTGTGTGTAATGTTGGAATGGAGCCTGAGGAACTAGGCCACATGGCACAACATATCGACATCATTTAGGAAAAGGGCTTTCTGGTGGGCTTACACATGTGTGTGGGTCATCAAACATGACATATGGGAACATCAACTTTGAGAGAAAAAAGGTATGTGTGTGTGTGTGTGTGTGTGTGTGGTTACATGGGGTGGGGGGTGAGTACCAAAAGTGGTATTGGTGTCATGAAAAAGACTGGGAATAATACACAGAGGATGGAGGGCAAAAATAAACAAATTCATTTACATCATCAAATACATCGAAAAAACAAAACATTGTCATTGGTATTCAAGGTAATTCTGCAACAATAACTGAAATGAAAAGTGAAACCAAACACGACACACTGTACACCCGACCGTCTCTGTCCCCTCAAGCTGAATGGGCCTCTTAAATTCACTGCTGGCCGCCTCTGTTGATTGCAACAATCCTTTGTTGAATGGGAGTAGGGGAGTAGAGAGTATTTAGTATTTATTGTTGATGCTTGAGTGCAACCAATTACATTTCTAAACAGTAAATTGATTTAGGATGAATAAATAGAGGGTGACCTAATGTCAGATGTTCTACATGTGCACAAAATACCAGGAACATGCGAGACATGATTATTGTAGGGTTTGGTGTGTCAGTGAGAGGTCCATTTGTAGAAGGTTTCAATAATGTATGGTCCAAGTAAATAATAAAGAAGCAAGAAATTATCTTGTCCGCTCATTCTACATTTTTCCAGAGTATGTTTGCGTGTCCATGTGTGTGTATGTGCGTGCGTACGTGTATCAGGGTTGCAAGGAAACATATGGAGTTTGATGAAGGTAGACATCGGCTGAAGAAAAAGAGGCTGCTGGGCAGACGAATGCCCTCAGCAACGTGCATATTCGGGATTCCCCATAGAATTGTAGACGTATAAATAAACCTGTGAGGTGAGATGTATCTACGCACACAAGACACCATGCGCACACAGTTTTGGAAGTCAGGGTAATGGCAATATCGTGAAGCAGAGAAAGATAGCGCATGACCAAATACATCTACAGTTCATCCATACAACACATATGCAGTGGTAATTGCTTTTCGCCACTTTTCACCATTATGTCGCCATTATGTTAAACAAACACTCACGTCTTTGAATGAGCAATCAGTTTCTGCAAATAGGAAATAATCAGAAAACCAGGTAACGATGGGCATTCCTAAAACAATGTTTGGTCAATTATGGCAGTTCACGAGATGAAGAGGTTGAGATGGTTCACTTCTGCACAAATCTCAATTAGCATGTATAAACAGAAACCATACCTTTGAGCTATGCACTGTTGGAATATTTCAGAAGTTCTTTGTAAGCAGAGATGTTCCTAGTTCCTGGTTGAGCATCCTAGTGAGGCCCCAGATATGGTAAACAAAATTAATTGGTCAAATGTGGAATATCATTTCTATATTTGCAATTCCCATTTTCTAAATAATCAGCTACCTGTCAACATAATTTTCCCTGTCTGGTAAATCTGTGATTAACTTTGGGAGAATTATGGGGGGGCAGTGGGTGCTGACCCCCCTCAGAAAAACCAAAATGATCTCCCCTGACCTGAGGCAGTATGATATAAAGGTATAATTAAATAGCCCAACCAAGACTCTAATCATCAGACTGGAAATATGGATAATTGTTCAGTGATTTCGATTTGGTGCATTTATGAACCAATTTCAAAGAAAATATCCCAAGGGACAATCCCCCCGTGCAGGTTGAGCACAACGGTTGGTTGGGTGTGTTACATCTGATTTGGTTACTGCTATTGTCCAATGGTAATAACATAATGATCAATCACTGATCAATCAGCTTTACTTAACAATAATGGAATGGTCAGTAGGACTATTATCATTATCCATGAACAGTGCTGTGATTATTTTGTGAACAAACTCTTATTTAACTGAAGACAGTTGGTGACAACATAGATGATAAGGTATAAGATATATAGATCGGCTTAGCATTCATATCATAGCAAATTTATAAAAAACCCATTGCAATACATGTAGCATAGATTTTATTTATTAATTATATTGATCTGTCCACTTGCATCAATATTGTGATTTAACAGTCAAGTGGCTCTTCAAAAGGACGGAAAAAGTTTGGATTTTGAACAGAAAAATGCATATGAACAAATACCTAGAACAACAAGCAGTTTGATCAATGTCTGAAATGGAAGCTGTGATATTCTGATAAGTCGGAAACCATTCTGACCTCATATGCAACCTTTCCCAAAGTTTATCTTTCCCAAATATTTTCTGTTTACCAGTTTCCACTTGTTCCATACTGTGAAGAAACTACTCTCCAAAACACAAAAGGGCTGATAACAACTGACAGAGTATTACTTCCTAAAAGTACATCTTGTTTCAAATCAATCATAAAAACTCAGAAGCTGCCAGGTTTATCAGTACAGATCAGTGTGTATGTTTAAAGATGTGCCATTCCACACCAGTAGTAACAACAAAGTAAACAAAATAGTATTAACTCTCTGAGATGGACAGATATTTGTGTATTTAAGCAGACCTCAATAGCACCTCAATTTGTCAAGAATTGATTGAAAAATTGACGTCTCCTCAGCAAAGTGGACTAAATTGGCAAAGCTTTAAAAGTAATTTAGCTAGTTTGACCTCTTGTATCTTCAACTCTTTGTTAATTAAACACTCGCGGGTGCAAAAATGCAGATCTATAATTGGCCAATCTTTTTTTTTACATTACACTGGAGAAAAAAAAAAACCTTTACAAAACAAAGTGGAGCTAACTCTAAACGTTTGCTGAGTGTACGCAGCTCAGGGCTGGCACCCTGTTGCATTAAAAAGCCGGTCTATAATGCTTAAGCCCTCGTTCACAGGGTCAAGCAAGAACAGACTGCATGTTCCTCGATGAGGCAAGGCGTGTTTCGGTGTGTCAATGAGTGTGCATGACCTTGTGTCCTGTGTCCTGGGACTCGGCCTGGTCTCTGATACAAGGAAGGAATCCTTGAGCATGAAAACACAGTCACAGACAGGTAGGAGGCTCTATAATAATGATATGTATACAATGTTTAATGTAGTAGAATGTATAATGATTTTAAAAAAGGTGAGGTGTGTGGTTTATTAAAAAAAAAAAGGGTGAAGGGGAGTGAGGGTGAATTTAACACGAACTGTTCCTGGGTTGAGCGACATACAATTCCTCAAAGGGGGTTTCAGGCTTGCACTGGAGCATGTTTAAACAGCCGTGGAGAAGGGCTGCCACACAGCAGGGACAACACACAACAGTTTCCCGTCCATCTTTAATCTTCTTCTTTAATTAAAACTCCTCTTCCAGGCCACTAGCCACGGAGCACCCTCCTGAGGGAACCACTCTCGTCTCAAGACCAGGGACAGAGCCCTGACTTTGGAGCTGGCAGGAGGTGTGGCTGCCAGGTGTTCTCCATTACCAATACAACAGGAGCTGCAGTGGATTGTGCTGATTCAATGAAGGCTTTGATGAAAGCTTGATTCTGATTGGTCAATCACGGCATTCAGCGGCCTGTTATTTCTGTATAGCAGACCGCTGCTTTGAATGAGCAATAACTCAAACACAATATTTTCTTTAAGCAGAGACAATAGAAATGATCATAAAATCTAATAACGATTTGTTGTATTTTGTCAAAATACTGATAATTATCAGTTTGCTGACTGAGTTGGAATGGTTGCTGTCCATGGTGCTGAATTTCTGATTCATTTGTGGTGGTGATGTACCACGGCATGTAAGACTCACCTAGGGAAGATAAGTCTACTCGCTGTGCCATGATGCATACTAGTAGCAGACACATAATTAATGTCTTAAAGTTTTGTGTCACGCATAATCTCAACCTCAGAGCACAAAAGGGTCCATGCCATCCACTTCTAAGTATATGATTTCAATGATTTCAATGGACTTTATATATGTTTGCCTGTCACACTATTAAGTTGCTATTCCAGAGTTACATTACACTGGAATGCCGTATCTCATGGTCTCAAAGACTTCTGGAGCAGACAGAGTATTAAAATACTGTATCTGAAAACATTAGACCTAGATTATATATTGTGTTGAGTTGTGTACTTTATGCCAAATATTTCCATCAATGTTCAAACCCAGAAAAATCAATGGATTTCTTCAAGGTTGCGATGAGTTTCATTTCATTTCAATGACATCATGCGGACTGAGGCTCCTAGATTGCGATGCAAGGCGAGACGAGTCTCCAGGCCTACACACACACACAAACTCATACAGACATACAGATATGCAACTCACCACCTATCCCCCATCACTGGAACACTGGAACATTCAATATGCTCATGAAGTGATTTTTATAGAGATTATTATGACCACAAATACTGGTGTTGGGTTACCCCATAATTGAATACGGCAGATTATTTTAGCTAGCTGTATGGGTAGTGGACCCATCTAATATTAAGTAAGAAGGTTAACATCATGTTAGCTAATGTTACTTGCGGCTGGTTAATTAGCATAAAGTTATATAAAGTGAACAAACACGACAAAATGTAATGTGAATAAAACTTTAATACAATACCTGTTTCTGCATAAATACAATTTACAATACAATTTCTGCATAAATCACGTCAGATTTTCAACGGCAATGGTGGTGAAGACTACAACTCCCTAGTACTTCATGATGGCATGAAGCTATCATATTTAGGGACCGAGCCTGTGAAACAGGACGAGGTCCCTTTTGAAATTGTTTTAAATTGTTTTGATGAATGTTGAATGTTTTGTGAAACCTCAAAAGGCGGAAATTACATGCGATACTTACAAAAAAGAAAATTGATATCAGTATGATGACCAATCCTGTCAAGCTAAAAACAAATAATTGTCACACCGTGGTGATGTCAGGTTGTGTTTGTGTTTTGTCTCCATGTCTTGTCGCGTCATTTCCTGTTTTATTGTGAAGAGTAACCTCCCTCTCGTTTCAGGTCACTTGCCCTTCCTCGTTTGTCTTCTGATTGCCTGTTAAGTGTTTCCACCTGTTCCTCGTTACCCTGTGTATAAGAGTCTGCGTCTCCCGTTGTCTTGTGCCAGTTTGTTTTGTCGTCTTCGTTTACGTCTGCGTTCGATCATCCCCGCACTTCCACAGCCTCGTCACAGCCTTGTACCTTGTCGCCCTTTTGGATTTCTGTTTTTTCGATTCTTCTACGAGAGTGATTTGATTTGTAAGTTTTGTAGTTTAGTTGAGTTCCATAGCTTATTGTTTCGTAGCCCCTTTTTTTTCCTCCGAGCGGAGTGATCCTTTGTTTCGTACCTTTTTTTCATAATATAGAGCCTCCAGTTTTCGGGAGTGTTTTTTGTTATTGATAATTTTTATATAGTCATTAGTGTTTTCCTCCTTTTAACGGAGAGATTATTATTTTGATATTTTTCATAGCCTCGTTTCTTCCAGTGCAGAAGAACGACAGTGGTAATTTTTATAGCCTGCTTTGTGTATTCACTTTTGGAATCATCCTATTTGGTTGCTTTAATAAAGACTCTTATTAAAGAACCTCAGACCCTGCATCTGCGCCCTGTGTCCGAGCCTGGTCCTGACAATAATGTTGTATTTTTAAGTACATTACTAATATATACTGTTTCAACAACTTCCTTTCAGAAGTAACACGGTCACAGACGAAGACTGCAGAGAGGCCCTACCCTGTACATGTCAAGCGACAGGCTACATGTGGCTACATGCTACATGTGACCGCATACAAGAGTTCAAGAGAAACATTCATAGTTTGTGGCCACCATTAAAGAACAAATATTCTGTGACCAAGTCAAACATTACCAGGTGCAAAGAAAGACACATAAACTACAACTACATATTCCAAATTCATTTAAACACTGGCTATTACATCTCTCTAACAAATGAGTGACAACACTGTAACAAGATTCTGTAGTTTTCACTGCATAGTTACTGTGGAATAAGAAAAACGCTTACTGTATATTTGTTTAAAGCAGGTTGCCGTAGATTTGCAAAGGATCATGGCCGGACTGGTCATACTTCCGGCGTATTATAGTAAACAAAGTTTTACTGCTAATGATAATCTGGTAACTTTGAGCGGGATCATCGGATGCTACTTCTCGCATGACTCAAGGTAAGCAGCAGTTGCCCGGAAGAGTGCAGTGCATTGGAGAAAGTATGACTGTTACTCATTTAGATATATGTTTACAAGAAAACTAATTTGAAAAACCTGTTTATATGAAAACGTATTCATAGATTGATTGATATCTTGTAGAAGCCATATCGATACTTCAGTGATATTTAGTTGAACTGAACAAACGAAAATGTCGAGTGTTTGAGGGTGCATGTTTGGTTTTGTGCCTACGGTTGGTAGTGCTAGCAGCTAACGTTAATGTTAGAGTGACTTGCGAAGCTTCTGCTAACGTTAGCCTCTGCTAGAACATTTTTTTAATACTGAAAGTAGTTAACTCCTGTAAATATTTTTTAACTTTGTGAATGATGGTCTATCGATATTTGATGGTTGGCAGCATATAGTTTTTTGTAGTATAATAACAAGTTGAGTTATCGTTGGCTAGTTATCGCTAGCTAGCTAGCTAGCTGGCATCCCTTTGGGGAAGCTGCTTAGTTGAGAAGCGTCTCGCTGCGGCCTGCGGGAAGGCGGGGCGTGACATCACACCCCGCCCACATCACGGACAAGTGCATTCTGGGATTGAGTAGCCCAAATAAATCCAACAGAAGAAGAAAAAAACATCATTTTCTCCCACGGAAAATCGAATGTTCGACTACTCGATGGCGGTAAGTTTCATGCACCAATATGTTTAATCGTTAACAATTAGCATCTATGTCTGATAGATAGCATTGACATAAATAATCTCGGATTATTTGACCGATGGCGATGTTCCATGTTAACGTTGACATCTAGCCTCTATATGAGAGGTCCAGATGAAAGTGATGGAATCTCTGTTAACGTTAGACGTTAACAGAGATTCCATCACTTTCATCTGGACCTAACTTAGATCCTATGACTAAAACTTTTGAACGGTAGTGTATACCCGGATTAATGTGTACATGATCTGTGTTTCGTAATTGGTACTTTTTGGTTGATTTAAAGCACAAACATTGAATTAATTCGGTGGTAAACATTTTCAATTTTTAAGAAGTGATCTTTCCAGTGTTACCTGTTACTTAAGACACTAATGGTGAAGTTGAAGTTCATCAAAGGGTTTTGAAATGCTTACTTTTCATATTGTAATAGAGTAGCCTAATACAAAGATCTAGATAAGAAAACGCATTAGTCATATCTAAAGACTTGTGTAGTGTACACATTAGAGGGGAAGAAGTGAAACTGTTAATCTAGTTAGTACACCAGATTGTGCTTAAATTCAAAATGGTTCTTGTTTTATTACTATGATAATGGATTATTGTTAGCAGAAGGTCTAATCTTATCTTTATTCCTCAGCATCCTACACATTTTGATGGTCCCCCGCACCCAGGATCATATCTACAGGGTGGATCCTATAAATGCCCCTGCTGCTTGTACTCTTGCAATCAATTGCACGAGATACAGCTCCACATGGAAAATCACATGAAGCTTGCAGTGCAGCATAAAGGTAGGGTGTAATGGGATGGACAATGAGTGTGTGGCATATGCATGGAGGCAGGGTGCGATTTGTAAGGAGGCTTAATTGTTTTTTATTAACATGTATCCCCCCATGATCATTCATGACAGGAAGTGATGTGATTAATGAACAGTTAGTACAAGTAGACTATTCTAAAATCCAAGAGGACTGTCATGTGTGCATAACTCCTGCCTTTGACCTTGATCGCGCACTTCAGAATGCAGCCATAGCTGTAAAATAAACAAGCACAAGTGGCTTTTAACTGGAGGAACTAGTGAAACTAGTAACAGAAAACATAAAGAATCTTCATAATCCTGGAAAAAACTGTTGCATCACAGCTCCACTCCGATCTCTCCCATAACAATCCAGTTTCCGTCCCCACCACAGTACTGAAACAGCCCTCATCAAAATCACAAACGACCTCCTCCTTGCTGTTGACACCGGTTCCCTCTCAATCCTCATCCTCCTGGACCTTACCGCTGCATTTGACACCATCTCCCACACCATCCTCCTGGACAGACTCGCCGCCATTGGCATTACTGGTACACCCCACCTCTGGTTCACGTCCTACCTCTCCGCCCAGTCGCAGTTCATCAAAATCAGTTCCCACAGCTCCCATCCCTCCCTTGTCACTTCTGGCGTCCCCCAAGGTTCTGTCCTTGGCCCCATCCTCTTCATCATCTACATCCTCCCCCTTGGTCAAATCTTCCGGAAACACAACATCCTCTTCCACTGCTACGCCGACGATACACAGCTCTACCTCTCCACCTCACCCACCGCTCACTCGCCCCCCACTTCCCTCCTCAACTGTCTGAATGATCTTAACGCATGGTTCACATCTAATCTCCTCCAACTCAACAGCAGCAAAACAGAAATCCTCCTGGTCGGAACCAAACACACCTTGTCCACCTCCCATAACCTCACCGTCTCCATCAACAATACCTCAATCTCCCCATCAGCACAGGTCAAGAGGCTAGGTGTCATCCTAGACTCCACCCTCTCCCTCCAGGCCCACATCAACCACATCACCAGATCTGCCTACTTCCACCTCCGCAATATCAACCGCCTACGCCCCTCCCTCACACCCAGTTCAGCAGCCATCCTCATTCACTCCCTGGTGACATCCCGTCTGGACTACTGCAACTCCCTTTTCTCCGGTCTCCCAGTCAAAACCCTCCGTAAACTGCAACTTGTCCAGAATGCTGCAGCCCGGATCATCTCCAAAACCCCCACCTCCTGCCACATCACTCCTGTCCTCCACCGACTCCACTGGCTCCCCATCCATCACCGCATCACCTTCAAAATACTCCTGCTCACCTTCAAAGCCCTGCACCACCTTGACCCCCCCTACATCTCCGATCTCCTCCACATCCATTTCCCTCCCCGCTCCCTCCGCTCCTCCTCATCACTTTCACTAGCCGTTCCTGCTGCCCACCTCATATCATTGTGTTTTTCATTGTTTGTTATTGTTGTTATTGTTGATTTTATATATGTATATATTTTAAATGTGTTATGTAAAGCGACCTTGAGGTCTCGAAAGACGCTTAACAAATAAAATGTATTATTATTATTATTATTATTATTATTATATTTTTAGAACATCCAAAATCCGATTAAGAATTGATGTAGGCTAACTACTAGGCTAATAGCTTAGGATGAAGGACAAAGGAAAGTGAATACCTCGGTAGTAGGTGTAATAAAAGCAGGCTAATAGCCCAGCTTGTCCCTGAGATATAAAAGCTCCTTTTGCATTTGTGCTTAAACAACTGGACTATCCTTTTTGTTTACAGGACTTTTCATCTGCAAATGCAGTTTACCTTGCAGGACAAACAACTATCATCCGGAAAGACCAATTTAAACAACATTTAAGAGATCATCTGTCCGCACCTGCACCCTCCTCGCAGCCTCCAGCCACCATTGCTGCTGCCCCCTCCTCGCAGCCTCAGGTAGCCTCCACTGCTGCTGTGCCCTCCTTGCAGCCTCCAGCCTCCACTGCTGTGCCCTCCTTACAGCCTCCAGCCTCCACTGCTGCTGTGCCCTCCTTGCAGCCTCCAGCCTCCACTGCTGTGCCCTCCTTACAGCCTCCAGCCTCCACTGCTGCTGTGCCCTCCTTGCAGCCTCCACTGCTGTGCCCTCCTTACAGCCTCCAGCCTCCACTGCTGCTCTGCCCTCGTTGCAGCCTCCAGCCTCCGCACCTGCCCCCTCCTTGCAGCCTCCAGCCTCCACTGCTTCCGCGCCCTTCTCGCAGCCTCCACCTCCACCGATTAGGCGCAGGGTTAGAGCGACAGTGGTGTGTCCACAATGTAGACAGACCTTAAACAGACGTAACTTGCGAGTTCACATCCTGAGACGCCATACACTAATCAAGACCGACATAACTGCTCAACATCATCTTAGATTCCGAATGCATCGATTTTGAAAATTGTATTTTTGCAGTTGCAAAATCATTTGCATCGCCCTGCACACCATTACATGTCATAAAACGGACTCGGGGGCACAACCAGAGAACATGCTGTGAGGCATAGAATAAACATGGAATGAGCTGAGCGTTCGAATTTGATAACGTTTGAATGTGCACACTTAAAGTCACTCTCCTACTGTCCTGCACCTGTGTGTCTTCCTTCGGAACATTCTTCAGGTAGGACAACCATTTTTTCACTTTTTGGTCTATTCTGTCAACAACATGCAGTAAATATATGTATAATGGCATTGTTGATTTTGCAGACTCACCAGGCTGTTGGCAGTGTCATCGAGGCACTAGAAAGAACATCTGGGAAACATTACCCATCAGCACAAAAAAATCTGCAAGCATACCTCACCTTTGAAGCACTGTGTGACCACAGTTACACATTTTCATGTGTTTCCTGTGGATACCACCCTGTGACTGTTGTTATGGACCTTCACAAAAAAGGGGTGTTTAGTATGCCAGGTAAGTGTTTCTTTGTGCTGAGCGTTCAAATTTGATAACGTTTGAATGTGCACACTTAAAGTCACTCTCCTACTGTCCTCCTGCAAAGCAGTTGGAGTCTCCTCTTTCAGAGGAAGTGCTGCAGAGGATGACAGAGGAGAAATGGTTTGGGCAGTCCAAAAAAGATCTGTGTCTGGCACGGCAGAGGGCTGCTGTTGCGGCTGGGACTCCCCTCTCGTTTTTAGTGAACGTCTCCGGTCCTCCGTCCAAAAGATACATTTCTGTTTTTGAGCAAACTGTCACTTATTATAGCAGGCTTGTTCGGGTCACGGTCAGTTTCGACACTAAAAAAATAACTTGGCACTGCCCATGTGCAAGTCCCAGCCAGTCATGCGTCCATAAGTATGTTGCCAAGTGGCACTTGTTTGAAACAGAACGGGCACTTTTTAGACGTACCAAATGTTGCGAAGGTGATGAAGGAGCCATGCACTTCACCGAAGACATGGCAGGCGCAGAGCAAGAGGAGGATGGAGTGGATTATCCGCCTACTGGGAAGATTTTAGAGAAGATGGTTAAGGACCTCTTCAGACACAAGAAACTCCCGGCAGTTCTTCCCCCCAATGCAGTTCACACCAGGTCATTTCCATCTGCGTTAATACCATGTGACGGAGCGCCTCTGAACGCACCGTCACGGCGACAACACGGGCTCGCGCTGGGAGAGAGCCGGTGCCGGGAGCGCACGCAGCGCTCTCCCCGTTCCAGTGGAGGCCATCGGAAAGCAAGAGAGAGACACACTCACCTGCTGCCGCGGTCGCAGTTCGTCTCGGGGCCAAGCCGAGGCACTGCCGGAGTGCTGCCGTAAATAGCGCTAGTGGCGCGCTACGGCTGGTCAGGTGACCATGGACTCCGCCATTAAAGGGGACTTGGGGAGTTTTGCCCGGTGTATTGTGTCCGGGCATAGGCAAACGGTGGGGAAACTGTTGAATATGTTATGGTTATTTGTTGTCCACCATCTGTGGGGATGGGTGTGGTTTGGGGGAACCACAAGGCTTAACTTGCTAGGTTAGGCTAAAACCCCCCTGCCAATTAGGAGTTGGTTTGCCCGGGGGAGGGGTTAGGGGTCATATAAGAGGAGCCCAGGGCAGTAGAAGGAAAGAGAGAGGGACCGTGATGCTACCTGAGGTGCTAGCTAAACCAAAGGATGCAACGCCTGTAAATACCGTGTTTGTTTGTACCAGTACGTCTATTTTTTTGGCCAATTTATCTTCCACTGGGTGTTTGGGTTTTGGGGTTTTGTTTTCTAAAATAAATATCACCGCACCTAAGTTTGCCGGCTGAGCCATCATTTTGTTCAACACACGGACAACGAACCCGTGACATACCACCAGAGACATTCTGTAGACACTGCCCAGAACCAACAATGCTGAGTGAGCCATCACTCATAACATCCAAGGGCAAGATTGTCACCATTACAGATGTCATCGAGGGTAGGTCCTTGTGTATTGTGTGTATTACTGTGTATGTTATGCTGTTTTTTGTTTTTTTTAAAGAGCCAATGTCTATTGTGATAAGAGGGTAGAATGACACTGCATCAAATCATAATCACTCCTTGGTACCTTGGTATATCAGTGCAGATGTGTTATCCTGGCTCTTAGTATTTACCCGACCCAATACAAATTGAATTGTAACTTTGATTTCATTTTTCTTGAGGTGCTGATTTCCATACTTTCACTCACTGCACCGGTTTGTTTTTTATTAATCTCTTATAACTGTGAACAGGTATTGCATTGTACAGCAAGTGGTGTCTCAAGTGTGGCCTGGTATACCGCTACCAGGAGTGGTCTGACGGTGTCCACAACTACGATGACCACACTCTCTTGTCTCTGCACCTGTGTGTCTTCCTTCGGAACAGTCTTTAGGTAGGACAACCATTTTTTCACTTTTTGGTCTATTATGTCAACAACATGCAGTAAATATATGTATAATGGATGGCATTGCTGATTTTGCAGACTCACCAGGCTGTTGGCAGTGTCATCGAGGCACTAGAAAGAACATCTGGGAAACATTACCCATCAGCACAAAAAAATCTGCAAGCATACCTCACCTTTGAAGCACTGTGTGACCACAGTTACACATTTTCATGTGTTTCCTGTGGATACCACCCTGTGACTGTTGTTATGGAACTTCACAAAAAAGGAGTGTTTAGTATGCCAGGTAAGTGTTTCTTTGTGTGTGTGTGTGTGTGTGTGTGTGTGTGTGTGTGTGTGTGTGCGTGTATGTATGTGTTTGAAGCACTACATATTTTGCTTGCACAGATTATGGTATGACTGTAATTTTCTTTAAAGTGAGCGATATTGAGGAACCACCGGCAGATTTTGATGGAAAGGTGGATGAAGAGGAGTTCTGGGAGAAGGTGGCAAATTTGTCATGTTCCAAGAGTGTGGCATTGATTTTGCATTTGCACTATGACCCGATTGATAACTTGAATCCCTGTAAATTGGTTTCCTGTAAAAAAAGATGTCAGATTTGTTACGACTGGTGTTCATAAATTGTCTTATGTGCTCTCTTTACTCCCAAACCACCCCCACCCACCCTCATAGGTAACAAGGAAAACCCTTTTGTGGTATGTCCTAGCTACCACTACTGGGCGCCTTGGATAGGGCCCCACACCAGGAGTGGCAATGTAGTCCTAAACACAGAATTCAGAAATGTGCATTCCCCACGCAGTCCAGCAGAAGAGTTGGAGTCACAGAGGCCCGACTCACAGACGAGCTTCTCAAGGTAAAGGTATGAAAAGTGTTGCAATAATGTCACTGCGTAGGATGTACAAGCCTTTAATTGTCATCTAGGTCATTTGTGACTTAATTTTTTGCATTTACTTTTTGGCTTTAACCACAATTTGCATATGCAAGTGCCTGCCTTAAACGGTAGATGTATTGGGTGATTAGATTGATCGTAAAGATGACTGATTATTTTAACGTACCTATGCTTTGGACTTATGCCGGTTGCCTGTGACCGTTGATGGGAACGTGACGTAATAGTAGTCACTTTGTGTGTGTGTGTGTGTGTGTGTGTGCGTGCATGCATGTTTACATTGTGTTATACAGATGGCAGATCTACGTGCCTTGTGTGGGCAGTGTGGTGTGGAACCCCTGGGCTCACGAATGGACCTTGTCAACAGACTTCAGCAACAAATGAAGAACAGAGATACCTATGACAAGGTCTTCTCTCAGATCTGGGGAGCTTCAGGTAACCAACCCTCTCTGGAAACCAAGTGTTGTGGAAGTCTTACTAAGTGTTTCTCATTTGCATTAGTCTCACAAAAGAAGGACTCTTGTAACATTAAAAAAAGTTTAAAGAAAGATCATCAATAAACTTTAATCCCTTTTAATGCAGTAAAAACTGTGGAAATGTTAATGATCTGAGAATAACAGAAATACAACTGAAAAACTAAGTTGTAGTGTAGAACCCTAACTCAATCTGTGGATAACTGAAGAACAGAAACGTTATCTACCTAGGTCATATTCTCTCGCTCTGACTCCTTTCCTCTATCTTTGGGACTTGTTCACAAAAATGTTTCTGAACATATCTTTGAATTCAGGTGTAAGTGCCATGTAAATTTCAGATGATGTCAAATAAATAGATAAAAGTTGAAAATAGTGGACAGGTAACTAATAAATTAGTGGAAAAACACTGAATAACACGGATAATTTTGATGATTTAACTACCGCTCTTCTTTTTGACCATACATGCCTTTGCAACCCTGAATTTTATTTGGTCATGTTCCTTTGACCTTTTCACTGTTATGATGTGGTTGAGTTCATTAGACTCTTGTAATTGATTTGGCTGTGTTCTTCTGGCCCCTTTCATTTCAATTGAAACAATTGACCGTTCAGTTTTTTTCAAAATTTCCTCTCGCAATAGGCGAAATGCAAGCTTGACGGACCAAATGTTGCCAAACGGTCAATTGTTTATGTTTTTTCTCTTTTCCTCATTATGACAAATGTAACTGTTTACCTTTGATGATTTTAGGAACATTGCTCAAAACATTTCTGTTGGTTCCTGGGAGGAGCTAACTGGCAAAGAGTTGCAGGTATTTAAATTATTATATGCATCACACATTGCATGTGCGAGTGAGTGTGTTCAATTCATGAATACTTGACTTTCTTGATTTAGGGCTTCCCTAGCCAGCAAATGGGTTTGGACTGCGGCATCTTCATGATAATGGTGGGTCCTATGTCAATGGTGGAATTTGTTAAATTTTAAATTTACCATAAATTACTCCAATGCTGCACACATGCCTATATCAAACTTTGAAGCTGTAAAACATTTTTGGGTTACAGGCCACCTTGTACGTCACCCTAGATGCCGAATTTGACTACTCTGTTGTAAGTATTTTTTACCATGACATTGTTATGACCCGGTTCTTTCATTCTGCCTACAGTACTGAAGCAAAACCTTTTTTTGATTTCAGCACGACATGCCTGCCCTGCGAAGATGGTGGTGTCTGCTGCTACTAGAAAATGACACCCTTGACAGGTATGTACAGTCATCTTTGTTGATGACATGCCTCAATGACCATTGGTAGGTCTTTTCTCTCAATTATCACATAAATGACTTCACTCAGTTTGACTGTTTACCTTCGGTAGGTAATTCCAATGCCATACTATGTAGGCCTTATTTAATTGTACAATTGTTGTTCAATTTTTCATTTGTAGTCATGGCCAAGTCTTCGCACATTGGATGGCAGAGTGCCAGGAGCTACTAAATGGCAATTATTCCCCAGTGTTTAGGCTGAAGAGAACGCGTAAACTGGGCTCTGAGGTTAGTCCTGAGGAAGAACCTAATACACAAAATTGCCACCCCCCCCCCCCCCCCCCCCCCCCCCCCACACACACACACACACACACACACACTCTACCAGCACGACCCCAGCCAGTTGGGTTGGCCCCTTGAGCCGAGGATCTGCCCAAGGTTTCTTCAAGGTTTCGAGTTTTTCCTTGCCCCTGTTGCACCTGGGTGTCCCTTTGTGCTCCCCCCTCCCCTCTGGTAGGGTATGACTTCACTCATCACAACACACAACCACCGTTTTTAAATTTAGGGTTATCATACTAACCAACTTGCCTTTCTGATGACACCCCTTTCATTTAGAAATCTAAAAGTAGGGGACGCTAACCACTGCTCCAACACACCCACTAAGTGTTCTTCAATATGCCATTTCCGGCCTTCCTGTCTTTCTTGTCTTCCCCAAGACCCCATCGGAAATAAACACAACGGAAAAGGACTCCACAGCGATGAGGGAAGGAGGGGAAATGGAGGTCATCACTGAGTCTGACGCAGAGAAATTAACGATCAACGACGACTTTTAGGAACCGTGGGAAAATAGGGTGATGTCTTGATTTAAAATCTCCATTGGATTTTTCTGAGCTGAATGTTGTGGGTTTGTGAGGGTGTTGGTGTCTATTTGACTTTTTTTTTCCCAATAGGATTGGATAGAGAACATGTCAGTACCTCCAAAGAAACACGAGTATAAAAATATCAAGCGGGTAAGTAATTCTGAAATTTACACTCCCTTTCCTGTTCCAAGGCATGCAGAGGGAATCTGATATATCTATCTTTTTCCACAACCATGGAATGTGAATTTTGACATGTTGTTTAAGGAATGAGAATATTGTCCTTGCAACATTTGCATCAGTTGGGTATAAATAACTTGTTACCAGCTGAAAGAAAATGTCCCATACAGTAATTATCCAATAAGAGACTTACCTTTTGCTTAGTGAAAATCAGGTGCAACTTTTTTTTTTTTTTTTTGACCGGGCAGTGTAAGAAGATATGTGTTGGAAGAGCATCTATTACTGACATACCGGATGCACCAAATGTTCTGATCTTTGTTTAACAGGCAGTAAAACATGGAATGAGGATGGCGAAGTGGATGGGGGAAAACAAAGGCCTTTTCCATGACCAATACTGGCTGCCCACGATAGCCACAATGGGGGAGAGTGAAAGGGAGGAGCTGTTTCAGGAGGCCTACACCCTGATCCAGAAACGAGCTGAATCCCTCATCACCTTGATGTTTAAAGATAAGGCCGATTATGAAACCTTCCTGAACAAATACCCTCATGAAGGTCGAGCTGTCGCTCTTTTCGCCCTACCACTCCACCCTTCCCATGACGACGAAGACGAAGAGTTTTTAGGAGAGTAGTGTAAGAATCCTGTTGGTTCTCGTTTTGGTTGCGTTTGTTTGTTTGTTTGTTTTTGTAGTATTTTTATATGTAACAAATAAAACTCACCGTTACATGATCTTTGTTATCAAATGTGTGTGTTCTTCATTGGTTTCTAGGAAAGAAAGTGAGACTTGAAATAGGTGACTTGTAATATCATTTGTATAATAGTGTAACGTCCTGGATGTGTTTGATGTGTGTAGTGTAAGTTCTTGTATAATGTGCCCATGGTGTGTTAATGCTTTGTGTGCATTGCGTTGTCTCTTGCCTATGTCCTTGCTCTTTGTTAACTGCTGACAGCGCCTGTAGAGCGATGTCAGGCGTTGCAGGGGGTTGGCAAAGTAGCCAGGGGGCGGAGACGCCTGGGTATCGGAAAAAAAATAGTTTTGTTGTCTCTTGGGTGTTCGCGGTTTAAGGATAACACTACAGCAATTTCGGCGTCCAACTCTTTCTGCACAGGAGTGACATAAAATCGAGGAAGTAGTAAATCAATATGTGTTCGTGAACACTTGATACACCTTGATTTAACATAAAATATTTCACTACTGCACAACGAATGATTTGAGGAGTTCCCATTAATTATTTCTAATGAAACGTAGAGTTAGGTTACAAAATCACCTGCTGGATATGGATAAACCACTAAAATCGGCGTAATCGTGTTTTTAAAAAATCCTCTTTTGTTGTGGCCAGGCTTCGTGTAAAAATAAGCAAATCCCAAAATGCACTGGTACCGGTCGGGCGCAAGCAAATCCCAGAATGCACTTGTCTGTGATGTGGGCGGGGCATGATGTCACGCCTTGCACATAATCAACGTGATGCGCGTAGCAACGGTCATGTCGCATAGTTCCATCGGGAAACAATTGAATTTGACCGCCTGGAGGTGAATGGGCGTCAGTCTGAACATCAGTCATTAGTATCACTCAAACTGAAATCGAGTTAAAATTGTGTGCGAGTGTGTGTGTGTGTGTTGGTAAGCTCATTTTAGCCTGCTAGGCACCTCCATCAAAGAGTATACTCTTTGCCTCCATAGACAGTGCACCTCCATCAGCTTGACGAAACCGTTGGAGGACGCGGAACGTCTGAACAGGTAACTTCACCCTTAGCTTCTCTGAACACTTAAGTGGTCTAAGGGTTTAAGTGCAAGTACTGTAGTTCCTCTGCAGATACAGATAGGCTAGCTACTCATTAGTATCACTCAAACTGAACTCTTTGTGTGTATGTGAACTGTGTGTGTGTATGTGTATGTGTGTGTTGGTAAGCTCATTTTAGCCTCATTTAATTGTTTTGTTAATCGTTTTTTCCTTCCTAGGCACCTCCATAGACAGGGCACCTCCATCAGCTTGTCAAAACCGAAAGCGTCGTGCCTGCACACCCCCACATGCGTGCCTCAACATAGGCACAAACAGCATGTACTCAAACACACAGACGTCATGCTCACACAAAGACACCGCACACAACACACACATTCACACATAAACTTGTACCTACACACATACTGTAAGCTCGGACACCTTCACACTCATACAACAGTATGCACACCCATGCACACATTCCGGCATTCACATGCCTATTTACTCACATACCCGCATGCGCAAACTCACACTCAAATGGGACTGGATTGCTGCTGTGTGATGATGAGGAGTCAAGAAATAGTTATACATTTTTTTTATTAATTTGTTTTTAAAGATTTTTCGCGCGGATTAACCCAGAACAGAGCAAATGTGCTGCTAAGTTTGCCACCAGCAAAACCACGGGGAAGATGGTTCAGCGGAAAAGTCAGGCCCTGA
The DNA here is from genome assembly GCA_036785325.1 of Urophycis tenuis. NCBI lineage: Eukaryota > Metazoa > Chordata > Actinopteri > Gadiformes > Phycidae > Urophycis > Urophycis tenuis. The sequence goes on from JAXIVH010000031.1 coordinate 2,379,768, forward strand.
ATCCTCATGTTGCCTCTCTGATCAGAGAATTCATTGACTATGATTGGCAGAACAATTAGACTGATCCAGGTAAGAGATTTTATCGTTAATATAGTTTAGATTTCTACCATCTATCATTGGGTTCAAATGTTTCAATCACCTATTAAAGGAGAAATCCAGTGTGAATCAATCCATACTCCTTTTGTTTCACGTTCCCAAGTGTTGTCGGTAGGTATGAGAACGATAGAATTCTGTGCAACATAGACCAAATAGCTAAACAGCAGCCAAAGCTAACTGATGAGGGCATCAAAGTTTCGTTCTCAGATGCCCACATCTGTTAGCGTTACCTGCTAATTTGGTGTATGTTGTACTAAATGCTGCCGTTCTGATACCTACAGATAGCACTCGGTAGCTTCAAACAACAGGGCTATGGATTGATTCACACCCGATTTCTTCTTCAATAAATCGTTGACCGGTAACAAATATCTCCCTTATAATAATCAGTGACTAATTCCATTTTACCTTATTTTTCCATTGCAGTAAGATGACTGGAGAAATGAAGAAAGTTCCTGTTTATGTGACTGATCCAGGTAAGAGATGTTATCGTTAATATAGCTAGACATTCATCTGGAGTTTAGATTTCTACCATCTATCATTGGGTTCAAATGTTTTATTCACCTATTAAAGGAAAAATCCAGTGTGAATCCATCCATACCCCTGTTGTTTCACGTTCCCAAGTGTTATTAATCAGTGTTATTAATAATACTAAGTATTATTAACCAGTAACCATTTTACCTTATTTTTCCATTGCAGTAAGAAGACTGGAAAAATGAAGAAAGTTCCCGTTTATGTTTATGTCTGAGCCTTCACACTCATACACCGGTACATGTATGAGCATTCGCACACACGCACACATATGTCCATCTGCACACCCATCGCACTCATACACCGGCATGCATGCACCGACATCATACTCTGCTCTCTGTGTTCTCTGTTCTATGTAATAACACACTCAAGTGTGCACGCACACATCAAACAAGTGTAACTGTAACTAATGTTTTCTCCAGTTTGTGAGCTCTTCAGTGTTCCTTGTTATGTGTAATTACACACACTCAAGTGTGCACACAAATGTTATTATCTTTAGATGAATTTGATGTTAGATGCATTTGAATAAAGGAGTTTTTAAACAATTTCAGCTTCTCTGTCTGTTTTTCAGCTTTCTGCTAATTTCTGATATTGAAAACTGGCCACAGTAAGGAATTATTTTACCGTAATATGAAATTAATAATGTAATGCCAAATACAGTAGTATTTATGGTACAGTTACTGATAATATGGTATCTATCCATTACTGCAGTTTTTTAGAGTAGTATTTATGGTACAGTAACTAATAATACGGTAGCGATCCATCACTGCAATTATGCTTACAGTATCCTTATATGTGCTTTGATTCAATGTACGGTAAGTTTACTGTTGGGCATTTACAGCAACTTACTAGCTAATAGCTGCCAGCTTGTTACTGTACATTTTACAGTGTTCTTGTTACAGTGAAGGTATACCCTTACTGTTATTGTAACAGGGTCAAATGTAGTATAGTACAGTATAGTGGTATAATCACACAAAATCTGTTTCACTTAATATCGTTCTTACCTGACATTTTTGTCCTCCCAAGTCTTTATGTGGAACCTTTAAAAAACTGAGCTACTGTACCCCTACGTCTATTTTCGGGTGTCCCCCTCCCTATAAATGTGTCTCCCGCCTTTACCTCTCCCCTTTTCCTGTTATGCTCTGGAGAGGTATGTTTTTCGGTGTTTTAATGTATTGTCGCTGTCTGCGCGCTCGCCCTTTTCCTGTTATGCTCTGGAGAGGAGCTCATGTTGGTTCGTGACTGACGGGAGGATTTTGTTTCATTTATACTCTTTTCAGAATAAACGGAGACTGCCTCCTCCAAAGAGATCATGGTCTGGTCCCTTTCATCTTCATAACACAACGCAGAAGTAAAAAACTAGCCGGTTACACTTGGTGCCGTGACGACCCGTTGCATCTCCGATCAGCGCTCGTCTGATCCCCGGGGTACACCTGCCGACAACGGACTCCTCTCTCCTACTCCTCCCGCTCTGTGGCTGCGGGGGACTGCGCTCGCTCCCGAGTGCGCGTACGCGTTAGGGCGAGTAAAGGGTTAAAGTAACGCTCGTGCACAGGTTTGATGTGTGTGTGTATAGACTTCTGGTCAGCTGAGGATAGGAACCACATGTCTGTGGATGTTCTTGTAATCACTGATCACTTCACAAAGCTGGCACATGCTTTTCCCTGTCAAGACCAGACTGCCAAGCGGGTAGCCAAGAAGCTGTGGGACAGCTTTTTCTGCATTTATGGCTTCCCTCAGCGCCTCCATTCCGACCAGGGGGCAAACTTTGAAAGTGAGCTGATCGCTGAGCTCTTGAAGTTGTCAGGGGTTGACAAATCCCACACCTCGCCATATCATCCTATGGGGAATGGAGGTACAGAGAGATTTAACCGGACCCTAGGCAACATGTTGAGATCTCTGCCCCTTCGATCCAAACAGAAATGGCCACAGATGATCCAGACTATGACCTTCGTGTACAACTGCACTGTGCATGAGACCACCGGGTTCGCACCTTTCTATCTGATGTTTGGGAGGGTCCCTAGACTGCCGGTTGACCTTCTCTTCAAGAACGTGCTACATGATGTGACTGTGTGTGACTACGATGCCTATGTGAAATCTCTTATGGAAGACCTGCATTGTGCCATGGAACTGGCTCAGAAGAACTGCACAGCTGAGCAGAGACATCAGTGTGACCAGTACAACAAACGGGTCAAAGGTCAGGCTCTGTCTCTCGGTGACCAGGTGCTGCTGGCAAACAAAGGGGTCAGGGGAAAATGTAAGCTTTCCGACAAGTGGGTGCCTGTTGTTTACACCGTGGTGGCCTCGAAACCTGCACTGCATATCTACAGGATCAGGGATCAGGAGGGAAATGAACGTGTTGTTCACCGGAACCTGCTGCTCCAGGTCAACTTCCTGCCCCTGGATGTAGCCTTGGATGGTAAAGCTGCTCCTGTGACCATGCCTGCCTCTAACCTGACCAATGCCCCTCCTACATCTGACAAGGCTGAGATGTCTGGATTGGAAAGTGCAGCCGCAACAGGTGAACCATCCATTGCTGGTTCCCTCTCAAGTGTTGACAACTGGGATGATGGCCGCACCGCCTCATGGATCCGTGAGCAGTCCTCCGTTGATGAGTCCCTTGATTCAGACTGGCCACCACTCCCCTCTGAGGTGCCCTCCCCTGCTTCTGATGCTCCTGTCACTGCTGTGGATTCCCCAACATCTGTCCCTCCTCCCCCACTGCAACCATCACCTGCCCCTTCCAATCTACCTCAGGCATCAGATGTAGATAGCCGACTTACCTCACGGTTTGGCAGAGTCATTAGACCAGTGTGTCGTTTGATTGAGTCCATGACACAACTTGAGTCCATTCTAGGGGTTGAGTCAAGTTCACATGCTGTTATTCATGTGTGAGATGTGAGTCAGAGTGACTTACTACATGTGTTCCTTTTTGGGGTGTGTTCTTAGGTCATTCTCTATGTCATGATAGTACTATGCTGCTCTGTAAAACTGTTTTTTTCCCCCTCTTGTCTCATTTACGCACATTGTTTGGCCTGAGTATGTGTGGTGTATGAGGCACCTCATTTTGTCTATAGAGTATTATGAGCTCTTGCTAGGCGCCAGGCAGATCTCTAATTCTCTTATCCTTTAGATAGGAAGCTCATTTTGCTGGTCCATTTGGTTATATTGTGTGTGTTTTCTCAGTGGCCGGTGTGTTTGTAAATGTGGTTTGTTTTGCAACCCAGAATTTTGTGTAATTCTAGGGGGGTAAATGTAACAGGGTCAAATGTAGTATAGTACAGTATAGTGGTATAATCACACAAAATCTGTTTCACTTAATATCGTTCTTACCTGACATTTTTGTCCTCCCAAGTCTTTATGTGGAACCTTTAAAAAACTGAGCTACTGTACCCCTACGTCTATTTTCGGGTGTCCCCCTCCCTATAAATGTGTCTCCCGCCTTTACCTCTCCCCTTTTCCTGTTATGCTCTGGAGAGGTATGTTTTTCGGTGTTTTAATGTATTGTCGCTGTCTGCGCGCTCGCCCTTTTCCTGTTATGCTCTGGAGAGGAGCTCATGTTGGTTCGTGACTGACGGGAGGATTTTGTTTCATTTATACTCTTTTCAGAATAAACGGAGACTGCCTCCTCCAAAGAGATCATGGTCTGGTCCCTTTCATCTTCATAACACAACGCAGAAGTAAAAAACTAGCCGGTTACACTATCACTTGACTATGTTCTTGTGCACAGGATGATAATATGATGCCATTTTTTGAGACCAGTATAATTGATGCTTTGATTCAAGGGAAAGGGGAAAAATTATGAAGTCTGCGAATGACTGAAGAAGGCAGCTGCGAGCAAAGTAAGTAATCATCAACATGAATGAACATTTGAATTTGTGCACAGTTTATTTAAGTTAATTTTGAACGCAATAATGTACTTGGCAACATTGATACGGTAATCTCCCTCTCAGCTGTTACAAGGTGATGAGTGCAAGCTCAGGATTGGGATGTGATGTCTATGCTATGTGTTCTAAGAAAAAAAGCAATAAGCCTGACTACAATAATATAGATTTTGTATTTCAGCTTCCTGTTTCCAAAGAACCCAGAGTCACTGCACTGGAAGAACTCTTTAGAGAAATAGGCAGAGAGCTGAGAAGCAGCCTCATTCTACAGCAGAGTACTGCACCAAACAACCAGGAAGAGATCAACAATCAAGTGTGTGGGAACACAATAAGGACAGATCTCAGATTTTCCCTGGGAAAGTCAACATACTTATTTTCTTAAATGAAACTGTTTATTTTATAATCCAAGACAGCTGTCAGAATGATGATTTAAATTGTTATTTCCATTCTTTACCCTTTAGAAATGTTGTTTTTAAGTCAATTTCTTTGTTTTATGCTTGTAAGCTTCGGAGAAGGTCCAGGACCATTTTTCTTTGTGATGTTTGTATATTTGTAACATCATTTTAATTCAGTTTCTGGCAGTAAAGAAACATTAAGGCACAACACCAATAAGCATTTGCTGACCAAACATTTACAAAGATTGATGCTCCCTCATTATATACATACAGTGAAAGTTTTTTAACTTATAACAACTTAACTTGTTATTTATGGTAAAAATAAAATAACTCTTTCACATCATATCTGTTTTGTGCACCAAAATATGGAGAGTTGTATCTATAAGAGTTTCAATTCAAGTATTGTAATCGAAAAGCAGTATCCATCAATACAATCCTAATGATATTCACAACTAATCCTGAACAATTGACAAGATAAAAGCATGACTGTCAGCATGAGGGAGGTGGGTGGGTGGGGAGAGTGGGAGAGAGTGAGAGCAAGGGAGTGAGGAGGAGAGGGATACACAGAGAGAAAGAGAGAGCGAGGAGGAGAGCAATAGTGATAGAGAGAGGGAGAGCCAAAAAGGAGATGGAGGGGTGGAAATTAAGCTAAAGAGAGCAGGAAAGAATGTGAGAACTGTGTTGGCTAGGATTCAGTGTGTGTGTGTGTGTGTGTGTGTGTGTGTGTGTGTGTGTGTGTGTGTGTCTGTATGTGTGTGTGTGTGTGTGTGTGTGTGTGTGTGTGTGTGTGTGTGTGTGAATGAAGGAAGAGGGAGGGGGTGCTGATACAGAGATCAAACATGCCATCACTTACTCCAGTGGGCCCTTTGTAAATGTTGCCTTCATTTTCTAACAGGTTACATCCTGACTGACAGCGTAGCGTATTCACTCTCTCTCCACACACATATGCACATCACCGCTTCTCCATCGCTACATCTCATCCCCCCCCCCCGTCTGCTCACTGTGTTGTATGCAAGCCGCTGTCAACCAGCTCCTTTGTTCAGACACACACACACACACACATCAATTCACCCATGCTCATACACTGGTACATACACGCACACACACTGAGAATGCAATTATGTACACACACACAATGTTACTGCCTTGCATAGGCAGACAGAACACGGACTGGCCTTGCCCGCAACCACACACCCACACACACACACACACACACACACTAATTGCCATCGTCTCTCCATCAATCCTCATGGCAGCATCAGGTGGTTTTCTCTCGACACAGATGAACACACACGAAACAGCACCACACTAAACCGCACACACGCACACGAAACAGCACCACACTAAACCGCACACACGCACACTAAACTGCACATACCCTTGATCACGTGCACTAAAACCCAGCAGATAAAAGAAGGAAGAGGATGAGAGGCTTGGTATGTGTGTGTGTGTGTGTAAGTGTGTGTGTCTGCGTGTGTGTGAGATGTGTATGTGTGTGTGTGTGTGTGTGTGTGTGTGTGTGTGTGTGTGTGTGCGTGTGAGGTGTGTGTCAAGGGGGGCAGGGGGGGTAGCCCAAGCGAGCAGAGATCAGAAGCATTTTGATCATGCAGATATGGTTGCAGATGATGATGATGATGATGGGGAGGTGAAAGGCAGCTCATACATACGTCTCATTAAAGCACACTGGTTCATACGAGATACACTGTGTGAACCCAGCCAGCCCTGCCTCATCTCCCATCGCTTCCTCCGTTGTCCCGCACGTTCCACAAACACAGCAGGAACCATGAGAGGGGCATCAGAAAGTGTCTGTTTTATTATGGCTCTGCTCATTTGTGTGTGTGTGTGTGCGTGTATCCATTTCCCCTCGGCTTATCGTTCATTGTGCCGTCCCCAGTCAGGATGTTGTCACACCTTTATGTTGATATGTTCATCTATAAGTCAGCAGGGAGAGCAAGATAGAGCGAGAGAGAGAGAGAGAGAGAGAGAGAGAGAGAGAGAGAGAGAGAGAGAGAGAGAGAGAGAGAGAGAGAGAGAGAGGGAGAGGGAGAGAGAGAGAGAGGGGGGGGGGGGGGGGGGGGGGGGGGAGACAGAGGGGGAGAACGAGACAGAGGGAGAAAGAGTAAAGTTGATGTGGACGGATATAAAGAGTGGTCGCTGGGAGGACGTGTGAACAAGCACTTTAATAAAGGGTTTCCTACTCTGCTGTGGCGCCAGAGCTCTCAAAGAGCAGCCAGTGTGCCAAGTAATTACACACACGGCATGACTCAATGCACACGCACAGACACACACTGTAAGCCTCATCATTATTATTATATCACCTTCATTGGACATTGCTTTTCTTAAAAAAAATAATAAAACATTGAACAGGGCAGCCCAGAGAATAGATAAGGTGGAGACCCATGCGGAGCACACTGGGCCGACCCTGTGGTGTCATCGGCAGCAGGAAGTAGCGAGGAAGAGACAAGGTGCACCCACCAGGCGGTTTAAACCTGCACCACACGTCCTATGATAAATGAACCACACTCTAGGGGGCGCCAATGCTGTTCAACAGCCCTGGTGTACCACAAGCTGTCTGTAGGAGAGAACAGTGCAGTAAGGGCTGAAGGGCTGAATCTTGTGTGTACGCATGCGTTGCATGTGTGCCTGCGTGCGCATGACAGGGATTGGTGGGGATAGTGTGTGTAGGCTGACCTGCACACTGTGTTAATTACAATAACCTGAACTATCAAGCAGATTAAAGTGATAATGTTAGCTTGCAAATGGTACAAATGTTCTAGTTTGCCTCAAGGTTTAGCCCACACATGCTGGGGTGGTGAAATGTGTTCAAATTGATGTGAACTCGGGATCAAAGGGGAAAGCCTTTTTCATTTGCATGTGTAAACAGGAGAGGTAAACTAATGCCGCTTCATCATTCCTGCATATATTTCCCCATGTCCGAGGGCAGCTCACAGTCTGAATGAAGAGTGAAACAGGTGCGGATACAGGTGCAGAGTGGGCAAACAGGAAGCACCAGAGGAGAAGAGCAGGGATTCGACAGCCAACACGCAGAGAGAATGATAAAAGGGCAGAGGAGTGATGATTAGAGAGGCTCTGGGAAGCAGAAGGCGAGGCCAGGTATTCAAAGGCTGATGTGGAGGGCTTGTGATTTTGACAATAGCGTGGTCTTCTTTGGAACGGTGACTGAGATGTTCGGATTGGCAAGATTTAAGAATCTCACTGTTGGCCATTGGTGATTTAATTAAAATGCAGAATGAAATCCCTACCTTACAAACCAACAAAGAGTCAATAAAAGCAACTGTGAGTGCATCCTAACCTGCGGGCGTCTCGGGCCCAGATAAAGATAAAGTGCTGTGTCCACATAAAACACTGCATCCTATTTTGACTCACACTGGGCAAACTACTTGCTTTCTGATGAAGTACCCTCCATTTAGTTTGCTAAATGCAGGTACCCCCCACTTAGTTTGATGTGTGGTTGTGATCCGATAACAAAGGATTACTTTAATGCCATTTGTGCTAATGGACTTCGAACACAGTAAAGTTCAAAAGAATTTGGTCCTAAAAACAATCTTTTTTTTACATTCTTCACAAAAACAAACCAAAAACAAACAAAGTATTTGTTGCAATGCACTGGCCGACAGAGCAAGTTGCGGCACAATATATGTTGAAATTTGTGCATGAAGCAGTTTTAGAAAAGTCACTCAAAATGGCTGGAAGGATCATTTGACAAATAGAGATGATAATGAATGGCACAAACCTCTCCTCTCCTTAAATGTGGGAGGCTGCTCAACCAGAGAGACAGACAGAGGTCCTCATGTGTTGATGAGTACTTCATCTGTGATCAAACAGTCCTACTATTTTACAGCTGAACCTCTGGGTTCTGCTGTAAAATCTGATATAATAATCAACAATAATAATCAAAACAAATATAAAGGCATAAGAAAGCGAAAAAGCCCATTTGAAGGTTGAAGGTTATTTAGATATTTAAATAAAGTCTGCTTTGTGAGACTAATGAGTGCTTCTTCCCAGTATGTTCCACGCCATACACAGAGAGGGACAGGCCATTTGTAATGGCTCAGCCCAAAGGCATGCACAGCCCTACTTTGGGAGGATCAGTTCACAGTGCTTATTTTCCTTGAGCTGGACCGCGGCAATTTGTGAGTGATCGTGTGCCTACCTAGAAATGTTCTATGTCATGGAACCAATCTGGGACATAAAATACCACGGGACAGGCTGCCAGTCAGGTCAATGGATGCCAATTGTCCAATCACATGGCCAAATGCGCATGAATTGTTGTGTTCATAAAGTTGGCTGAAGTTAAATTTTGGCCCGCCCTATTCTATGTGCCACCAATCATTGCCTGCAGCGAGCTGTCCCATGGTGTGACCTCTCAGCTCCACCAGAGCCTTCAGCATCATGCCTAATGAGCATTGTGTCAACGTCTTCATTTGGAAGGAACCCCCCCGAACAACAGAAAAAGGAGGCTCGGGGAGTGGTTTATGAGCTATCATAAAAGGCCAAGGGGCTTTACAAGGATGAAGTCTAACAGATGCTGACACTGACTAAAAACTGGCTCCAGACCATAGGCAACACTCTGTTGTTCATCCAATTGGTAGCCCTTAAGAATAAATACAGTTTTGAAGAATAAATATTGGACTAACACATAGTGAAATCATGGTAAACCAACATTAGAAAAACATTGCGCCTGCGTGAAAGCAATTCTGTTATCAATAATAAATAAGATAATGAGAAAATACTTTCTGAGATCAGTTATAACGAGTAAGTAAAGTAATGATAATTTACAATGTGTTAATAATGATTTTAAAACACTTAATAATGCCTCCATGATACGTTCAGGTCATTAAAAACCATTAGTTAAGTTTTGTGTGAGCTCATCTAATTAGAACTTATTGGGTTACTGCCCAATGGTACTTTAGGCATTTCCAGCCATGTATTTTATTTATTTTTATGTTCCATGATCTCACACAAAATACTTAATATTTTTGCTTGAGTGCATTTTCGGTGAAGTAACAGTACTTCTACTTTAGGATATTTCTGTACTCTACACCTCTGATTATATGTTCAGCACATGATCTTATAAGAATTGGTGAACCACTATTTGCTGTATGCTCATCATCACAGAAGTAGTGTGAACAATGTGTGTGACGAGGTAATGTTACTCAAACCCTATATGTGCCATATAGGATTTGAGTCTTCAAACATCAAATGTATTATGACAGTTATTTTTTATATCTTTCTAAAAAGATATATAAATACATTATAATGGCCATCACTTTCTTTGTCTGACACAAAGAGTGATGACTCATTGAGATATGTTAAACTATACCTGATTTCTGAGACATGTACTGAGAGATAAACAAAATAAAATTAGCTTTGTCCCTTTCCTTTCAAAGAAAAATAGCAAACCAAAGAGCTATTTTTGGAATGAAACATGGCCATGAGCTCCAATCCAAACCTTAAAAAGAGAAGTAATGCAGATGACTAAAGCAATCCAAACTCACCAATGTGCCAAGCAGGAGAGAGATTGTCCAGGAGCCTGCAGTTTTAGTTGCTGGGCCAGAATACCTCCACCAGGGCTGCAAGCACTGCTATTAGCCTCTGCCTTCAAACCTCACCCTAGGGTGCTTTATCAGACTTTATTAGGGGCCATTTTTGACCAATAATTGCCAATAGGTTTGGCAGCAATCATTGGTCAAAAATGAGTTTCTACCTCAACTGGTTATCTGCTTTGGTTTAGTCCAAAACATATTTTTGTGGGATTTGGACACATGAAAGTGTGATTGGGACACACAAAAAGGTGATTGAACCCGTTGTTGAAAAACCTATACACGCAACATGGGACTTATTTTAGCCATTACCTAATAGATTCATTTGAATTCTAGAGTCATATAAATCATGGCCTCATGGACAACCAAGGTTAGAAACCGGAACATGGAAATATCCTTGAGCGTGTGTCAGTGGAAGAGATTTATTTTGGGCTCTACTATGGTCGTGCTATACTCCTCCGTGGCGGGGCATACACAGTTGCTTGTAGCCGACTCAAATGCAGGCATAAATGGGCATGTGGGTCGCATTCTGTTACGGACACGCATCGATTAGTCAACGCAAAAGCAAGGAAATACAGCTATATAGAGGAATCCTCGTATTTCTCCAGATGAGCTTATGTATAGCAGTTAATTAGCCTCGAGATGACGATGAAAAGCAACACACAGGTCAACACTTGCAGTGTGAGTGTGAGCTTGTACTATTTGTCCTCTCATCCATTTCCTGACGTTGCGGAGGAACTGTTCTTTTGGCAAGTGAAATGTAGTGCATTTGAAAGAAGCCAGAGTAGTGTATTTGGATAGGAGACCGACGAGTCTAGCTTTGATTTCCCAAGTGGTGTGTGAGAGAGGGTGTGCATGTATGTGTGATGATAACAATACTAATACAACCATTTGGATGATGAGAAAAATAAATGGACAGACATGGTATGAAGAGATGATAGCAATGGCTCATCAGAGCTATATAGGAGTGACTGAATGCATTATCAGGTCTTTGCTCTTGATTTTATGGATATTTGCTTTCCATTTAGTTTTGTTAAAATAATTACCAAATGAAAGCTGGTGTTTTGTTGTCTGGAGTAATGTCTCTCTATACACAACATCTTACAAACATCCTACGCTACACAAAAAGCTATTTAGGTACTTTTGTACAAAAAGAATCAGGTAATCAGAATTGTTTAGTTTTACATTTTTTATATAAAAAAAAAAACTAATTAACTATGGTCACGAATGGCTTTGAATGCACAGCATTGTTGATTTTCTTGACTGCTCCCAATTCCAAAGATTAGTCCAGTGTATTACATTAGGCAATTTACTAAATTTATCTTTATTGCAGGCTAGTAAGTAGCTTATTAGATTTGTTTTCTGTTCATAACTTCAACATAAATTGCACTAATAGCATAAAAATTGAGCAATAGTCTAATCAGTTTCCAAAAGTTAAGTTTTTTAGTTGATTACACCATCCTTTCTGCACATCCATGTGTGTGTCAGAGTGTTGTTGAACATGTACAAAACCATGTAATTGTGTCTTTACCAATCAATTTGTGTACCATGGAAAGCATGACTTTGCCATTATTGGGAATGATTCTCAAGTAACCGACAGGCAGAGGGGGGAAAGTTAGGAGGAGAAAAGTTTGAAACGTGAATACTTCAATTAAAATATTAATTAAGACTAACCTGTTTAGCCATTCATCCATGACAATGACTACCCAGTCTGGCTTCAGTTGACTCCTGGATACAATGTGTGCAGATGTACACGCATGCATGCACACACAAACCAAAGTCACTCAGTGGCTGTTGGTTCACAATGCCGTATTGCTGAAGTAAAAGCGTCACAATGTAAAAAAAGAAGAAAAGGCCAATGAATGACCTTATCAAAGGATCGAAGCTGCAGACCTCGTCAGTATTTGAGCAGTCAAGCATGATGAGCTAACATAATATGTGCGGCTGTATTCTTAAAAGTAATGTCTTCCACAGATCCCTGTGTCTCATTAACAATGGCGTTGGTAAGTTGTTTCTCGCTGGCTTATCTTTTATTACTGAATAAGGATTCCCAATGCACATCCTATGATAAGCTACAAGCTGAAGCCAATTCATTACTATGTAAAGCCTTGGCCCACTAATGAAGGGCTCTACAAATACCTGTGACTTTACTTTCGCTCAGTGTGTCTCTCTTTTTTCTGCTTATTATGTGAACATGATGATCGTAAATCGTAAAGATATCTATCGTTAACAACATGCATGAAATAAACAATTACATTTATCAACCCCTTGTGTTGTTTCTAATTGAGCTTTTATCAATTCAAGTTGGTGTTCAAACCTATAGTGTGCGTCATTCTTTTCTTTTTTGTTGTAGTAATTACTGATTATTCTTCTATTTTTATCTTAGGATTTCTATATTGTTGAGCGCCATACTGGGGTGTTGGTTAGACCCCAGTATGGCTGTTCTATATCAGTCCATGAGTGGCATCATTCATTGTTATTGCAACGTGGGGGCAACTGCACCCAGCAACAATGAAACGGTTGTGGTTTCAGATGTTCTGACAGCGTTGATGATTTGGGGGGAAAAAAGTCCCAGGTCAATGGTTCAACAATCCTACTAAAATATACTGACATGTTTCATCTCCTGAGCCACCTGACACAAGGTTGCTTCAGTTCAGCCTCCTGCTGCTTCCTTTAGCTCAGATAACTTTCCCTGACTCATCGCTTTTTCTTTCATTTGTACATTTGCCAGTTAGACTCAGACCCAATTCACACGGGGAAAATATCTGGACGTACGACAACGGCGCAGCGGGAGTCCCAGGTGTGTGTGTGTAAAAAGGGAAAAAAATCTGGACGTACGACAACGCCTTTTCCTTTTCACACACACGAACCTGGGACTCCCTCTCCGCCGTTGTCGTACGTCCCACGTCACCAGCAACGACGTCCCACGTCACCCGTATAGACCCGCCCCGACCTTTTGACAGCCCGCAAAGCTTTAAAAATGAGGGGAGAAGAAGAAGCTTTGTTTTTGTTCTTCATGCGACAGATGATAACATTACTTTTCTTTTCACGCATTAATTTCAATTTGCGGCGCCAGGCATGGCGTAGAAGATGGCTTTTAGGACATCGCAGGGACAGGCAACATGAAATCAGTAGGGCAGCCGTTTTGGCTGTCACTGCTATAAATGAAGCTCAAGGTCAGGTCGAGCGGTCAGTTTGGGAGCGTACGAGGAGTACACACTGGTGGGATGAGGTCTTGCCAGCTTTCGATGACCAGGAGTGGTACAGGAGGTTCCGGATGACAAAGGCTATATTTTTGCAGATCTGTAACGACCTGGGGCCGCAGCTAGTGCGACGAGACACACCGATGCGAAACGCAATATCAGTGCAGAGGCGTGTAGCAGCACAAATTTCTCACGCGCTCCCTTATAAAGGCACATTTGCCAACCGCCATTCAATAAGAAAAAGAAGAAGACTTCTATTGCAAAAACTGTCAGTTTCCCTTAGTTTTTCGGTTACTATTGCTGTTACTTGAGCATGGCTGACCGTAAATCTAACTGGAGTAGCGAGGAATCTCGCTCCTTGATAGGACTGTGGAGCAAGGACAGAATTAACAGAGGAAAGCCGGGGTCGGGGAGCTGCCTACAACCAGTCCGATTTACACTAGGCTGAAACTGTCGCAGACTCCCCGCTGGGCGGTCGTACGTCCACCCTGGAGGTGGCGTACGACAAAGACGTACGTCCATAAAAATGCCAGACGTACGACACAAGGGGCCATTTTACACGCAGCAAAGATGGCGACGTACGACAATGACGTACGTCCAGATATGTTCCCCGTGTGAATTGGGTATCAGTGTCCAAACAAGGCATTGGACAGAGATGGCATGATAGAAATAAACAAAGAGAGAGGGAGATGGAGTTATGGATAAACAGAGAGAGTGAGTGAGAGAGAGAGAGAGAGAGAGAGAGAGAGAGAGAGAGAGAGAGAGAGAGAGAGTGATATTCAATACATTAATATATAATTAAGATGTTTATTTGATTTTTAAAAAGTAATTATTATATCAATACTGTATACATCCATGTGAATATGAATGACAGATTGTTTTGGTGTTTGGAAGAAGACATCACAACTTTTGAGGAACATGTTTTTGCCTTGACAGTTCAGGATGCCTAGCCAGAGGTACATGGAGGGGGGTGTTGTTTATCGTTTTCTTTGTTGCTTAATCTGTTGACTTCAGCACACATATTGTAAAATGTGTTGTAAACAACATTGCTATACCAGCGCAACACTATTTGGAAAATGCATAAGTAAGAAAAACAACAGAGTTTATAACAATAACCCTAAATCACTCCATTCTCAACCATTTCGCCTACAAAACCAAATGGAAAGAAATTATCAATGGAAATAAATGATCATGGCCGTTGTTGAAAACCTTCACAGATTGTGATGTTTTCAAATTAAGTAAACACAAACATGTTCAGTGATTACACCCCCTCTCTCCTCAGGGTTATACATTGAGCATTTATTGTGCCAGCACTCTGCCAAACCCTTCAAGTCAATTTTATTTTTCATAACTATTTTTTTTTATTTGTCAATAGGCCAGATAGGGATAGCTACTCAACAGATGTGTTCATACTTGTTCTCTTCCACTGTATTTTTGTTGCAAAACCACATGTCATGCACACTCCCACTGAGCGGTGAGAGAAAAGTATTCTCTTTGCACCGCACTAGTAAAGTTTAAGGAGCTTTATGATTAAAGGAGATTGTATTGAAACTGTCGGCACAGAAGTATGAGTTAGTTAAAAATTTAAAAGCCCCACTTGCATTCGTATGCTAAACTGATCTGGTTATTCAGAGGAGCTGACAGAGCGTGAAACTTTGTCCTGGCCAATTACCAACACATTTCTCACTGACCTGTGGTCACGGCATGCTGCCTGAATAAAAGGTTTCTCATAGAATCCCAAAATAATAATGCATTTAAAAAGAATGATTTGACACATGTTGCTGGAGCCATCAGAAGCTGGAGCCATCATCGAACAATGGAAAAAAAAATTGATTTGCAGACCTTGTGTGTATTGCTTGCTTTCTTGCTTTGTAAACATCACACCTACTCAGCAGCGACTGATGACTTGGAAAGGACGGCTGCAATGTCCATCCCTCCGAGAGATCTTTTATTTTGTAAAGCGTGTTAGTATGCCCCAAGCAGTCTCAGCTAAGCAGCAGCTAAGGTCTCATGCAGGTCAATACCTTGTAGTAGAGAGTGCACGCACATCCAACTCAGTACAGGTGCAGGGTAAAAAAGTATGTCAGATAATAAGAAAAAGTATACTGTCGCTGCTCTCCCAGTGATTTTATTAGAAATACAGCGTTTCGACCATATAGGTCTTCAGGCTGGTCTACAGGCACCCACCTAATATTAGAGACCAGGTAGTGAGAGCCCATATACCGGCTAGCAGACACACAGGAACCATCCACATCCCAGATGGGAACTACAAATGTGGGTGCTGCGCACAGTGTGGATACACCACAAAATGTAAGACATACACACGTCCACATATCAGCAAGCATTTGAAGATCCGTGGGGCAATTACCTGTAGCACTACTTTTGTTGTCTATTTAAATGCCCTTGTGGCTTTGGATATGTTGGGAAAACCTGCAGGGCCGTACGTACACGCATTAGTGAACATCGTAGCAACATAAGGTGTGGGGATGAAAAATAACCGGTAGCACTACATTTTAGAAAAGTAGGACATAGTATTAGTTCTTTACGTTATGTGGGCATTGAAAAAGTGGAATGGCCACATAGAGGTGGTAATCACGAACGCCTAATCTTACAACATCAAACCTTCCACATACACGCCCTCAATACTATGGTACTGTAGCAGGAGGATTGTTTTGTCTTGTTTCTCCTCCTCACTCTTGTTTACATACGGTTGCTATGGTTTCGTTCCTCATTTCCGCTATACACAGAGGTGAACCGGTATAAAAGCTGTAGCCGCCCACCTGTTCTTTCTCTGTGCTCCCATTGTCAGCTGTCACTTCCGGGTCAGAGGTTGTGTGCCCGACAGGTATGGTTGCATGTTGCTTCCCCTCCCGCGCCACAGAACCGTATGGACTTAATGAAGAGTTTGACCTTAAAGAGCGGCTTGCAGGTTAGAGACTCCAGTGGATCAATATGTAGGAAAATAATTTAGGCAATAGATTTTCACAATAATATACTCATATATACACTACATTGACTTCTGGAGTCATTTTTGTGAATTAATTTTACTTCCGCAACTAAAAAAGCCAAACCGGACGTGACATAGAAAAAGGGAGTCCGGTCTAGTAGTCCGGTCAGACTGTACACTAGAAATGGATGGATCTCAAGCCAGTTTTGACACTGAAGAGGTAGTAAATGTTTATTCACAGGCATATGATGGACCACAGCCTTATAATTATGAGCCTGCTAGGCGTCCAAGAGACCAGGAACAGACCAGGGTTAGAAGGAATAACGGTCAGAGGAGAGAAATTGAGTTATGTTGTGAGGAGAATCGGTGGAGAACTGGGCAGGTGTCGTGAGTAACCGGAGTTGGCTAACGATGTCCGCTACGTTCACATCACAGCATTGTAAAGTTTGCTGTCGTTTATCAGGCTATAAGAAAAGTAGTATTAACACAGGCATGAGTAATTATACTTACCCAGAACAGAAACCAGCGTGCACGTATCAGTCATATCTCGACTCGCACTGTGTAACGTTAATATAACTACAACTACGTTATACAACGCTCTACCGTTAACGATGGAGGGAGGGACGGAGGACCATATCCAATTTGAAATAGAATAGTGAACAGTACAACTAAGTATGAATATGGAGATAAATAGCAAATTTGAGATATTAAAACAATCTCAATCTTATTTTCTCTATTACAAGTTGCCCATATTTAGAACCTCACTACTTATATCACTTTTCAAAATTAATATGACTACAAATATTGATATTATGTCCCTATCCCCAGGCAATACCGCTACACAGCTTACAGACAGCTTGTCCACTGGGCCTATGGCATTCTGGGCAGACACATTAGGAAGCCCTTACCTTCATGTGTTGTGTCTGCCATCAGAAGACAGTTTCCAGAGGAAGGAGGAGTTTATGAAGGTTTTAACTGGCCTCATTTGGGTGATGATCAATAAAAAATACTCACAATCACAAAGTGTCTTACTGTATAAAACCTTTTTATGAAGTTTAGATAACATATATGTAACAGGTCTGCATTGATAGTAAAGCCTGCATACATCAGCAACCCAATAACAAACATGTCGCAGAATCACGAGGGTGGAATGGTTCTGACAGCGCCACTTGGGGGAAGTTAGCCCCCAGGAAAATTAAATTACTATTTAAGGTCACTCAGGTTCGAAATAATCCCACGGGGCAAGAGACGGTGTACAAAAGAGGGAACACTTTATTCACACAATTAATGATTCTTCTTTTAAAATGATGCTGAGCATGAGGAGAATAAATGAAGGGACCGGGTGGGGGCCTACCGGACGGCAGAGAGGCAAAACCAAGATAGAGGGATCCAACTAAAACACCTGCGGCACCGCACTCACACTGTAAAGGAAATAGTGAAAAGGGGAACACCAACACCATGGAAGAACTGCCGCCGACAGCCTACAGTACCTGTCCAACAGAAACAAAGGTTAAAACATAGTGCAAAAATAATATAACAGCAGGCATAATGCCACGTTTCACGCTAATAGCCAGTGTTAAAACATGAATGTCGTGCAAGATACAAGCCAACTGCCTCATCCTTGGTGATGTTCTGGCAGGATCTGGAAAGTGGTGCAGGTGTAGTTGAAGTCAAGGCAGCACTGCTCTCTCGTAGAGCCTGTGGTGACCTGGAGTATCCCACTCTCAGAGACTCCATGAGGGCTGATGCATATGCTGGAGGAAGGAAACAAATATTTAGATCACATTCAGTGACATTATAGTTGACTCATGGCCTGACTCGTATAATAAATCATATTTAGGGACTGACAAACTGCTAACCGTATGATGGCTTCTCCTTGATAGGACGGACTACCCAGCCACCTTTGCAGAACCTTGGGTAGGGAACCGCATAGCGTACCTCACCATCACTGGTTCGAGCAACTTCTCTGCTGCCATTAGCAATGAAATGCAGGGCTGCCAAGAGAAGTCTGTAGAAAACATGAATGTGTAGTAGAATGTGTAGTTCAAACCAATAATAATAATACATTTTATTTAGAAGCGCATTTCAGGTCACTCAAGGACACGTTACAATTTAAACAAGAGCAAGCAAATAACAAAACCATTAAAAGTGCAAGTAAAAACAACATGACAACTACAATGAGAAAGCTGTCCTGAAAAAGTGGGTTTTGAGAGAGGACTTGAACTGAGGGAGGGAGTCAATATTTCGGATGTCAGATGGGAGTGAGTTCCAGAGTTTGGGGGCAGAGCGGCTGAAAGTTCTGCTCCCCATGGTGGTGAGCCGGGCAGAGGGGACAGTGAGGTGGATGGAAGAGGAGGATTTACCTGCTGTACATCCCAAGGAAGGAAAAGCCTGTGTGCTTTGGTGCAAAGTGCAGGATGAGTGAGTGAAACACCTCCAGTGAAAAGGTCTGATGCTGTGGGGACAACTGCCTGACATCCTTCACCAGTGCTGTCCTAGTGGACTCTCTCCAGTTTAACTGCTGCAGTTGATCCTGTATAAACATATATTTTTTAGATGTTACTAGAACTGACTATATATGCATTTATTACATACAATGATGTGATAAATGCATGGATGAGCGTTTCTGCAGTAAAAACAAAGTCACCGAGCTGTAATTTGACTCCAGGATTTCTGAAGTTAGCAAACTGATGTTATCACTTGTCTTATCATTAGTGGCCCAACGGATCATCATCATTGATCCGTGATCCGTCTTTTTTTTGCTGATCCGAAAAATGATCCGATCCGTGACTCTGATCCGCGAACCTATCCGAACCGTGAGGTTTTTGATCCGTTGCACCCCTACTTATCATATGGTAAGGTTTTACAGAATAGTCTGCTAATGCTAACGTGAGCTATCATACATTATTAGCTGGTTTTACACGGTTTTACGACATAGCTTTGCTACAATTAACAGGTATCACACGTTGCTTGTCATTATTTAATTAATTATGCTGACTAATTTGGAAGTTAGCAAACGTTAGAAAACTGTACTTACCTCGAACAGTTCACGTTTCCGTAGTGCTGAATCGACGAATACAGCAGAGAAGTCCTGTCTCTTCACCTACACAAAACGCACCCAGGCACGAAAACTAACACGCTCCACTTTCCTGTCGGGAAAATTGTGGACTCGATGTCCTCCTGACGAGTTTGAATGTGTGCAACCTGCACATACACAATAATTAACCATTTGTTTTGGTCAAACTCCCGATCAGCTACAGTGCATTGTAATGTGGGTGTCTTTGGACGTCTCCCTTTTAATACGTCATATGACGCGGTGTTGGAAAAAAAGCAGTTTTTAGGAGCAGTTGCTCAAAACGGCAACTTTTTCCTCCAAATTTGTGCCCTTATGTATTGTAAGCATATTAATTCCTACATTAACTTTTCAAATGCTCATTTTCAAACAAGGTTGAGGATACATTTCTTAAAAAAATTAACCTGCAAATTGCTCTTTAAGCCTTTTTTATGAATTGATCAGTCTGAGTCCTATGTCTGACTCACCTTTATGCTTTTTTACAGTTTGATATGGAGACTTCTCCTTTTCTGTTGTCTTTATTTTCTTTTTCTTTGAAAAACCCTTCCTTATTGTACTTTTTGTTTGGTAGCACTTGAACAGACTCTGGGGGGGAAGGGTTTTAATACGCTTATGAATAAGGATGCAGCGATACCACTTTCTTCAAACCGATACGATACCGATACTTTTATTTGTGTACTTGCCGATACCGAGTACCGATACCGATACTTTCTAGATTTGGTCTCTATGAAAGAAGTGCAATTCATTTGAACAGGCTTATTCCAAGCCAAAACTAAACAGAGCTTTCTGGTTATAACAAAAAAAAGCCTCAAAGACAAAATGCCATCACATTAGACAAAATGTAAATATAACCAGATAAAGCGAATAACAACAAAAATAAATCACAAAAAGTGATCAGAACTATTGCTTAATAAGCACATTATCACATTTCAGTTATCAAAAGTATCCTTCTTTTAAGTACACAAACCATGTGGCACTATTCCCATGTTTCTTCAGAAAGGCTAAACAAATCAACGAACTATGTTGTCAAATGACGTCAACGTGATCTTTCACTTTAGCCCATATATGAGATTCCCAGCGACTGGGAATCTCATATATGGGCTCTAGCACTTTTAAAAGACGGCGAAATCCGACATTATCAACAACTGAAAGTGGCTGGTCATTGAGCGCTATGAAGTGAGTAAGTGCCTCTGTTATTTGTATTGCCCCTGAGTTGTCTTTGGACATTTTCTCTCGCTTTTGCAAGACGTCATAAGGTTGGCTGCTTCGGTCTTACGCCGCTAGCATTAGTGAACTCTGTGTACTAAGCACTATGGTGCGTCTTTCCTATGGAAGTACTTTCCTTTCCGCCTCTCGACACCGTAGTATTACAGATCTTACAGTCTGCCGGATGACGCTTTTTCTTAAAATATGCCCAAATCGCCGACATGACTTAGCCTACGGTTACGTCTTTTCACAGCGAACTTTCACACACACAAGCCTTTGGTAGAATCTCAGAGTTTCTGCTCATTCATTATCTCCCCCGAGTTAGTTAGGTAGGACAACTCATCTCTGCATACGGCCGGTTTGATGTAGGCTACTGGCATAGTGGTATCGGTGCGTGGTATCGGCAATTAAAAACGAATACGAGTACGAGTATTTTAATGAAGTATCGGCCAGATACCCGATATTAGTATTGGTATCGGTGCATCCCTACTTATGATACAATTCTGATACTGCTTTTACTATTTTCTCTAGTGAGTAAGCCAATATGGTATATGCATAACATTAATGTATCAATATTAACACAATGCTCTGTAATTACAGAATTTGGATATAAAATATTGTATGTATTTCTTAAGTCTATGTATTGTATATTCTGTATATAAAAATATATTATATGTATGCACCTCTTACAATTGTATGAATACCACTTACTCCTTGGTTGGATAATTGAGAGCAATGCCCACTCTCATGGGTATATATCCCCTCCTTCCTTTTCGCTCTGTTAACCTGACGAAGACCTATACCGTCGAAACGTTGTATTTCTAATAAAATCACTGGGAGCAGCAGCGACAGTGTGCATGTATAGGTCAATAACTTTTATTGTTGACATACACCATACACCATACATACAGCAATACATACTAATCTGGTAACCCTGGGTGATAAGAGACAACAATTTACCGCAGATCAGTAATTATACAACAATACACCAAATAAGACCAGCTATGACTGAATAATTTGTTTCATAAAGCATACTCATTCATTACTTTACTTGAATATGTTGTTGCTTTATTTGATACTACAGATATACTACAGGTTCATTAACTATCTTTCAGTTTAAGCATAGTATTTTTTTTGCATGTGTTCAGCATGAATGGTTATTCAATTCACTGTATATCTGCTTCCTCACCAGTATCCTGGTTCACTGACAAAGGGGAGTGGTCTCAACTCACACAACTCAAATACTGGATGCTGGGCCACAGCAAGTTTATAGAGAATGTAGGGGAGTTGTTTTTCTTTCCAACTTTACAGTCATCTGCAAGCCTCCACTTTCTATGTGCATGGCTTTGGCCTCTCGGTATAAAATCTGTGTGTTTCAGTCCAAGATGTTTGGTTAGTATAGCCGTGCGGAGAGCATGTCAAGCAAGTCTTTTCTCCAACCTTGCTGTCAAGACTATGCGGGTTTACCAGTGGTTTTGATAAATGAACTCCTTTGCCTCTGCTGGTCCGGACAGCTGGACAGCTGTTTATGAGAGTTAAAGCATTTCCTACATCCAGCTTATGATATCCAACCCACAGCAAGTCATTCATCACAGTCAACAGCATGTGGTAACAACCATAGAAGCACTGCAATCAGGTGCATTGCTTGCATCTACTCTACTGTGCATGATACTGGATCAGCCACTGATCTAGTATCAGTACTATATATTAAGTTTCTAGTCATAGTATGTACAATGTTGAAATTGTAATGACAGCAATAGAGTAGGTGATCATGGAGTGAACTTATTTCCCTGGCAGGTTAAAGTGAGCGCCAACACAACTCCTCTGACAAGTCTGAAATAGAGTGACGGGGGAGGTAGACTGACAGCTTTATTTTAATCATCTCACCACCGGTTGACAGCGCCAGGCCACATTGAGGGGAACGTTGAACTTAATGTGGGAAAATAATGCCCATCTCTCTTAATGTTGTACATTACTTGTGGTTATAAAGTGTGATCACATTAAGACTGTTTTGTCTTTGTGGATAGGACAGTGAAGAGGGATAGGAAAGTGAACATCGAGTTGAACCAGGGTTGCTACACTCACAGAAATGAATCATGGTAGAGTTTATTTTTAACCATATAAATCTATTTGATTTTATTTAAATACGGTACTCACATTTTTTAAATTCACGTATTGAAATTAATTATAATCTGTATAATTCTGTCAATTCTAAAACATATTCAATGTAATTACTTAATACATATTAACATGGTTTAAATAATCAAATTTGTGAAACAAACAAGATTATTTTATTTAAACTGTATGTGATTGGCTTACATACAACTTAGGGGAAGTGAAATCGGGAAACAGGATATGACATCCTTATTTTCGGTTGTACGCCATCTTCATTCCACAGACTGTGGTCCCTCAGGCTTAATGGTGAGTAATCCGAGTCATCCTTTGTCTACTTAGGTCCATCTGTGTATTATTCGTGCAGTTTTTATCATATTACATTAATTTCAATTCATTGATGATCAAATCTACATAGTTTGTGGTGATTGTAAGCAGTTTTATCTTTAGGCCTACTACCTCGTGTGAACCGGCGCTCACTAGCTAACGTTAGCTAGCAATTCACTGAACTTTGTGTAATTGACACCTGTTTTGGAAATGTTATTTAGTGAGAAAGGCCTTCAGAATATGTCAGGTCGGTGTTGATTCTGATCAGCTTGTTTCTCCTGTGTGTGTGTGGGGGGGGGGGTCCAATAGGATGCATGTTGTGGACTGTCTGCTTATGAACGCAAACGCCTTGAGAACATCAGAGAGAGGGAAGCCTTCTTGAATTCTTTGGAGTTATTGCAAGTAAGTGGACATGTTGACTGGAACTCTAACCAACACAAGACTGATCAACTGGTCTCTTCTCCCTCTATCCTATCACACTTTGTCTGTCTCCCCCTACTCTCTCCTCTCTGTCTCTCTCCCTCCCTCTTTCTGTGTCTGGCCGTCTCCCTCTCTCTCTCTCCCTCTTCTCTCTGTCTCTCTCCCTCCCTCTTTCTGTGTCTGGCCGTCTCCCTCTCTCTCTCTCCCTCTTCTCTGTCTCTCTCCCTCCCTCTTTCTGTGTCTGGCCGTCTCCCTCTCTCTCTCTCCCTCTTCTCTCTGTCTCTCTCCCTCCCTCTTTCTGTGTCTGGCCGTCTCCCTCTCTCTCTCTCCCTCTCTCTGTCTCTCTCCCTCCCTCTTTCTGTGTCTGGCCGTCTCCCTCTCTCTCTCTCTCTCCCTCTTCTCTCTGTCTCTCCGTCCTGCTTTTTCTCTCTTCCCCTAGGTCCTCTCTCTCACTCATCACACATATAGCTTTATTGTGTTACCTCCTACCACAGTGTAACTTCACACATACATAAAGCATGGGATTTTAAAAAGGTGTAAAAGTAGGGCTAATTGTGTTAATTCTCAATTTTTTCTACAATGTAGTTTACAAAGATAATGCCATTCCTGTCTTCCTCCTTTACCATACCTTTTAGTGTAGTTAGGGCTGATATCCATGGAGAGAAATAATGGGACAATTGTTTTTCTCTGTCAAAAGGCAGCTGAGGATCTGAGGCAGTCAGTAAAGCCAAAGCAGGATGTCAAGAGGTAAGTCATAAAACAGTGTAGTAGTAAGGATACTGTTTTGTTTTGGCTGTTGGGACTGATTCTATTTAGTAGAGGTCCTGTATTTTTTCTTTGTTTACATTTTAATTTGGAATGTTTTGTTGACTCCATTTTTATTACGGCAGGTCAAAGGCTTCATTTTTATTGTGGCAGGTCAAAGGCGTCACTGGATAAAGTGCAGTCTCTTCTGTCTCCCCAGAAATCCTTGCGTCTTAAAGAAACACGGAACCGTACCCTCAGAGGAGGATTAACCTATGAACATGTAAGTTACTATCTTATGTTTCACGTGCACCATTAAAAATTCACTAAATTAAAGGATTAAGAGTATTACTTTTAAGCAATGAGACACGACATGCCGTTCTTTACAGCACATAGTACCCACAAAAAGTAAAAAATAGCATCAAGATTCTTTAACGCGACCCTCATTTTGATCAACAATGCTCAAACAACACTTTTTATCATATTTGAATAGTTGATGATCATTGACCCTCGTAGAGGATAAGCGGTTACGACAATGGATGGATGGATGATCATTGAATGTACAACTCCATTTATACATAATGTAACTTTTTGACTTTTTTTTGTTTTCCAAGCTTCTAGGGAGTCAAAGATCTTGAGGTCATTGTGAGTTTGAACTTGTGTCCATCTCATTCCCATGAACGCTATATCTACAGTGCTTTAAGGGAATTTCTTCAAATTAACACGCACTTGGCCTCAATGATGAGCTGCTTAGAATTTGGTGGTCAAGGTTAGGGTGACACAGCTCATTGTTCTCTGTTCCCTCCATCTTTCAGGACATCGAATGCAGTGAGGCCGAGGCAGACGTCGCTGGGACGACCATGGCAATCTACACCGTTCGAGCTGAGGGTGATGATCCCGATAGTCCTGGTGGACGCTTTGCAGATGTCGGTGTGGTCCTGGAAGGGGTTGAAGTTCTTCACAACCTCCATAGTATCAACCATGCATGTGTGTGCTTTATGGGTTGATTTACGCACTTAATCTAAGCCATCCAAAAAGCTTGAAGAATACATTTGAAGTTTGCCAGAAGATCGTGATGGACCTGGAATCGTCCAAGCTTTCCCCCAAAGTACGAGCACTGAAACTCAAATTGCTCAGGTGACTCTTTTTTGGGGTGGGGTGGGGATGGGAGGAGGAAATACAGGAAGAGAACAGCCATACATGCCGATAATAACCATGTTTATATAGTGTTCTTGTACGTTCACAACCTGGAAGATTCACACATATCGAGCACACAGTTGACTGAGCACCTGCCGTTTCTAGCTTTATATGTTCTCATGTCAAAAAGAATACTTTAAAAAAGTGTTAAATATTGTTGAGCCTGTAGAGTTTGTTCTTGATCAAAAAAAAGAACAGGTCCTTTCAATATATCCCATTACTGCTATTGTTGCAGCAGATACTTGATTCTACTGAAGTGTTGAATAGAGTTATTGATAACCACAGAACACAGTGCAGTAACACTGACCAGCTTAAAAACCAGCAGTATCGCTCCATTAGAGATGGTGTATACTTCAAGGAAAACCTGTTCCTGTCAATTGATGAGTTAAAACTTTGTTTAACTTTCCTAACTTGCCTCTGTTCTATTGAAGTTAGAACATGAAAAATGTTTTCTATCTACAGCAGCATCATCACCAGCTGCATCACTGTGTGGTACGGTGCCTGCACCGTGTCCTGCCGCAAGACACTGCAGCGCATAGTGAGAGCAGCTGAGAGGATCATCGGTGTCTCTCTCCCCCCCATCTTGGACATTTACACCACCCGCCTCACCAGCAAAGCCATCAGGATTGCTGGTGACCCCACCCACCCATCCCACAGTATCTTCAGCCTTCTGCCGTCGGGGAGGAGACTGCGGAGTCTCCGGGCCAGAACCAGCAGGCTCAAGGACAGCTTCTTTCACCAGGCTGTCCGGAGGCTCAACTCCCTCCCTGCTCTGCCCCTGCCCCCCCCCCCCCCTCCTCTGCCCCCCTGCCAGACTCTTAACCTTGCACCCACCTCGGACCATCACCCTCCCACCACCACTCACAAACTGCAAACTTTAGAATGTCTTTTACTGTTTACATATATTGCACTATTTTTCTCAAAGCACTACCTCACTTTTTCTTGTACTTTCTGTGTTTCTGTGTTTCTATGTTTGTCTGTACGATGTCTGTTGTCTACTTTGTTTGTCCATTGTTTATTTTGCACCGCAGGTCTGAGAGGACTGCAATTTCATCTGTGCTATATGCCTGCCATGTAGCACATTTGACGATAAAGATACTTGAATCTTGAGCAGTAGAGGCATTGGTTGAAGGTTACCTGCTGAGTACTGTGTCTGTGGCTGTGTCTGGGTGAAGAGAAGTTTGCTTTAATACTAATAAATTTGTTGACACATTATTCATCTCGAATAGGTAACCTAATAACTATGTAATTCAAACAAATATACTTACATTCTGAATACATAATCTGATTAATATGCATTTCAATTCAATAAATTATATTAATACTGAGTACATAAACCTGGTGAATATGCATTTCAAATGAATAGGCTTTTTTACACTGATGCATGTGCATCATGTAAAGTTTATTAGGTAGGTTTATGTTCAAAATATTAAAAAAATTAAACAGAACTTTGTCATGTAATTATTTTACATAAATCTTAAAAGTTGGGGTTAAATATTTCTGTGAGTGTACCAGGTGTGCTCCCTCCATGGTGAGCTCACTGGTGTGTTGAGCCCTTATGGTGACAACAGTGAGCACCATTTAAATCATGACATCGGCCCAACCCACATAACAGACTCTCTGTACAATAACTTCGTAATTAATATGATTTCTGAAAACCATATTCAAATCTAAATTCAGCAAATGAAAAAACAGGAATCCTGTTGTGTTAATCATATGAATTAAATCATTGTTAATTCAATTGTGATGATTATTGTTGGATAAAATGCCATTATGTCAATCCAACTGAAATCTGATCATGAGCATCATCAGAATAATTTTACTGAAATTATTCATAGAACAAGTTTGCTTTTGTATTAAAACTAGGGTTGCACCGAATCCAGTATTCGGGTTCGGATTCGGCCGAATATTGGGCTTTTTTGAGGGCTTCGGGTTCTGCCGAACCTTGGCATTTTTTTCCACCGAACCCGAATCCTACGCTTTCACTGCATGCGCCACGCTGGTCGACGTAATTATCTGTTTACAGAAAAGTAGCGCGTTGGAATGCAGTGGCTATAGCTGCGAGAAAGCGAAAATGGAAGTAGTGAACAGAAAAAGTGTCGTTTGGCAGTTCTTTCAGATAAAAGAAGGCGATTCAAGTCCAGCTACATGTTCAATTTGCAATGCCGATTTGTCTCGTGGTGGCAAGGAACCTAAACAATACACAGCATCCCCGCCGTTAAAGCATTTACGTATGAAACATCCGAAAGAATATGAGTTGTGCACGAAGGAAAACTTCTCATCATTGCCTATGTTCTAAACGAAAAAAAAAAAAAATCAGCCTATTATCCATGTTTATGGATTAAATGTTCAATAACATTCATTTCAGTTAAGTCAGCAAACATATTCTGTTTGTTTTCTTTGTTGTTTTTTTTAAGAAAAACACTTTACTTTGCAGAAAGTTGCCTATTTTTTCCCAGTTGAAATGAAATAAAATGAAAAATACACTGATGTTGACATTGTTTACTTCATTAATGTGTTTAATGTTAATGGAGTAGGATGGGAGTAGGATTCGGTATTCGGGTTCGGATTCGGCAGAATCTTAACCAGTGGATTCGGTATTCGGCAGAACCCTAAAAATCTGGATTCGGTGCATCCCTAATTAAAACATAATTAGTCAAACTTTTTTCTTTGCCCAACTGTACGTGACTATTATCCAATCCCAGACCATTTGCAGATAGTGCATACCCGAGAGAACACTTTAAATACTTTTATAATTTTGGTGAATGGAGAAACACTTTTAAGTGCTCATACAAAGAATTTGATGGATTTGACGAATTCCCTTGATGGATTGGCGTGTGGACGGGCCCGTTTTATTATTGAGCAACTTTCTCAATCAGATAGCTTTTAATGTAGTAAATAGCTGCTGTAGAAACATTACATATGCAGCTCTACGTATTTGCCGAGCTTCTTCGAAGCAGGTTATTTAAATTAGGAATACACCAACCTAGCCCCATAACATTGTTCTGTCACTTTTGCACATTCATATAATATCTTGAAGGTTCAAATAAAATGTCACTGAATGTAAGACATCCTCTGAAGGCATAGTGGATAAACGCCACAAAGTGGCAAACAATAAACATTTCCCACTTCAGCCATCATGGACTGAATGTGCTTGTGTAAACACAATTTAAATGTTGAAATGCACCTGTTGGGGACCTAATGGGTAGATCAACCCCCCCCCCCCCCTCCATTTAAAAATGTTTATTTTATTCCCTTGTTCCTTGTTCCTCCCACCCAGCCCAGCCAACTCTCATTGTGTTGCATTCAGAGTAAGCACGCAGTTTCGCACAAACACCGAAGCAATACAGCAGATCTCTGGCTGATTACTGGTAATCCAATCAGTGTTTGGCCTGCTCTTGCATAAATGTGGGTCCTGGAGGGGCTCTCCCGACACGCTTGACTGCAGCGTTGTAATTGTCAGGAAGTGGCGTGGTATCTACGCCGGCCTCCCTCAGCGCCGCTCGTCTTAATGCAGGGGAGATGCCGTTAATGCTCTTAGTCGGGATGCCGTCTCATATTAAACATTTCTACTCTGCGTCTCTGCGGGCAACTGCCGATGTCCTAAATTGTTTTGCGCAGAGGTGGTCCATCACCTCCACCTCAGACACTGCACTAACGGGACAGTACGCTAGCTGCTCATTTGGGGGGGGGGGTTTGCGATGGCAATTACATTTCACTTTGCCTGTTATAAATTCGTTAAAACAACATTTTATTGCAAATATAGTGTTGTGTGGTGGTCACTAACTGCTACTTGCACCACGCACCTGTGACCTGATGTGTGATGTGTGCCGACAAACCCCATTGTGAGGAATATATAAAACATCAGAAATTAAACTACAAAGTAAATGTGGCTCTATGCTTCTATGTATGCGTGCAGCATGGCTGCCCCTGCTCATCTATAATGTGAGTGTGTGTCACGTGTGCTTGTACCATTTCATGATGTAATTTGAAGAGCTCTTACACTCTCTCTTCCTTCCTCCTCTGCGCCTCGGTTCAACAAATGATTTGAAAAGATTTGGGGGGCAAGGAAGGAGGAGGAAAAAGATCAAAAAGATTGAAATCAGGACATACAAGTAAAATGTATGCAATGAAGATCCCCCCCCCCCCCCCTAGTCTTCCAGGACTCCTTCTTTGATGCATCAAAGAAACTAAATAGTCCATGGCAAAAAAAATAGAGTAAGAGAGAGGATGATGACAGATGAAAGGGACACACGGGAAAAGGAGAGCAATAAAAGTTAGGTGCGGAGAGCTGAGAAGAAAAGACTTCGATGTCAATACATTACTGGCTCATGTTTAATCCACCAGTCATCAAACCACTGTAGACAGGTTTCTGACAGTGACCGCTTAGCTTTTAGCCAAGATGCACTGCACAGTTAAGGGTTCCACATAGTCAAAGTTAAAACAGAGGCCAGAGTTTAAGAAGCTGAAGGATCATTCTGAATGCATTTCTGCCCTCTAGTTTTTCAAAAAGGCCTAATGCAGCTTTAAAGGGTAAGTAAACCGTCTCTTCTGCAGGAGATCCTCTGCCTACGAGTTTGAGAAATTGCGTTCTGAATCGTTGCGACAGTCGTAAAGGTTTTGGAAACCAACTGGACACATTGGGTTCTTGGGTTCTATAGGAGCAGGGGCATCTTCAAATGTCAGAACTGGCGCCACACTCGCTCAGGCTGAGGTGAGCAGCCAATACAGAGACTACCGCCAACAACTCTTTGTATTTTACATAACTTTGTAAATACAACACAGGAATGGTCACTATCACTTAATGAGACCCAAATGGAACTTAATGTACCCTTTAAGCAAAAACCAAAGGGTAACATGACTGAAAAACAATAAACACAGCAATGACATCGCTGCCTACTGAATTGTAATAAATAGAATAAGAATTGCAGGACAATAGGACAAATACACTTTCAATTAAAAGACTTAAAAAGATATGGCACTGGAAATTCAAGAATTTCAGCAAAGTAAATCTATATATTTAAATATGTATTATTTGGGGAGTTGGAAGCCATGATGTGGGAGCACTGCATAAATTCCCCCAAAACCCGTATGGAGTGTGTGGTGGTTAACAGGCAACCAGAGAGGAAGGGGGAGCCAGTGATGTAGGTTCAAGTGGTTTCTTCTTGCTGCTATACTTCTGTAAGTTGCATGACTCCTTCCAGTCCAATGTCTGCTACCCTGTCACTGCCACTCCTTCAGGGAGCCCAGAAGAAACGCGTTGGTGTGGGTGTGTGTGTGTGTGTGTGTGTGTGTGTGTGTGCAATAGATGAAGAGGAAGAGTGTAATAGAGTATGCATGCAGCTTTGAGATAGAGTGTGTGTGTGTGTGTGTGTGTGCGTGTGTGCGGGAGCCCTGTACAACCAATAGGAATATGTGATCATATTGTGTGGTTAATGAGGGTTGACACTGTGGCTCAGGCATAAGAACATATCACAGAATGACAGAGGGGAGGGATGGTGAGCAACAGAGACCGTACTGAGAAGAACTCTGTGAAGGGACATTTAAAACATATATGGGACAGTATAACACAGTAGCACAGTAACAGGGCTGGCTCAGAGCTTGGATTACATCCACAAATGAAATAAAAGAGAATTAGTAGTAAACAAGTAGTAATTATATAGGGTTAGATTATAGGGTTTAATTACTGTAAATACATTTGTTCTTGCAAAAACAGACAAACAAGACTTAAAAGTGATTTGAAGGACAGCAGCATTCAACAATACCGCAGATATAAAGCTTTGTTATTGAATGTTAAAATTAAAATAAATGTGCTCATCAGTCAATCAATCAATCGGTTAAAGTCTTATTCACTGCAATCTTAATCAACGAGATATTTTATGTTTTAAGACAGAGTAATACCAAGCCATTGAATATTTAAAACACTATAACACTTTATACTAATACAGATTATAATGGGTCATCCACTGTGACTGGCTATCCTTTGGCAATAGGCTGTAACTTTATAATGATCCTTTATTTATGGGCCTCTGTCAAGTCAATGCCTGTGGTTTTGGAGAACAGTTTATTTATGGCCCTACAATGTGTAGGCTATGGACAAAATGACATTGAATCTAAGTTTGTACTGCGTATTTAATCTGTAATCCTTTGCACTACAAAAAGGCCTTATTGTGTGTGTGTGTGTGTGTGTGTGTGTGTGTGTGTGTGTGTATTTCTGACACTTACTCCTGATGTGCTGTACAAATAAATTTGACCTTTACACGTCTGGATGGTAAAACAAGAACCACTATTTGAGAAAATATGTTTTTGCTTCAAACTCCTCGAATGCCATATCCCAACCGGTTCCAAATGTTGACCTTTTGTACTGCCCATAAAAGTTTAATTACAAGGAACCTTCTATGGGATATATAACATGATATAGTGCACGTCAGCAGTGACTGATGGAATCTTTGTTGAAAGGCGGTCTGTACATTCCTCTAGGAAGTGCATATGGAGCTTCCCGCATTGCTTGATTAGAGAATAAATTCAGCAAAAATGACAATAAAAAGCAACATAGTGATCTTTCAAAAAAGATGATTCACACGGTACTGTTTCAAAATTCCACTACAGTGAAACCTCGGTACTCAAACGCTTCTGAAGTCAAGCAATTTTATTCTCGAACAAAAAATGTTGACCGACTTCCGTCCCAGAGCTCGAGCAAATGTGGTAACTCATCCACTTTGGTGATGTGGGAACGCCGAGTCATCAGTCCACTGTGGAGTATGGAGGAGACTCACGCTCCAACAGTCTTTGTTCTGGGCATCATTATTTGCTACTCTGTGCCTCTTTTTTTCCCATTTGGACATACTGAACTCTACAGCTCTATCATCTTCTAACACTCATTGTTTGTGGGTTTTTTTTGATTGAAGATAGGTCTAATAGTGCCCTGGTGCAAAGACTTAGCATAGTTAATGTTTGAAGATGAAGCAACACGAGTGCAAATATTAAGCTCATGAAAAAAATACCTTATTTTCCTTCAATTATGAGCAACACCTTTGTTTGTCCTATGATGGCACCTCTGTGAAAAGGGGCTCTGTATTGTTGTACACGGCTCAAGAATGACACATCTCTACTTCCAGTGGTGGACATCACTGATGCTACGCATTCCCTTGTCACCATGCACTAGCCTGGAGCCTGTTGCCCAGTGTTACTCGGCCCTCCGTCCTCACAGATGAGGCTAAGCTCCATAACGGTGGGACACCCTTTTGTCTCATATGGTCGCGGGCGGTGTGTTAGCATAACCACGGCCATAAGTCATACTTTTCGATGAGGGAAAGCATGTCTAACTACACACACACACACACACACACACACACACACAACTTATTGCTTATTCATTTCAACCCAACAGTTGACAGTAGGCAACTATGGCTAACACACACACAGACACATACACGAGAAAATTAAAGTGTAAAAATGCCATTTTGCTATTTGGTTAAACGGTTATTACAGTACTCTCTAGCTGCCTCCCTTTTGCACTCCAGTCTAATGGTGAGACATCTCCCACCATTGACTTTACTCTAGTAAGTCCAGTCGGTACAAGTAGTTTTATTGTCCTATCATTGCCACGCCAGGCCAGATAATGCATCACCATGTTATCCATTGTTCTTGCCTCATCCATATCCTCCTTTGTTTATTCTGTTATTTTCGTACAATCATACTCTTGATGGGATTTCCAACATTTGTAGTCGGAGGCTTATCCAAAAGAAAACATTTTATTAAAGCATTTCACTTTTTTATTTACGTGCACCAAATGCACCTTAATTATGCTGCCCAACTATGAGAGGTGTTTACTGAAAGTTATGTCGTGTCCATGGTTTTAATGACTTGTCCACTGGACAGAAAATGCACTCAGTGGAAGTAAATGCCATACCATCGGGTCAGCCTCTCGGATTTCCAGAGACTGCTCAAGGTAAATGGAACTGGTTGCCATGGAGAACAATACACAATGCACATGGTTCAAACAATGCTTCTTCCCAAAAGAAAACAAATACAACCTATCCTATCATATCATAGGTTGTTATATGATTAGCTGAATGCCACAGCGCCCGTAAACAGTAAAGTGATTTCATGCATAAAGAATTGTACACAGCCGGAAGATATCCTGTAGCCAGGACAGGCTTCTGAACAATAACTGAATATTGTGATAATCTAGATCAATACACATTATATATTTGTTTTAATCATCAAGGGAACTAGCTGATTAACAGTACTTTTTTAAGATGCATACTAAACCTTTTTCCACTGCAGTAGCATGTATCTACTTTGTGTATTTACCGGTGGACAAATATCCAAAATTGCATATCCACTTATAATGTGTTAATGTTGAGAGGCATGCCCACATTTGAAGCTATTATTTTCATTAAATCCAATCTATAAATTTCGCCCATCATTTTCAGCTGTCATCTTTATTCAGACAAGCAATTACCAAGAAATAAATGGCCTAATTTATCACGTCCACTTCAAACAGCTCAATAACACATGCTGGAGAGTGTGTTTCATTTGTCCTAATGTGCAGTGTGTGTGATTGATGCATTGTGATTGGTTTTGTACAAGACACCTTTATTTGTATTTAGATTATGATTGATCGGGCATCCAAACTTGTCTCGTCATTGCTCCTTACTACAGTTCACCTTCAGTGATGTTAATTGATGCCCACTCTGCCGTTATTTTCTTTTTGCACATTTTTAGATCATGAAATCATATATGACTAATTTCCACTAAGCTATGAATTTTGAGGTCTACCAATACACGTACTCTATTTATCATTTTGGGAGTCGTGTAATCATGACATTTAAATATAGATTATAAATAAAGAGCACAACACAATGTCACTTAAATGTGTTATTTCTGAAAGTGTTTCAATTACATTGCGCTCAAGGTCAATGCAACTGTGTCTTACTTACTGCAAACTTTCTGCTGTAAATAATCTAACACGACAATGCTTTGCCCTTGCTCACGTATTATTCTCCATCTCAGGGACACCAGATTCATTTCAGAAGTGCAGGATCCAAAATGTAAATGTTTTTGTCAGCCTCTACATCTAGATAGTTTATTTAGTTGTTTTGCTTTATTCATTAAAATAAAAAATAACCTTTCCATATTGTCATTCTCAAAGTAAGGCTTAATCAACAAGTGATATGTTGTCATGGGAACTTTGTATGCATAAATATTGATCACGCAATGACACTGACCAAAGCACTCCATTGCACATCTCCTAGGCAAAAGTTGCAATAAAAGAAGAGCATTCGCTTACAAAAAGGGCTCGGCATACTGGTAGTCCGTCTGGCAATCAGGCAAACCGATCGGGCAAGGAGAAGACAAGGGTGTAGTCTGGTGAACTAGCAGGGATCAAAAACCAGAAACACTACACTGTTAAAGAAAAAGCTGGATCGTTTGACACAAGGTACAAAGACGAACTGGGAACCGAGGGACGAAAACACACTCGATGCACGAGGAACATGATGATAACGAGGGACCGGTCAAACTAATCAGAGCGAGGCTGGACATTCACTGAGGTGGGACGCACAAGAGCAGGAACTATCTGAAATGAGACGAGGTGTGAGTGAAGCAATTAAAACAGGAAGCAAAGAAAGAATTAATGAAACAATAAAAAAAAACAATGAAAGAAAATAAATGGAGCAATATATTCATTTGCATTGATTTTACATTTAAAATTTGTGGTAAAAAGTAAGCAGGACCAGAATGGTAAGCCCCTTTCACACGTGCAGTCTTGCCCTGCAATGTTCCAGAACATTTCCTGTGGTCATGTGTGAATGTGAACAGGGATCAATATTGTTGGTAATCTGCACCGGCAATTTGCCGGCTCGAGACCGGTTAACATTTCCTTGTCATCGCTAGTGCAGCTGTGTTGCAAATGGAAGCAGTGACATTGCCAGGAGAGGCAGGTAAAGGTTTATGTCTGTCTGTTGTAAGAGGCTTTCGTGCAGAGTGAGCAAACCAACCTGAAGGCTAGCTCTGCCGAGGACGTGTTTGAATATGTGACTGTTTATCTTACTGAGCCAATGCTTTTGGGGCCGATAACATCAATACAGCTTCTTTTGTTTGCAAAGAAGCTCCTTTTTTCAATCACTTCTAGAAAAAGGGCAGCTTCTGAAATAAGGAAGCTCCTCTTGGTCTGCAAATTTGATGTGGCTGGCATCCAAAAGTGTTGCATTATCACCTTGTGCTGGACTGTCCCTTGGCCCCTATCTATTCCGGCATTGCTATGCATGGTGTGAACGGGCGCAAGATGGAAATGTTGCTGAGCGTAGCTGCATGTGTGAATAATGTTATCCCAGTGATTTCCCGGTAGCTGCGTATGTGTGAAAGGGGCTTTAGTAATTTACTGTGAGAAGAATATACACTTTTCTGCCTTCATAGTCACAGACCTAGTCTCTCTGTTAAAGCTATCCTGGCATGTGTTGTACAACAGTTTGAATCTTAGGCTCTATGAAGTTTTCACTGAAGTCAATGGATTCAAATATTCACCTCGATTGATTGATAGTAGTAATTTATTTTATTTGTATTATTATATGTATATTGTTACATTATACTATTTATTTTGTTTTACCAAAAAATGTTAAATACAAGAACAGGATATTGGTTGAGTTAGGTCTTGCGTTCAGTTTGAACTAAAAACCTCCAGCTTTAGTTGTTTTTTGCAATTCATTCCTTGAATGTCACAGAATCTTCAGTTCAGGTAAAAACTGAACTTTAAAAACTGAAGTGTGTCAATTTCGGTGAGTAATTCTCAACATGAAACTTAAAAGACAGGTCTTCCTCTAACATAAAGTCCAGGGGCCTCATTTATCAACCGTGCGTACGCACAGATTTGTGCTTACGCAGTGCGTACGAACATTCCCACGCAAAGTATGGGATTTATCAACTTGTACTTGTGCGTATGTGGCAGCAGCAGTACAGGGTTCGACAACGCCACCCCAGTTGAGCCCGGGGAACTTAAAGTTACCACTAACACCCTCAAGATTAGGCATTCAGGTTCGTGTACTGAGTGGACAGAGACATGGTTCCATGCAGAGAAACACTTTTATTGATTCCACTGCTAGTCAAGTATTACACACTACAAGCTGACGTCAGCAATTCATTACACTGCACACAAGTCACTACAAACAGTATTTAACAACACCGCAAAATCACAGCAATCCGATAAATGCAATAATTCATGGTCGTCAGGGAACACACTAAAACCACACTTAAGAGCACAGAACTAACACACACAATTCACTCACAGGAGAGGGTAGGCAGGAGCAGGGCCGAGGCGTACCGGTGGACGTCCGGCTACTTAGGCATGAGTATCAAGGGAACCACTACAACCACACGTGCACGGCCACGCAGTCACACACTCACGGCACGGCAATGGTCACACTGTGGAAAACAAACACTCACAGTCCACACTGAAGGGTACCCACCACCTGGAGGACGCCGTCCACACCGCCGCACTCAGCACCTGGTAACAGGTTAGAGATAGAGAG
Organism: Urophycis tenuis; assembly: GCA_036785325.1. Taxonomy (NCBI): domain Eukaryota; kingdom Metazoa; phylum Chordata; class Actinopteri; order Gadiformes; family Phycidae; genus Urophycis; species Urophycis tenuis. The sequence goes on from JAXIVH010000031.1 coordinate 2,416,995, forward strand.
GAGAATTTATAAGGATCACGATCATGCACACACACACACACACACACACACACACACACACACACACACACACACACACACACACACACACACGCACAGACCAAGGATGACAAACACAAACAAATAATAAAACAAACAAACAAACACGGAAGAAAACAAAGCTGTAATCGACGGCAGTACTGACGCTCCACAGCAAGTGGACACTGCGCGAAGCAAACGGCCTCCTACCAGGAGCACAGAAGAGCCGAACAAAAATAAAAGGAAACAATTACCATTGACAAATAAGCAATAAGATAAAGGCGGACAACACACGCCAGACAACACTAGAATGGCAGAACAAACATTCATTCATTCATGCGCAGATCACAACAGTATGAGGGCAAGTTGATCTAGATCGGCCGCAAACATGGGCACGTGAAGAGGATGAGCCTGGAAGGTAATGGTGGCGCATCAATTGCACAATAGACGTGCGCGAACAGCGCTAGGCAAAGCAGCAGTTGTCCCAAGGCAGACCGGTAAATCCTTCATTGCTGAATCCCTGAGCAATCAGTATGTTGATACACCGAAGTCGCAAGCACTGCGTGGCATGCAAAGAATAATAGTCCACTACTCCGGAAGTCAGATGGCTAAATCCCAACACAGGAAAGATATCTATAAAAGATGAGAGTTCCGTGTAAGCCACATGCCGCTAATAACTAAAACACATTTGCAGTAGGCCTTCACGTACCTGCACCACAGCCGGAAATCTCGTGAACACCAACGATACAAGCCTATAGCGTTGCATGCTGGCCTAGGGGTACGGAGAAACTATAATGGCTTCCTGTGCACCCGATTGGTCAGCAAAGTGTTAATGAGAGCCAATCACAATGCAGAAGGAATAAGAGAGCCAATCATGTCAAAAGGTAAGGATGACTGGATCCCCAAAACCAGTCCATCCTGCCACAATCTACCCCACCTTTTAGATCGTCGCCCCGACGATGAGCTATCAAAAAGGATGGGCTTTTGTTTACCCAAAGCTGCACTTACAACACTAGCGTAGCGACTGCGGAAGGTGGTGGATATTTGAGTGTTGTCCAGCCGTTGACCGGGAGGTTTTCCGCAGTGATACTGCAGTGTCGACAGAAGGGCCAGTCAGTGAAACATCCACTGAGAATGGAGTGCCCGTCACCTCCCTTCGAGGGACTGGGAGAGACAACGTACTGGGAGGAGGCGTGACTGAGTCTCCTGCCGGGCGTTCTCTCGTATGAGATGCTACCCCGGATGATCTGATAGCCTGAGGCTCAGACGCAAGGGCAGGGTGGCTCTGGGGCCTGGTGGTGAGGGAAATGGCTGGCTGGGCCTGGGGCTCCGAGGCCGGCTGAGGCGTAGGTCTATCATGGATCAGCAAGTCATAATCTCCGAGCCAATTATCTTGCGGGTGTACATCTGGGGTGAATGGTTGAGCCAAAATTTGGTCAACAGGAGGGGGAGGCGGCAGGTTGTCTTGGACCACCGGCTTCAGCAGAGAACGATGTATTTGCCGAGCTTTGGTGAGGTCGTCCACTGGTGCCACGGTGTACACCGCACCACCCTCTTTCGGAGCTCGCAGTACCTGGTGCACTGCTGAGCTCCACAAGTCACTGATTTTGTGACGCCCCCTCACACTGACATTTCGGAGATATACCAACTGATTGTCCTTAAGCGGTGCTTCACGCACTCGCTGGTCGTGGTTCGTCTTACGGCGTGTAGCTGCTGCCTGCAGCCGCTCTCTTGCCCCATGGAAGGCAAGTTGCAACCGAGCCTGGTGCTCTCGCACCCATTCGTGCACCATACCACCAGAGGGCTCTGGGACATTACCCAATAAGAAATCCAATGGCAATCGTGGTTCTTGTCCAAACATCAAGAAATATGGCGCCTCCCCTGTGGCCTGATGGGGAGTGGCATTATAGCAGTATAGGATCTGTGGCAGGCAGACGTGCCAGTCTCGTTTCCGAGAGACTGGTAGAGTTCGTAACAAGTTGTGCATAGTCCTATTAAAACGTTCGCACTGCCCGTTTCCAGCTGGATGATATGGAGTAGTGCGCGTTTTTTGAATTTCGTAGAGAGCACAAAGCTCCTGGATCAGCCTATTTTCAAAGCTGCGGCCCTGGTCCGAATGAATTCGGCCCGGGACCCCAAGCTTTGAGAACCACTCCCCTACCAGCACCCGTGCCACTGTCTGAGCCCGTTGATCACTGGTCGGGATGGCCAATGTGTACTTACTAAAAACGTCAGTGATTACCAGAACGTTTTCCTGCCCATTTCTGGCTGGCTCCAGGGTGGTAAAATCGATTGCCAAGATTTCATTGGGTCGCCCCGCTAGTAGATGGCCCATGAAGCTCTGTGCAGGGGGATGGTTGTCTTTGGCTACCTGGCATCGGTCGCACAACTGACACCAACGTGCCACATCCGAAGACATTCCTGGCCAAAAGCACCTTTGCCGCAGGAGCTCCAGGGTCCTTTCGGTTCCCTGGTGGCCATGCTGCTGATGGGCCTGGGTTAGCGCTTCTTCTCGCAGGCTCTCAGGCAACAACAACTGCCATATTACTTCCCCCCCATCTGAACGGAAGACCTTGCGATAAACCACGTCATCCCACTCCACCAAGCGATCCCACTGTTTGAGCAGGGCTAATGCCTGTGGAGAGATCTGTTTGCGTTCTTGGGGGCGGGGGCGTTCCCTCCGCTTCCAAAAGACCAAGGCTTCTTGGATGGTGGGGTCTGCCTGCTGTCGAGTAGACATCTCGACCGGTGTATGGGCCGGGAAAACAGAAATTACAGATTGGGTAACCATGGCTGGCCCTGGCTGTAGCATCTGTTGTAGCTGTTGGGGAAGAGCAGTACCTGGAGCAATGGCCTCTGCGGTTTGGGAGTCTGGTAGATGCAGCCTAGAGAGTGCATCCGCATTCTTGTTACTCCTCCCTGACCGATATTTGACTTCATAGTCAAATGAAGCCAATTGGCCTAACCAACGCTGCTCAGTGGCGCCAAGCTTCGCTGTGGCCAGGTGACTCAGTGGGTTGTTGTCTGTATAGACAGTGCATTTGTGACCCAGTAGGTACTCACGGAATTTTTCCGTGAGGGCCCATTTGAGGCCCAATAACTCTAATTTCATGGAACTATAGTTCTGCATGTTCCTTTCAGCAGGTCTCAATCCTCGGCTTGCATAGGCTATGGGCCTTACGCGGCCCCCTTGTTCCTGCGACAATACCGCACCCAAGCCCCCATAGCTTGCATCCACTTCTAAAATGAATGGCCGTTGGAAATCGGCGTAAGCAAGTACTGGGGCAGTAGTCAGTTTTGTCTTAAGAGCTTCAAAACTTGCCTGACACTCTCTAGACCAACTCTGTATGGTTGCTCTTTGAGGTCCTTTTCTCTGCCCTGCTTTGGCCAGCTCTGCCACCAGCCGGTGTAATGGAGCCGCTAGCTTAGCAAAGCCCTCGACAAATCGCCTGTAATAGCTAGCGAACCCCAAAAAGGATCGCAGCTCAGAAGCAGTGGTAGGAATTGGCCAAGAAGATACCACCTCAATTTTACTAGGGTCCGTGGCAACGCCCTGGTTAGAGATTATATGGCCCAAATACCGTACTTGTTGCTGGAAAAACGCACACTTGGAAAGCTTCACCTTTAGACCTTCATGTTCCAGCCGACCCAACACCGTACCAAGCCGTTCCAGATGTTGCTTAACGGAGACAGAAAAAACCACAATGTCATCCAGGTAGAGGAGCAACGACTGACACTGTTGATCCCCGAATATCCGCTGCATTAACCGCTGGAAGGTGCTGGGGGCATTACAGAGTCCAAACGGCATGCGATTCCATTCAAATAGCCCGAAGGGCGTGCAAAATGCGGTTTTGGGTTTGTCTTCCTCTCTAACCGGCACCTGGTTGTAGCCACTAGCCAAATCGAGGGTGGAAAACCATTGAGCCCCTGTAAGCGCATCTAGAGACTCCTCTATGCGTGGGAGAGGAAAGGCGTCTTTTCTTGTTTTGCTATTCAGTTGTCTATAGTCGACGCACATACGCAAGCTGCCATCCCTTTTCTTCACAAGAACGATGGGGGAAGCGTATGGGCTGCAACTTTCACGAATCACTTGAGTTTCCAGCAGTTGATTGATATGTCCCTTTACCAACTCATACTCCGATGGAGGTATGCGTCGGTAGCGCTGTCGCACTGGGGCGCTATCTTCAAGGGGAATCTCATGGGCCACTAAGTTAGTACACCCCAGGTCAAATTCATTGGCTGAGAAGACATGGGTGAATCTCCTTAATAAGGATCGCACTTGTTCTTGGTCTTCTGCAGTCAACAAGGACAGGTCCAAGGCCTCCATCTGATCAGGCACGGTAGAAGATGCTGATTGAGAGGACACAGTAGCGGTATGAGAAGGAACTTCAGTGACACCCGCTGGCAAGCTGACAATGTGGGCATGTTCTAGCCCACCTACCACAGTGCGGGGGTAGAGTAGCACGTCTGCAGTGCCCACATTAACAATGGGAATGTGGGCAGTGCCCCGGATCACTTGAATGAGGGCAGGAGAGACTAACAAGCCTGCCGGTAAACCCGACTCCAATGGCTCCAACAATGCCGTAGACCCAGAATACTCATCCGAACATGTAGCAGCCACCAATTTCATTGTACCACCAGGGATTCTACAGGCCCTTTTACCCCGGACTTTGACCTTGCTCAAAGCCACTCTAGACAGCTGTAGGTTAGTGCTATGGCATCGTTGGAATGCCTGTTGGACAGGAACAGGTGCATTCGATACCGCTGGTAACTCGAACAGCGCTGGACCATGTAGCCCAAAAAGCTCTTGGAAACACTTTTGAATGACATTCATCCCCAAAACGCAGGGTACGGAAGTATGGGAACTGCCTTGTGGGTCCCGGACCACCAATACACCACACTGCGGCATTAACTTCCCACAAAGTTCGACATCCATTTCCAAGTAGCCGATGTAAGGAATGGCTAGACCATTGGCTGCTTTAAGTTGCAACCAATGGCAAGAGTGAAGACGCTCTTGTCCCCAAGGCTTAAACTGTTGTGAAAAGAAAGTCTCAGTAACAGTGGTCACCATAGACCCTGTGTCTACTAAGCAAGGCACTTTGACCCCTCCCAACATCAGTTCAACATGCGGGCAGGAAGCTATCAGCTTTGAAAACTTAGTAAAATGTGATGAATCATCTTTAAAGCCAGGATTTGCCCCACCGGACGTGTGGCTCTGTAGTCCGGCGGGCACTAGTTTTCCGAGACCGAAGGTGAGCGAGCCCGACTACCAGAGGGAGGGTTTGACCCAGAAGACTGAGGTCGAGCAGGAACACGAACCCCATCGCATTCCCTGGCGTAATGGCCAGGCTGTTGGCAACGCCTGCAAATGAATGGCTCATTACGGGGAGAATGAGTGCGTATGTTTGGGCGTTGCAAGCGAGCAAGACTTTGAGTGAGCTGCTGTAATTGCTCTTGTTGGTATTGCAACTGTCGTTGTTGTAGTTTTAACATCTCCTTTATTTCGCTCACTTCGGATGGCGGGGGTGTCAGAGGCAGGTTATGCGAGCTACTTTGTACCTTATACTGGATAGCAGTGGCTGAAGGGACAGAATGGCTGCGACCCCTCATGCCACCAGGCAACCCCTCTCGTTCCCATCGCATTGCTTCCTTTCTGACCTCTAAAAGAGTGGCGGTGGGCTGACGCCGCACCAGCTGCTTAAGCTCACGGCGCAAAGCCCCATCAAGAACATGTTCAGCGAACTGATCTCGAAGTAGGGCTTCTGCATTTGGCATACCGTCAGGTGCCTGACCCTTTACTTTGGCCATAAGACTCATTAGGGCCAAGGAAAACTCTTGAAGGGTTTCACCTTCCTGCTGTCGCCGAGAAAAGAATCCCTCCTGCAATGCCACATACGAATCAGTACAACCATAAAGTTCTTTTAATATGGCGATTACGCGAGCTGGATCCCTCCGATCAGCACTAGGGCGGTACTTTATCTCGTCGCGGGCCTCCCCTTCCAAGTGGTCATAAAGGAAATCTGCTTGATCAGTAGCTGCCAAATGCCGTACTCTCATACTTGCTTGTGCCTCCTCTAGCCACTCACTCAGCCGTTGGCCAGACCTCCCACTAAATATAGGGCATTTACGTTCACGTGGAATAAAAACTAGCCTCTCTGTAATGGGGACAGCAGCCGATTGCAAATCGGGTGCTGCGGGATTAGCATTGGCAGCCTGTTCCTGAAGCCGCCTCTTATCTGCTTGAAGCTGGGCCACCAACGCCCTCAAATCCTCTAGCTCCTGGGCCATGGTTAGCTCTGGTCAACTCTAAGATCCTAAACAGCCTTACCTTAAGCCCCTGGTCCACGTTAGAATAACTGCTGCTTTGCCTTCAAAAGAAAGAGATACGTTACGCCTTAAATATTATGTATTAAACCTTCCACTATGCCGCTGCCCTCACACCATACAGAAAGAAAGAACCAGGAAGAGACAATGATGCACGCAAACCACCACATAGAACCCACGTCTCTGTTATGTTCAGTGGTCCTGCCGACAACGCCAAATTGTGGCAGCAGCAGTACAGGGTTCGACAACGCCACCCCAGTTGAGCCCGGGGAACTTAAAGTTACCACTAACACCCTCAAGATTAGGCATTCAGGTTCGTGTACTGAGTGGACAGAGACATGGTTCCATGCAGAGAAACACTTTTATTGATTCCACTGCTAGTCAAGTATTACACACTACAAGCTGACGTCAGCAATTCATTACACTGCACACAAGTCACTACAAACAGTATTTAACAACACCGCAAAATCACAGCAATCCGATAAATGCAATAATTCATGGTCGTCAGGGAACACACTAAAACCACACTTAAGAGCACAGAACTAACACACACAATTCACTCACAGGAGAGGGTAGGCAGGAGCAGGGCCGAGGCGTACCGGTGGACGTCCGGCTACTTAGGCATGAGTATCAAGGGAACCACTACAACCACACGTGCACGGCCACGCAGTCACACACTCACGGCACGGCAATGGTCACACTGTGGAAAACAAACACTCACAGTCCACACTGAAGGGTACCCACCACCTGGAGGACGCCGTCCACACCGCCGCACTCAGCACCTGGTAACAGGTTAGAGATAGAGAGGAGAATTTATAAGGATCACGATCATGCACACACACACACACACACACACACACACACACACACACACACACACACACACACACACACACACGCACAGACCAAGGATGACAAACACAAACAAATAATAAAACAAACAAACAAACACGGAAGAAAACAAAGCTGTAATCGACGGCAGTACTGACGCTCCACAGCAAGTGGACACTGCGCGAAGCAAACGGCCTCCTACCAGGAGCACAGAAGAGCCGAACAAAAATAAAAGGAAACAATTACCATTGACAAATAAGCAATAAGATAAAGGCGGACAACACACGCCAGACAACACTAGAATGGCAGAACAAACATTCATTCATTCATGCGCAGATCACAACAGTATGAGGGCAAGTTGATCTAGATCGGCCGCAAACATGGGCACGTGAAGAGGATGAGCCTGGAAGGTAATGGTGGCGCATCAATTGCACAATAGACGTGCGCGAACAGCGCTAGGCAAAGCAGCAGTTGTCCCAAGGCAGACCGGTAAATCCTTCATTGCTGAATCCCTGAGCAATCAGTATGTTGATACACCGAAGTCGCAAGCACTGCGTGGCATGCAAAGAATAATAGTCCACTACTCCGGAAGTCAGATGGCTAAATCCCAACACAGGAAAGATATCTATAAAAGATGAGAGTTCCGTGTAAGCCACATGCCGCTAATAACTAAAACACATTTGCAGTAGGCCTTCACGTACCTGCACCACAGCCGGAAATCTCGTGAACACCAACGATACAAGCCTATAGCGTTGCATGCTGGCCTAGGGGTACGGAGAAACTATAATGGCTTCCTGTGCACCCGATTGGTCAGCAAAGTGTTAATGAGAGCCAATCACAATGCAGAAGGAATAAGAGAGCCAATCATGTCAAAAGGTAAGGATGACTGGATCCCCAAAACCAGTCCATCCTGCCACACGTAGGAACGTGCGTAAATTTAAGCACAGCTCTGACCATGCGTACGCACAAAACCAAGTGGTAGAAAAGTGAAACTACTAAGAGAACTCGTTAAGAGTCGCAGTGTTCAGCAATCACAAACGTCACACATATCCCCTGTATCCTCTAATTAATAACAATTCTCATTTAGTAAATTAGCAGACATTTTTGAATAATTGGTATGACAAGCTATAAAAGACAGCTGGGACAGGACAACCTAAAAAAGACTACTTGAAATAAGGACAATGGCGCATCTTGCACTTTTGGAAAATTTAGAGAACCGTGCGCTTTGCAGGGAGCGCGTTTTCAAAGAGCGTGTGGATTTGCTCAGGCAGAGCACAGAGTGGCTTCTCAGTAGGTATAGATTCCCAAAAAATATACTTGTGTATTTATGCCGGGATTTACAACCAAGCGGCAACATTCCATGCTGAAAAATGAAGCCCACGCGGAAGTGCAAAAACTTGCAGTTCCTCGATTGGCCGCTTGAGGCTAGCTGCAGAAGGGAGTCAACTCCCATAGACACCCATGTTAAAATGTCCAACTTTACAGCCAAAATAAACATGTTTACAACCTGGTTCAAAAAACGGTTTTGGTGTCTTTCAGTAGTGTTCTAGTCCATGACAACTGTGAGGGGGGTGAATTTTTTTAGAATCCATTATTTTAATGCACAGAGAAGGATTTATTTTATGAATAATTAAGGGAGTGGTCAACTTGATTGGCAGCTATCATCTGTCATCACGGCATGACCTTCACGGATTCGAGGCTTTGATTGGTCTGGCCGGAGGTAGGCGGGCTTAGAACACAGACTGAAATGTCCAAGATGGCGGCGCCCAGAAGCTCAATTTTAGGCTTCATCTCCGCTGTTAAGAATGTCTATGGGTGACGTCACGGAGGGTTTGTCCATATTTATATACAGTCTATGTTTACAACATACTATATTGGAGCGAAAGACCAAACGAACCAAAGCCATCCCAGTGCACATTCAGCTCTTGTCCACACTGGGATTTTTGGCCACCGGGACATTTCAACATGCGGCATTTCACAGCCGACACTGAGTAGAATCATGCCAGCAGTGTTGGATGCAATCATTTCTCTAGCCCCACTTTACATTCAGTTCCCGTTAATTCCACGCCGTCGCTGGATTCGCAAATATAATTGGAGCCAAATAGATTGCACACACATCACAATAAAAGCACCATCACACAATGAATTCAGTTACGTTAACAGGAAAGGACTTCATTTAATTAATACACAAATAATCTAATGCCAATATGTCTCTATTAAACGTTGTTGCCCGGTGGCCTGGAGGAACGCACGATTCGTTCATCCTGCAGGTGGGTGCGCAGCTCCAAGCAGGAGCTATTGAGGACGGCTGGCATTGACGTATTGATGGCTGGCATTGAGGGATTGCCGCTACCATATATGGTCAATTGGAGGCGTTTCTGAATGCAAATGACTCTAACTGTTCACGAGCATGGTAGTTGAGAACAGGTGGGATTTATCATCACGGATTACTTACTGGTGTGCGTACGACCCGTGTACGCACGTTTGATAAATGCAGATTTTTTTCTACTTACGCACATTCTAAATTTCATGCGTACGAACGAAATTAGAACTTTTCCTACGCACGGTTGATAAATGAGGCCCCAGGTATTTGGATGAGCAAACTATTCTACTGGCCAGCCCTGTAATGTATGGAGTTGGGGTGTGGAATGAAACCAGGCAGGGTTCTGGTAAAATGTTTTTAGCTGTCTTCTCCTCAAGAACTTACTCTAAAAAATTAAGATTGAGCTGAATAATTTCAAATGCTTCCTGTAGCTCTAAAGAAAATGTGAGCGATAGCCATGTTACTCTGTCCTGTTTTCTCACTTTCATTCCAAACCAAAGTCAGTCTCCCTTCCCTGCAGAACTATGAATTTCAGAAAGTTGTGGCTGACGTCTGTTGCTCTGACCAGGGGGAGGGGGCATCGCCATTTGAACAGGAGGAGGGGGCGTCGCCCTCTGACCCCCTCCTGTTCAGACGGCGACGCCCCTTCCCCCTGGTCAGAGCCCCTGGTCTCCGTATGGCCCAGCACCACACATTGCTACCTAGTCTGTGGGAAACACTGCTGAAATGATCTTGGTTTTATGTGGGAGGAAGGCTGTGATGAGGTACATTCATATTTACAACATGAGTCCTGTAAGTACCAAGTACTTCCCTTCTCTGAATGTTCCCAGTGCTTGTGGACAGTAGGACTACATCACATATATAATACAGTAGGAGGTCACTGCACACTGAGGATGAGGAATGAACTGACACATGAGGGGTCATTGTCTCGGCGCCACTGAGGGCCTGCTCTGTCTGGCGCTGGGGTAACACTATGACTGTAAATAAGGTGCTGGGGTATCACTATGACTGTAAATAAGGGGATGGTAGAAACTTGAGGCTACAGGTTTGACTGCATTTCCTTTTGACTTGTAATATGAATAAGATAAATTCATGAATTGTGTCAAATAAAAATGCCTCGCTAAATCAACAAACAAGATATTTTACGGGAAGCTTAGAGTGGGTGGGAATATTGCTTTGGTTTTGAGGCCATATGTTGGGAACAGTCATATCATGCAGCCATATCAGGTTCTATTTCATCCCTGCTGACCGCCAGAGGCGGTGCTTTAAGCGCTGAATATTCCCCTTTGCGCATGCGCAGTTTGAGTATGTATACCAACAATGTCACCTGTGACCCCCAGATGACCCGAAGAAGACAATATCTTCCGGTGTCACCTGAGGATCATTTCCTTTTTTCTTCTCGCGTGCGGTTTTGCTTGCTTTGAAAGCATTACGCCTTCTGCTTCATTACGAAGTACTTTATACGCCGTCGCTAGTAGTTCCGCGGCCGTTGTTGGTCGGAGCAGCGATCGTTCGCCCTCCAGGAGCTGCGACGGCGACCTCTCTCTGTATTGAGAAGTGTTTTCTGTTTCGCCGGTAAGCGAGGTGAGTATCCCCTTAGCTGATGGCAGACTAACGCTTACTTTGGTGTTTGTGGCTTATTTCTCGGTGGGGGTTGCGTTCGCGCATCCTCCTCCCCCCAGTTAAACTGACTTTGTTTGCTCACGGGCTCTGTTGGCGGGTTGCGTGAGCGTGTCCCGTAGCCGGCGTGGAGCCTGTTACCTGTAGCATAGCTTCACCTGCAGGTGAGTGTCGCGAATCAACCTCTGTTGGTACAGGCTGCGTGCGCGCTGCTTCCCCCCAGCATTTGGTTTGTTTGTTTTTTGCGCTGTCATTAGTTGCTATGACTGTTGCCCAGCACTACAGCTATTTTTGGTACAGTGTCCAAAGGCTGATTTATTATTGTGACTGTTAGTATTGATAACAGTTATTATTTATTCTTATTATTGTAATTGGGCCTCTGCTGTTTTAGGCAGCGTACGCGCTCCCTCCCTTCAGCTTACTGTGCCCGTACTTGGTTTTTCCATAGCGTACGCGCTCAGGTTATCCAAGGACTCCTTACCTGGTACAGGCGGCGTACGCGCCCCCTCCCCCCAGTACAAGGCCCTATAGGCGGGAGCGTCCGAGTTAACTTGGACAGGTGAGTGTCGCACCTCGTAGTGCCACCACAATGGATGGCTCCCATTTTTGCACATCCTGTGAGACTCCTCTACAGTCAGAGGATGGTCACGACCTATGCCCCGTGTGCCTCGGTCCTGAACACCTTCGGGAGGCACTCTCTGACAATCCCTGCATGAACTGCAGCTACTTGTCTCGGGCGGTGAGAGCTGCCAGACTGGAGGAGGTGGAAAATCCTGGGGAGGAAGGTGAGCTCCCCCCTTCAGGCCAGGCGCCCCCAGTCGGTCAGAGACGGTCTAAGCGCCGGGCAGCCGCTTCAGCAGTTGCACTCTCCAGCAAAAAGGTGAAGCCTGCTCACAGAGAAAAGAGACAAAGCGGGCTCTCGTCCAAAGTGGAGCAGCTGTCGGCTGAGCTGGCCCAGATGAGGTACATGCTCAGAGACCGCCAGCCTGATGCCCCACTGGTAGGTGCTTTGGCACCCTCTCCTTCAATGCCGGTGCTGGTACCTGAGGAGGATACACTTTCCCTGGCTGCTTCGGCGACCCACTTCCATGATTATGGGGAGGATTTAGGAGATGGAGGTTCCCCGGCGTCTGAGCGGGGCTCCCACTCCTCAGCTCAGAGTTCAGGGGCCGAGACGGGGGATGGCTCCATGCGTGCCATCATGCGCATGGCCTTAGAGCGTCTGCACATGGAGGTACCACAGCTGGCAGAAGCGGCACCGGCTAGCGCCTTCTTTAGGCGCAGGCCGGCCCCCACTGCCTTTGCTATTCCTCACTCTGAGGATTACCTGAAGGAGTTGCAGGCCTGTTGGAGGGACACTAAGGCCTGCTCCCGTCTCTCTGCAGATGGGCGGACCCTGGCAGCCATGCACGATGCAGCAGGAGTTGGCCTGGATCGTATGCCGGCCGTAGAGCCTGCCATCACTTCTCTCGTCGTGTCCCCGGATGAAGCTCTGCGAAGGGATGCTAGGTGCCCTCGACCCCAGTGTCGGATCACAGACGACCTTCTCACAAGGGCTTATGATGCTGGAGCACGTGCAGGCCGCATGGGAAACTCCTTGCCACACCTCATGTTGGCGCTCTCAGCTTCACTGCAGGAGGGCAATGTGACTGCTGACACCACCACCTTTTGTGATGCCTCATTGGAGGCATTTGGCCTTTTTTCTAGAGAACTTGGACGAATGATGTCCATCCTGGTTCAGGCTCGTCGCCAGGTTTGGCTGTCTCAGTCAAACTTGACGGAGGCAGCTAGGAGACTTCTCCGCAGCCTCCCGGTGGAACCAGGGGAGATATTTGGTCCCGCAGCCCAGGAAGCATTGGAGCGGACCATCCAGGCCGGGCAGACCAGGCAGCAGCTTGCGGGCCTTAGACGGATGCCTCCTCCTGATAGGCCTCCTGCCAGCAGAGCGAGGGGCCCCTCGGCTGCCTTTCACACCCGCTTTCCACCGCCAACCCACTTCACTGGCCGTCGTGATGCCCAGCGTCCCGTACAGAGACCAGCCCGGGACTTTCGAGGCCCCGCCCGCCTGCCATCCAGACAGCCTTGAGCTCCAGAGCCCGTCCGCCCCCCCTCTAGGGCCCCTAGGGGCCGGGGGGCCAGACATTGAGACCTTGGGGCCGGCGGTGGGATATTTTTCGCATCAGCAGCTCCGACAGTGGACTGCTCATGCTTCAGACCCGTGGGTGGTTGCCACCTTAACCCACGGGTACAAGCTTCAACTCCGACGCCGGCCCCCCACATCCGGCCGGGTCAAAATGACCTCCGTCAGCGACCCGGCAAAGGCTCTCGTGCTGGACCAGGAGTTATCCGCCCTCCTGGCCAAAGGTGCCATCGAGCCCGTGGACCCTCTGTCACGTCCCAGAGGGTACTATTCAACGTACTTTCTTGTGACGAAAAAAACTGGTGGATTTTGCCCAATCCTAGACCTCAGAGGGCTGAACAAATTTATGAAGGTCATTCCCTTCCACATGTTGACCACGGCAGACGTCCTGCAAACTGTGGCACACGGGGAATGGTTCACGTCCATCGACCTCAAGGATGCTTATTTCCACATCCCTATCGCTCAGCACCATCGGCAGTTTCTCCGCTTTGCCTATCGAGGCCGCCACTGGCAGTTCAGGGCGCTACCTTTTGGGCTCTCCATCTCCCCAAGGGTGTTCACGAGGGTTGTGGCCGCAGCCCTTGCGCCTCTACAGTCTGAGGGCTTGAAGGTTCTCCCGTACCTGGACGACTGGCTGATCTGTGCCCCCTCCCGTGCCCAGGTGTCCAGAGATACAGCGCGTCTCCTGTCCCACGTGGCCCGCCTCGGACTCAAGGTAAACATGGCAAAGAGCTGCCTGGTACCATCTCAGGCCACGATCTTCATAGGGGTGGCATTGGACAGTGTAGCTATGATAGCCAGACCGTCCCCCCACCGGGTGGACGACATCCTTCACCTTCTTGCCCTGTTCCAAGAGGGCCGTTGGTTGACCTATGTCTCATTTCTTCGTCTCTTGGGCAAACTAACGTCCATTTCAGCTGTGGTTCCTCTAGGCTTGCTGTCACTGCGCCCCCTGCAGAGGTGGCTGAACAGCTTCCATTTGGATGCCAGGCGGCACAGGGGCAAGAAACTCAGGGTGTCACAACAGTGTCTCCTCGCCTTGGCCCCATGGAGGGACAGGGCCTACATGCTCAGGGGTGTTCCTATGGGTTCTGTTCCGTCTCGCAGGGAGACTGTTACCACAGATGCCTGCCCTTCCGGATGGGGTGCAGTGTGGCAGAGCAGGACGGCCCAGGGGCAGTGGTCTGTGGAAGACCAGGGGGCGCACATCAATGTGCTGGAGCTGCGAGCGATTCACTTGGCTCTCAGGCACTTTCTGCCGCACCTGAGGGGCAAGCATGTTCTCTTGCGATCAGACAACACATCAGCTGTGTATCATATAAATCATCAGGGCGGGACCAAGTCTGCGCGGCTGCTGCAAGTGGCAGAGGAGCTCCTTACGTGGGCAGCCCCCCGCCTGATCAGCCTTCGGGCGATGTATCTGCCGGGAGAGCAGAACAGCCTGGCGGACTCTCTCTCTCGTCAGAAACTTCTGCCAGGAGAGTGGCGCCTCCACCCGGAGGTGGTGAACACGATTTGGAGCCTCTTCGGCAGGGCAGAGGTGGACCTCTTCGCTTCAGAGGTCTCTACCCACTGTCCTCTGTGGTTCTCCTTGGCCGAGACAACCAGTCCTTTGGGCCAGGATGCACTGGCTCATCCTTGGCCGGACGGCCTTCTGTACGCCTTTCCTCCGCTTCTGCTGATTCGGCTGGTACTTCAAAGGGTCCTTCAGGAGGGTCACAGTGTCCTGCTTGTGGCTCCCTTCTGGCCAGGGAGGAACTGGTTTCCACTGCTGCATAGACTCTGTCGCGGTGCACCGTGGCGCCTACCCAACAGGAGGGATCTCCTGTCCCAACTAGCAGGGCGGATCTGGCACCCCAATCCACGACGCCTCCAGCTATGTGTTTGGCTGTTGGAGGGCCCGAGCCGCTGTTGAGCTCCTGTGCGGACCCTGTCAGACACACCGTAATGAGCGCAAGAGCGCCATCCACTCGTCTCCAATATGAGAATAGATGGAAACTGTTCTCCAACTGGTGTGCAGGTTGGAATGACGACCCTGTGCACTGTTCTGTGCCAACTATTCTCGACTTTCTTCAGTCTCTTCTGGACGAAGGGCGCTCTCATTCAACGCTGAAAGTGTATGTAGCGGCAATATCTTGTGGTCATGTTAGGGTTGACAATCAGTACGTTTACATGCAGCAAGAAATTCGAATTTCTGATCGGATCAGATAATGACATGCGTAAGACCGGATCACTTGTCCGAGTATACATGCCGTTCAGGGAATCGGATTAACAGCCGGAGCGTGGCTGACTCCGGACGCGTATTTACGAATCCTACTATGGCCACGCCAAGTCCCGCCCTATGCCTACGCCTGATTGGCTGAGCTCAATGAGTGCCGCGTACGCTGTGTGGCGCTCTGCGCATGTGCAGAATCGCGATGCGTATGCGCAGAATGCAAAATCCGATTCAGATCCGATTGCTGAGTATACATGCCGTTAAAAGTCTGACTATGATCGAATTATCCAGGTGTAGTTTTCCGATTTTAGATGTCCGAAATAGGTCCGAAGTAGGTCCGAAGTAGGTCGGATTAAGGTGTTTACATGCACTTAAAAAGTCCGAACGATGTCTTATACGATTAGAAATTCGAATTTCTTGCTGCATGTAAATGTACTGAATGGCACAGTGGGGAGCCATGGGCTGGTGTCCCTCTTCCTGAGGGGGGCTCAGAGATTGCATCCTCTGAGTACCACCAGAGCCCCAGCATGGGATCTTCCCCTGGTACTTGATGCACTACGCCGGCCCCCTTTTGAGCCGTTGGCACAAGCGGAGTTGAAGTGGGTTTCCTGTAAAACTGCGTTCCTTCTGGCCATTTGCTCTGCGAAGCGTGTTAGCGAGCTACATGCCCTGTCAATCAGTGATTCGTGTTTAAGGTGGAATTCGGATGGCTCAGGGGTCACTCTGTGGCCGAACACAGCGTTTCTTCCTAAGGTGCTGTCCCGTGCTCACCTGAACCAGCCCATTCGACTGGCACGGTTTGACCCTTCTCCGGGGGAGAAAGGGGAGGAGCCTGAGCTTTTGTGTCCAGTGCGGGCCCTGAAGGTCTACACTGCAGCTACGGCATGCATTCGAAGAGCTGATCAGCTCTTTCTCTGTTATGGTGGCCCTAACAGGGGTCGCGCCATCTCAAAGCAGCGTTTGTCCCACTGGATTGTTGACGTCATCACCCATGCCTATCGGGCAAGTAACCGTCCCCTTCCACCTGGGGTGAGGTGCCACTCTACCAGGAGTGTTGCTACTTCATGGGCTGCCTTGAGGGGAGTATCCCTAGAGGACATTTGTGCCGCAGCTTCATGGGCGTCACCGGATACTTTCTCCAGGTTCTACAGGGTAAATGTGACCACACCCCATCCATTGGCCGTGGTTCTGCAGCCGGAGTCCTCTGACTCTGCACACTGAAGGTTTGAAAGCCGGATTCCTCGTGACCTTGCTGGCATAAGTCATTCAGTGCTTAAAGCACCGCCTCTGGCGGTCAGCAGGGATGAAATAGAACGAAAGTTACGAATGTAACTACGGTTCTATGAATCCCGAATGACCGCCAGAGCTCTCTGTCACTCAGAATCCTCGTGTGCTCGCGAGAAGATTCTGTAGGAAATGATCCTCAGGTGACACCGGTAGATATTGTCTTCTTCGGGTCATCTGGGGGTCACAGGTGACATTGTTGGTATACATACTCGAACTGCGCATGCGCGAAGGGGAATATTCAGTGCTTAAAGCACCGCCTCTGGCGGTCATTCGGGATTCATAGAACCGTAGTTACATTCGTAACTTTCGTTTCATGCAAAGCTATCTTTGGAAATTTGTTTTCAGTGACAATGCAGTGCATTACAGAAGAAGCAAACTAACCCAGACTCGTACATACCAAAAAATGTCTCTATGGGGATTGATAAATGATCAATCGCTCTAACTATCTATCAATCTATCTATCAATCATTGCACTCTGATTTTCCTGAATCTCACTTTTTTGATGAAAATGCGAGAAAACATCAGTGGTGGTAGATAGACATTATCTCCGAGAAGAACAAATAAACGGTTTGTGTCTGTTGTTTCAGCAATAGGCTACATACACTGTAAGAAATGTCCATAGAATTAAATTCCTGTAAAATCATGACACAAAAAAACTGTAAATACAAAAACAATGAAGCAGTGTGTAACAATATATTTTTTATATACATACATTACATTTACAATACATTTACAATATATTATATTTTTATAATATATTGTAAAACTCCTAACCAAATTCAACTGTTGACAGTAAGAATATGTTGAATAAATCTTTTTTTTTTTTGGAGAATGTACAAATTAATGATGAAATGTGATAGTTAAAATTACATCATTGCCATGTTAAAAAATAAATAAATCTCAGCATAGCTCTCTGGCCCACGAAATAAAACTGTTTGACATTTGAGTAAGAATGTGTTGAAAAGACAATAAGTTTTTGAGAATTTACAAATTACTGTAGTTTAAACACAGTGTGGCAACCCGGCCCGTACACAGAGGCCCTGGAAGCCCAGGGGACAGGTCATACAGGGAGTTTACCACCCTTTTCCCCCAGAGGGCGCTGGGGATCGCTTTAGAGTGGCACCACTCGGAACAATGGGAAACACCTGCGCAGGAGGAAAGTGATCAACTGCAGGTGAGCATAAAAGGAGCAAAGGAAGTTATGTCTCGAGTGACCCATGTCGTTTCAGTGTGAGGAGACAGTCCGGACCGGATTTCCTTTCCTGGACGACCCATTCCCCAGACCAACGGACTAAGTGGACGAGAGAGGACGGGAGAACCTGCCGAGGCTCAGGGAGCCCATACTTTATGTTATAGTTTAACTACGGGGCGAGAGGCCGCCCGTTTTTGTGTTGGACATAACAAATGCGCCTTGGTGCGGCCCGGAGGGGCCTTCACAGTAAGAGCAGGGATCGTACCCAACCTTCCCGTGCCCCTACTGATCGGGAGAGACTGCCCCATCTTCAACCGGCTATGAAACGCCGAACCAGGTTCCAGACCGCCATGACCCCAGCCAAGCGACGCGGCCGACCCGTTCGGCACGCCTACGGAGCTCGGGCGGCCCACTCCTCCCCAGCCGAGACGTCAGAAGAGGGAGACAGCAGCGGGAGAGACGGTCCCACACCACCAGGCACCCCAGCCCGCCCGATCGGTGGGGCTCCCCGTCCGGACCGATCAGGAAACCCAGACACCATGACGGCGTCCGAGAAGTCCGCCGTTCTAGGGGAGACAGAAAGTTCCCCCCTTGCAGAGCTCTCTGACTTTCCCCCTACCGGGAGGGGAGGGGACAGGCCCGGACGGTTTGCCACCACCTAACTACAGGACGACACCCTGAAACACGCCTGGAGTCACGTCCTCTCCCACGACGGCCAGGCCAGGGACTCGGTGAGTACCCTACCTCACCCACATTTCTGCACCAGGCCGGGTCTACTATACCGGGTAGTAGAGAGGGGGGGAGCAGTGACGGAGCAACTGGTAGTACCTCGGCCGTATGTCAGTAAGGTCCTCTTCATGGCACACGTCTTAGGGGCCCACCTAGGCATGGACAAAACTAGGGATAGGATCCTAGACCGGTTCTACTGGCCGGGGATAAAAAAAAGACGTTACCGAGCATTGTCAGGCGTGCCCAGAGTGCCAGCGCACGGCCCCGAGACCCTCAACCCGAAGTCCGTTGATCCCGATGCCCATTATAGAAGTACCATTCGACCGGCTGGAATTAGACATTGTGGGGCCTCTCCCTAAGACCAGCCGGGGTCATGCGACCCGCTACACTGAAGCCCTTCCTCTCCGCGCCGCCACCGCTAAGTCAGCAGCCTGGGAGCTAATGCTGCTTTTTAGCCGGGTGGGGATAGCAAAGGAGATTTTAACGGACCAGGGGTCATGTTTTATCTCACGCGTATTAAAGGAACTTCTTAGTCTCTGGCAGGTGAAGCAGCTGAGGACGTCGGTGTATCACCCCCAGACGGACGGGCTCGTTGAGAGGTTCAACAAAACTCTTAAGCAGATGCTGAAGAAGGGCATGGAGGTTGATGGGAAGAAATGGGACCAGCTCCTCCCCGACGCCCTCTTCGCGGTTTGTGAGGTACCCCAGGCCTCCACCGTGTGCTCCCCTTTTGAACTGTTATATGGACGGCGGCCAAGGGGACTACTGGACCTAGCAAAAGATGCTTGGGAGAGCCAACCCTCCCCACATGGTACCCTGGTGGACCACGTCGAACAGGTATGGGAGAGAATGGCTCAGGTCTGGCCCATAGTCCGGGAACACCTACACAACGCACAGCAGGCCCGGGCCCGGACCTACAACCGGGGGGCACAGCTGCGCCTCTTCCAGCCGGGTGAGTTGGTCCTGGTCCTCATTCCTACAGCCGAATGCAGGTTTCTGGCCAAGTGGCAGGGACCGTACGAGGTGGTTGACCGTGTTGGGGAGGTGAACTACCGGGTGCGGCAGCTGGGGAGGCGTAAACCCACCCAGGTGTACCACCGTGGAGGGTCGGGACAACCCCAACAAGTCCGGCTCCCTTGGTCCTGGCCGCCCGGCAAGCCGTACCGGACGTCCCGATGGGAGACAACCTCAGCCCTGCCCAGAAACAGGACCTCCGCACGTTGTGTTGCAGCATCAGGACATGTTTTCAGAGGTACCCGGGAGAATAACGGTCGCTCAACACGACATCAGAACAGCAGCAGGCGTCACGGTGCGCGTACCACCGTACCGGGTTCCAGAGGCCCGTCGGGTCGCCATACGAGCAGAGGTCGCCAAGATGCTCCAGCTCCTGGTGATCGAGGAGTCCCACAGCTCCTGGACCAGCCCAGTCGTCCTGGTCCCGAAGCCAGACGGCTCCTTTAGGTTCTGTAATGACTTCAGGAGTCTGAACGAGGTCTCGGAATTCGATGCTTACCCCATGCCTCGGGTCGATTAGCTAATAGAGCGGCTCGGCCCCGCTCGCTACCTCACCACCCTCGACCTCACCAAGGGATATTGGCAGGTCCCCCTCACCAAAACCGCCCGGGAGAAGACGGCGTTTGTGACCCCAGGGGGGCTATATCAGTATACGGTACTCCTCTTCAGCGTACATGGCGCCCCCGCCACCTTCCAGCGCATGATGGACCATCTCCTACGACCTCACCAGGCCTACGCCGCCGCCTACATTGATGACATTATCATCCACAGTGCCAGCTGGGACATCCACCTGTGACACCTACGGGCGGTCCTTGGGGAGCTGAGGAAGGCCGGCCTCACGGCCAACCCAGCCAAGTGTCACCGGGGCCTAGAGGAGGCCTCCTACCTGGGCTACAGAGTCGGACGCGGGAACGTCCGACACCAGGAGGCAAAGATCAAGACCATCTTGGACTGGCCCCGCCCCACCACCAAGAAACTGGTGAAATCTTTCCTCAGGCTAGTGGGGCATTATCAAAGGTTCATTCCTGGTTTCGCCACAATGGCAAGCCCCCTCCATGACTTAACGCGTAAGGCTCTGCCCGACTGGGTAACATGGTCGGAGGCAGCAGAGGGCGCATTCAGGCTCCTTTAGCAAGCCCTCTGCTCCGCAACCATCCTACTAAACCCTGACTTTGCGCTGCCCCTAATAGTCCACTCCCACGCCTCAGAGGTGGGCCTCGGGGCGGTCCTCTCACAGGTCCCGGACACTGAGGAACATCCAGTGATGTACATCAGCCGGAAACTCCTCCCTAACAAACGGAACTACTCCACCGTGGAGAAGGAGGCCCTGGCCATCAAATGGGCTGCGGTACTACCTCTTGGGGAGGGAATTCACCCTAGTTACGGACCACGCCCCACTTAAGTGGATGGCCACCGCCAAAGACACCAATGCCAGGGTAACGAGGTGGTTTCTGGCACTGCAGGACTACCGCTTCAAAGTGGACCACAGACCAGGGAGGGAGTACGCCAACGCTGATGCCCTATCCCGACGGGACGATTGCCTCTGGGCAGTCAGAGGTCTTCATCAAAGGGTGGAGGAGTGTGGCAACCCGGCCCATACATAGAGGCCCTGGAAGCCCAGGGGACAGGTCATACAGGGAGTTTACCACCCTTTTCCCCCAGAGGGTGCTGGGGATCGCTTTAGAGTGGCATCACTCAGAACAATGGAAAACACCTGCGCAGGAGGAAGGTGATCAACTGCAGGTGAGCATAAAAGGAGCAAAGGAAGTTATGTCTCGAGTGACCCATGTCGTTTCAGTGTGAGGAGATAGTCCAGACCGGGTTTCCTTTCCTGGACGACCCATTCCCCAGACCAACAGACTAAGTGGACGAGAGAGGACGGGAGAACCTGCCGAGGCTCAGGGAGCCCATACTTTTCGTTATAGTTTTACTACTAGGGGGCGAGAGGCCGCCCGTTTTTGTGTTGGATATAATAAATGCGCCTTGGTGCGGCTTTTCCGGCAGCAGAGACTTGTGTTGATTTGGGGAAATGGGACACTACGGCGCCGGGGTACCACAACAGATAAACTGTCATACGAAAAACATGTGATAGGCCTACAGTTAAAATTACATCATTGCAGTGTTAGCCTACCATAGGCCTATTAGGCCTATACTCTCATTGAGTGTTACAATAACACGGTTGCATGTTAACCCAAGTGTCCTTACCTTCATTCAGGACCTCTCCGACCGTGAAGGGCGAGCCATTTAAAAAGGTACGTGTGCCAGGGGCAGAGCGGGGGGGGTGGCTTTCGGGGCTGGAGCCCCGAATCTCACTTCAATAAGCCTCAGATCTTTTTTAAGCTTTTGAAGTTATGACAACGACAATGACAATGGTTATTGTCTCTTTCCATTAAATAGTATTGTCTTGAGTAGGCCCTGCAACTGAAAATGTAGGCTATGAATTTTTAGGATTTGCCAGTGTCCAGCAGGTCACCCTATAAGGGACTAGAATGCAGGAAATCACATCTTAGAAATTAAAAATGTTCTGGGGGAGAACCCCCAGACCTCCCTCTGGGCTAAGCCCCGGATGTACACAAAGTCTGGCTCTGCCCCTGACGTGTGCTAGTGCTAGTGCTACTGTTGTACTTGATTATTCATTGACTTTACTAATGAAACTAATGGAGATTATTGTGTGTTTCTTTCTTTTCTCTATTCTCCTAGGTGTTCCTTTGAGTGACCGAGACAGTGAACACCCATATCTCCTTTGTTCGTGGACCGATATTAACGATATAGGCCATACAGGTTCACATTTACTCACTCGCTCTCTACAACACCTCACTCACAATCCCTCTCTCACACACACAAGCGCACACACACTTTAATTATCTCTTCCTCATTCCTCAATAAATTTGCATTCTTGTGAATTGTACATTAACTAACGAGTGGTTTTTTACAGCCTAACTTTTCATTTAGAAGTAATTTGAAGCACTGGAGATAGAGAGTAAAGGCCCTTCCACACCAAGGCGGATTTTCTGCGATTTTCCGAGCGAATTTCCGCACGGAATTTCACTGATTAACAAACACATGTGTTCTAATGAAGCTGTGCGAAATCCGCTGAGCGGAAAAAAATATCGGACCAGTCTGTTTAGAAGCGGAATTTCGCTTGCGGAAAAATGTGCCTGACCAAACAAAATATGATTTAGTTGTGTTCTACTATGACAAGAGGGAAAAAAAAACCCAATGGGCGACCGACTTATTAACCTTGTCAGCCAGCACCCGGTTAAACTAAAATGTTATTTGCCTAGTGCAATCAATATAACTTGCATATTATTAGCAATATATCCATTATCAAATTGTCTGTTAAAACAAAGAGCTCGATGCGCCAGGATCGGTGTTAGATGACAATGTTTATTTTAAAGGGATATTCCGCCATTTTTGGAAATAAGCTCATTTTCCACCTTCCCTCGAGCAAAACAATCGATCTTTACCCTTTTCCCGTTCATCCAGCCGTTCTGTGAGTCTGGCGGTACAACTTTTAGCTGTAGCTTAGCATAGATCATTGAATCGGATTAGACCATTAGAAGTGACTACGATTTCTGGAATTTTCCCATTTAAAACTTGTCTCTTCTCAAGTTTGAAAGTGCAATAAGACCGACGGAAAATGAAACGTGGCGATTTTCTAGGCTGATTTTACCCGGAACTATACTCTCATTCTGGCGTAATAATCAAGGAAAGTTGCAAAGGTACCATGGGCGCAGTGATATGACACAGCGCCTCAATAGTCCCTGTAGGCTTCTTCCGGCAATACAACCAACGTGATTACCTGCTATTACCTGTGGTATACCGGGACTATACTTTGAGGCGCGTCATATCACTTCTAAGCGGGCGAGATGCGAATGGTCTAATGCGATTCAATGATCTATGCTAAGCTACAGCTAAAAGTTGTACCGCCAGACTCACAGAACGGCTGGATGAACGGGAAAAGGGTAAAGATCGATTGTTTTGCTCGAGGGAAGGTGGAAAATGAGCTTATTTCCAAAAATGGCGGAATGTCCCTTTAAAGCTTCGCCAACAGGTGGTTCTGCCACAACCCCACTTCCCGCGCCACTGCCCAGCGGTCGCCTCCGCTCCAACAAGGGGTGAACCCAAAACTTTCTTTTTTTGTTCCTATTCTCTAACATGTTGATCACTATAATATCTTCGTCACTTGATGGCATCTTTACTACTGACACTCTCACGACTGATAGTCATGGGCCAAATCCGCTATAGTATGGCGCGAAAGCTGTGCGGAATAGAATGCGGAATATTTAAAAAAACGCACCGCACCTGGGGTGGACGCTGTGCAGAATTTTTGTGCGGAATTTCGCATTCACTTTTTTTTCCGCATTTCCGCGCCGCAATCCGAATCCGCCTTGGTGTGGAAGGGCCTTGAGACTGTATACAGTATGTGTGTGTGTGTGTGTGTCCCGTTGTTTTTACGAAAAAAAAACTGGCAGCTGTGGTTGCCAGATTAACCCCGTTAAAAATACAGTACAAATGTAAACAACATTACAGAACAACTTTGAAATCCTAAAACTACTTTTTGTACATTGAATTAGGGCTGGGCGGTATATCGATATTTTAAATATATCGATATTTTTTCAAACAAGATATGGAACGAGACGCTATCGTCAATATCGATATAGTTTCATTTGAGTTTAAAGTACAGCACTTTGTTCCAAATAACAGCCGTTTCGAGCCGCGCCTGCCGCCTGCTATTTCGTTCTCTTCTCTGCGAAGCACTATCTCTCTCCCCCTCCCTCCGACTCGTCACACACACACTCTGCCCCGGCCCAACGTATGGCTTTCACAGAAACTTTGTAGCGACGCTGCCGCACACTTTCATGGGCAGGCAACTTCTGCGCGACTGCGCTTTCTTTCATTCGCTTTCGCTGGCTACATTGAATCTAAATGACACGTTGGCTAGATGACAATATCAAAAATATCAAATGAACGGACAAAAACATAACAGATATTTTATGATAACGGACGATATAACGGACGAAGCATCGGAGCGTTCTGATCCGTCTTTTAAGAAACATTGCCGCTGCTTAGCCTATTTAAGATGCTATGCACAGACTGACTGCACCCACTGTTTTGCTACGATTGCAGAATTTTGCCTTTTATTAAAACATTCTATTTCTACTATACTAGGCTACAATAAAACGATTTCGGCATAGGCTATCGTTCCTGTAACGTCGGAACCGCATTGTCAAATTCGAGAATGGTGACATTTGCCACATCTTGCTCTGATTGTTTGTTTGACTCATTCATTTTAAAATGTTTAGCTACCCTGTCCTACACCCAAATTAAAGTTTGAGTTTGCAATCAGCAAGGCAGATTAATGAGCACCGCGACGCAGGCAGGCTGGAAATGAAAGCACAGCGGCGCCACCCATGTAGAATGACGAGTTGGAGCGCGGAAACAGCAAATATATTATTGCGTCAACAAATATCGATATTTATCTTATATCGATATTCTGCTTGAAAATATCGAGATATGACTTTTGGTCCATATCGCCCAGCCCTACATTGAATCCCAATAATATGCATACATACACACAACACACAACATACATACAACATTACATAACAATAAGTTGTTCTGCAATGTTGTTAACATTTGTACTGTATTTTTTACGGGATTATTCTCGCAACCACAGCTGCCAGTATTTTTCCGTAAAAACAACAGATTTTTTTTACAGTGTAGCCCTTCATCACAGGTGTAATAGAAAGGGAGAAAATGGTTAGCCCTGTTTGGTAATTATTGGTCTACAAACAAGTGCTCATAATTAAGTCATAGCCACCTCTGTGATTAGGGCCTATTATGTTGTACTTGCACTTAAAAAAAAAAAAGCTATGGCTTTGTTGAGTTGATGGATTATGCTGCAAAGTAGCATGAGTGGTGCATTAGTTGGTTGATTGGCTGGTCATCAATTCACTGATTGATTGTTTGTACTGCCAATTATGGAGCTAAAATCACAAACACACAGCCTGGTGACACGGCTTGTGGATGCATTATTCTGATGCTGTCACTGTTTACCAAGTGACTTTGAAGCTGAAATTGTTTCCTCTTCCTCTTCTTCCTCCTCTGAATATTCGTAGATATTCAGAGGATATACATCTCCACTCCAGATGCTTTACACTTCCAAACCGTTGTGATGGATCAAGAGTCAATAAAACATTGAGCTTCTCAGAAGATTTGTATGCATTTCCTTTGGCTTTATTTAATGCCTCCTTGCATGTCCTTACTTGGGCACACACACACACAAACACAAACACACACACACACACACACACACAGGAAAGCAACAGTCGGATATTATCTAACCGGGTATTTCTAAAAATAAGTTCCATATGACGTATCATTTCACATAATAGATCACTTCAATGTATTACAGAGTTTATTGTGGGAATAATCCTCAATCCAGCTATTGACTTTGTTCCTCAAAAGCAGCAAAACCCACCAGCAGGACCTATTTCAATCTTATTACCAGTACCAACATGCAACAGAATACAACACACTGTGTGTGTGTGTGTGTGTGTGTGGCAGTACACCAGACTGGAGTGTATAAATCTGTCACCCCTGCCACTCATCATGAAGTTGGAGGCAATAAGAACAATAGCACTGGCCAAAGTGCAACACCTTTTCTCTAATGTACATGTTCCACGAAAATCACTTCGAGATTTGACTGACAAAACTGTATATTATGTGAGACAGTGGACTGGCCTGAATACACACACAACACGCAACATAATCTTTCACAGTAAGCGGGAGGGTGGTCTGGGTGTTCCTAGCTTCGAATGGACATACATTGCTACGAGACTGTCCCATCTGTTAAATATGCTGAATAAGAACGATCCATACGTCAGAGAGCTCGTCCGGGCCTCTCTGTTTCTGGGCCTAAAAAGACGTAAGGTCCCACTGGCACGTGAGGCGGAGCCTAACTTCCTGGGCTTCAGGAGGAAACCCAGTGGGAAGCTGGACAGCCGCTCCCCTGGTTTCGGTGTGTGGTCGGACTGGCCCGATCTGAACGATCTGTGCTGCTGGGCTGATGTCACCCTGGAGTGGGCGGGGCCTGACCCTGAGGCTGTGCAGGTCTCAGTGGAAATTATATCCAACCCCAGCATCTCTGTGAAAGCAACTGTGAATGTTGGTGGAATACAACATCTTCTCCCACTAAGAAATGCTCGAGGTCACCTCTTGGAGGCGCAACAACAAAGGCAGCGGCAACGATGGACTGAGCTGAGACTTCAAGGGAAGACTGCATGTCTCCCAGCTGCAGACCACTCTGTCTCACATGCTGTGCTTAAGAACTTTGCCCTGGATGAGAGCATTGTGACATTTGTTATAAAAGCAAGATTACAGGTTTTACCAACTAAACTGAATCTTTCCATCTGGTTTCCAGGTAGCCATGCTCCTCACTGTATTCACCATGGCAGTGAACAAATAGCTGAAACCATGTCCCACATCTTAAATGGTTGCCATGTGTACAAAGGGCTTTACATCTTCAGGCACGACAGAATAGTAGATTTGATATCAACAGATATCTCTTCTGTCTTTAAGTCTTCCATCACCCTGTATAAGCACTCTACTGTGAACCGAGCATGTTTAACCTGTGTAACGATGTCTCGGTGTTTTCTAGTGTACCTGCCAACACCCCTGATGTTGTTGTTGTCAATGAAAACCACAGGGAGGTGCTCATCCTGGAGGTCGGCTGTACCTTTGATTACAGCTTAGAGGAGGCCTTCCTCACCAAAATGCTAAAGTACCAACAGCTGAAGCAGACCATCTCTCAGCTAGGCTATAAATGTAAACTGTTAATTTTTATATTTGGTAGTCTGGGCCATGTGCACAAGCTGGTGGTGAGGGGCCTTCAGATGGCCGGCCTCAGTAAAAGGAGGGCCAAGCAGTTGGCGAGGTTTTGCTCAGTTTCAGCAGCGATCGGGAGCCGCTCAATTTGGAGAAGGCGGTGCTTCCTGTATTTATAATGTTTTTTCCTTTGTTTTCTGACCAGTGTTACAATAATGTTCTGTTGCTTCAGCAAATTGTGAATAACTGCTCTGACACTGATCATCTGCATTTGCAGTGTTTGTGTCCTTTGTACAGGTGAACCTGTGCCTCTATTTCATGTGGACATGAATAAATATTTAAAGTGTGTGTGTGTGTTTCAGTGACTGAGGGATGTTATAGGACTGGGGTGCCCAATACGTTGATCGTGATCGACTGGTCGATCGCAGAGCCAATGACGGTAGCTCACAAAACTCAGCAAAAAAAATCCAACAACAACAAAAAAACATGACTTTTCAGAAAAGCAATCCATCCTATCGTGTCATTATATTACCATGTGCCCGCAGATTGACGTATAGACAGGCCAGTCCGCTGGTTTCCTAAAAGTTTTTTTTACAATATGTTACACGCGCGCAGGATTTCGGCAGGGAGTGCGGGGCTAGGGGCGGGGGGGGGACCACTCTACCTCCGTCTCCTTTAAAAAAAAAAACACTCGCCCCTCCCCTACATGAAGAACAAATGAGCTGACAGTGCGCAGAAACTATATCGCAACAAGCAAACTCCAAAGACCAGCGATGAAAAAATAATTTATCTAAATATCGCATATGTGATATTGTATGTGATACGTGACACATATGTGATACGCATATGTGTAAATGCGTGGATACAAACTGAAATGTTATTTGCCTAGTGCAGTCAATGTAAATTGTATATTATTAGCAATATATCCATTGTCAAATTGTCTGTTAAAAAGGGCAGGATGCGCCAGGATCGGGACAATGTTTATTTTAAAGCTTCGCCAACAGGGCGTGCTGCAACACCTGCCGCACCTCCAGTTCCCGCGCCACTGCTACGTTACCATAACAACCATAAACGTATCTACCAAAGACAGTCGACACTACAGAAAAGCGCCATTGCTTTTGTTTTACCGTTGCTTTTCGTTTTCTCTACTGCTCGTTAAATTATCTGTATAGACAAACAAAATTATAAAACAAAATTATACCACAATGAATGAGGGAAAGGGAAATCAAAAAGGCAAAGTCTTACCATTTCCATCAGGAATGGGAAGACTACTTTTTATTCACGATGTCATACTCAAAGTGTGTCTGTCTGATCTGTCCATCCAGCATTGCACTTCCAAAGAAAGGGAATGTAGAGAGACACTTTAAACTTGTTCATCGAACCTTTGATACAGACTTTCCTCCAAGCAGTGAATTGAGAAAGACAAAGGTGAGGGAGTTGAAGTCTCAGCTTCTTGGACAGCAGTCTCTTTTCACTCGGCCAACAGCGAAAGCGAAGGCCGCCACAGAGGCATCGTTCCGGGTGAGTCGGACGATCGTTAAGCACAAAAAGTCTTTCCAGGATGGAGTTATGGTGAAGGAAGCCTTCATTGATAATAATAATAATAATAATAATAATACATTTTATTTAAAAGCGCCTTTCAAGTCACTCAAGGACACTGTACAGACAGAGTAAATTAAAATCACATAGTGAAATATACAGATCACAAGTTAAAAAGGACCATGGTAAAAGAGATTGACATAAAAAGATAGAATAAATATAAATAGGGCAAGTAAAACAGGAAGCAAGGAGGTTAGAGGGAGAAGGCTGTCCGGAAGAGGTGGGTTTTGAGGCGTGATTTGAAGAGGGGGAGAGAGTCACAGTTCCGGAGGTCAGGTGGCAGGTTGTTCCAGAGCTGGGGAGCAGAGTGACTAAAGGCTCTGCCCCCCATTGTGCTGAGGCGGGCAGAGGGCACAGAGAGGTGGATGGAGGAGGAGGATCTAAGGGAACAAGTGGGGATGGTGGTGTGCAGGAGGTCGGACAGGTCGGGAGGGGCGAGGTCGTGGATGGCCATGAATGTGAAGAGGAGGAGTTTGTAGGTGATGCGGTGGGTTACAGGAAGCCAGTGGAGATCCTGGAGGACAGGGGTGATGTGGTGGTGTGAGGGGGTCTAAACCAGGGTCCAAACCAGGTGAGATAGTTGTTGGGCCACATGACGAGGCAGGAACCAGGTGGGCTGGGAGAGCCGGTGTCGTGACAGTCGGTTAGCAAGTAGCTACCGGCGTTAGCCTGGGCAAGGGTGGGTGGGGGTGCCGGAGTGACAGCGGTAGTAAAACAGCGCGAGAGAAGCTAAAAGCTGGAGTGACTCAAGCATGAGTGCGCAAGTTATACAATAAGTGCCACCTAAGACCATAGGATCACAAGCCAAGAGGAGGTAGAGAAACACGTAAGGGCTGCGACTACCAGCAAACAGCGACAACAAACATGCCAGCGTCCGCTCAACGTCCGCTGACGTCCATCTTCATTGAGGCAGCGGATTCTTTGTTTAAAGACTTTACGAACAAAACAGAAATAATGTCTGCAGTCAAACCTGTTCAGTTGACAAGAAATACAGTGACCAGGCGTTGCGAAATGATGGGCGACAACTTAGTGCAGCAGCTTGCTAAGGACATTGACTGTTGCGAGTGTTTCTCGCTACAGATGGACGAGTCTACGGACATCACAGACAAAGCCCAATTATGCATTTTTATCCGAATGGTCTTCCACGACAAGACTGCAAAAGAGGAACTTTTAGCAGTTCTGCATATGAACGCACACACACGAGGGGATGACACCTTTAAGATATATAAGAACTTTATCGACAAGAATAAGATTCCAGTGTGCAAATTGGTGTCAATCACCACCGACGGTGCGCCTTCCATGATCGGCCGCTCTAATTGATTTGTTGCCAAATGCCGAGAGGATGAAGCGTTTCCTGACTTTTTAAGTTATCATTGTATCATACACCAACAAGCATTGTGTGCCAAAATGTTGAACATGAAAGAGATCATGGACGTAGCAAACAAAGTAGCCTGCTCTATCCGTGCTAGGTTTCTTCAAAGACGACTGTTCCGCTTGCATCTTGAGAAGGCCGGCAGCGACCACTCAGACCTACTGCTTCACACAGACGTAAGGTGGTTGAATAGCGGGAAATTCCTACAACGATTCCGTGATCTCCTTCCCGAGGTAGAGCACTCCCTACATGACAACAAACATGCGGAATACACGCAACTTAATGATGATCGTTGGCTGCTTGATTTGTCGTTTTTAACTGATCTGGCGAACTTGCTCAATGAGCTGAACATGGAATTACAGGGCAAAGAGAAAACCGTGATCAATATGATAAGCTCAGAGAACGCTTTCAAGGGAAAACTTAAACTGCTTTCTTCAAAGGTCCAACGCCATGATGTTGTTCTACCAGTCTGTGGTGTTCTACCAGTCTGTGGTAGCCAGTGTCACCTTCTTCGCCGTCGTGTGCTGGGGAGGAGGCATCGGGTGCGGTGGGGCAAGTAAGCTGAACAAGCTGGTGAGGAAGGCGAGCTCCGTGGTGGGGATGAAGCTGGACTGTGTGGAGGCGGTGACAGAGAGGAGGATGAGGGGAAAGCTGCAGGCGATCCTGGACAACCCCTCTCACCCTCTCTACGCCGAGCTGAGGCAACTCAGGAGCACGTTCAGCCATAGGCTCACTCAGCCACGTGCTTCAAAGCGCTTGGGGGGCTCTTTCATCCCATCAGCTATCAGGCTCTACAATACCTCAACCACCCGCTCCCAACGTCTCGGAAGCGCCAGCACCACCAGATAATGGATTTGTATAACACACCACACACCCCAGACTGTTTTCTAGCCATTCTCATCTTATGTCTGTTCATCTCATTAATAACCACTGCCCATCTGTCATCTTTCATTGTGTGCACCAGGCTTCTACGGATGGTCTACCAGTCTGCGGTGGCCAGTGTCACCTCTTCACTGCCGTGTGCTGGGGAGGAAGCATTGGGAGCGGTGGTGCCAGGAAGCTGTACAAGCCGGGGAGGAAGGCGAGCCCTGCAGTGGGGATGAAGCTGGACGGTGTGGAGGCGGCGACAGTGAGGAAGACGAGGGGAATGCTGCTGGCGACCCGGACCTACCCTCTCAGCCTCACTGCGCCGAACTGAAGCAACTGAAGCAACTCAGGAACACGTTCAGCCACATGCTCACTCAGCCAAGTGCCTCAAAGTGCTTGGGTGCTCCTTCATCCCACCAACCATCAGGCTCAGGAAGCTCCAACACCACCAGACAAATGGAATGGACTGAACTTTCATTCACATACACCACACCACACACCTTGGACTGTGACCCAGCCGTTGTTACTCCAGGACCATTCATATATTGTACCTGGAATACCTGTATAAATTTGCACATCTTGCACCTTGCACTTTCCGCATACTTGCACTATTTTATCTACTTGCACTATTTGATCTATCTTGCATTTTGCACCACAAACTGCTATCTAGGACACTAGTATGCATACGGGTCCTCTCGTCACCGACCTGACTTAAGAGCGCGTATTTAATCTAATCTATTGTTTTTTATTGTGTATAGAATTTAGCCAGGCTCTTTACTGCTCATCTATCCCCTGCACTGCTGGTCTCTGCGAATTTCTCCTACGGGGGATTAATAAAGAAATATCTTATCTTATGATCTGGGGAACTTCAGAAACTTTGCATCTGAGCTGAATAATCAAGGAAAGGACTTAACGGAGATTGACAGTGCATGTTATGCAGAACAGATTGACACGGTCCTGTCAGACTTTGACAGAAGATTTCAAGACTTCGCTCTACTCAAGCCAGTTGCCACGTTTATGTGTTTCCCTTTTCAGGAGAATGCTGAGGTCGATGTCCTCGCTTCCAAAATCGCAAAATGTTTCAGCTCAGTTCTGCTGAAGTTGAGGATGAGATCTTGACACTGCAAGCGGATATTAACTTGAAATCTAGGGCCCATGAACAATTCTGGAGTTTACTCACAGAAGAAAAGTATCCCAACATGAGAAAATGTGCAACCTCACTGACTGCAATGTTTGGGTCTACTTACCTGTGCGAATCGACCTTTTCACATATGAAATGTATCAAATCCAAATACCGCTCCACCCTGACCGACGATCATTTGGAGGCCTGTCTTAGACTGGCTATCAGTAGCTATTGCCCGGACTATGCATCCCTAGTGGACTCCATCCAATGCAAGTCATCATCTGAATAAGGTGCATCCCAATGTGTATGCAAGAAAATTACTATTGTACATAAAGTTAATTCACCGTCTGAAAGTTTCAATGTTTGAACAGTGAATTGTAGTGTGATATAGTGTGTAATGTAGGCCAAATGCCACTGTATGTTAAAAGAAAATCTTAGTGTTACATTAAACAAAAAAGTTACATTTCAATGTGAGTGAGTGAGTGTGTGTGTGTGTGTGTGTGTGTGTGTGTGTGTGTGTGTGTGTGTGTGTGTGTGTGTGTGTGTGTGTGTGTGTGTGTGTGTGTGTGTGGGTGTGTGTGTGTGCGCGCTACCTGAATGGGTAAAGTCACATTTCAATGTGTGGATGTTGATGTAAATGTACTGAATTGTATGGGAAATGTAACGTAAGTGCCACTGTATGAAATCACATGCATGTTGATTAGTCTATTGCAGACTGAATCATAAATAACTAATGATTTACTGTAAGTGTGAAACATTAAAGCTATATAGCAGCCAATATGACACTGTGTGTTCATTTTGGTACATTAAAAAATACACGTAATGGCCCTCATTTATCAAACGAACGTAGAAATGAGCGCAAAATCTGAACGCATGATTCATCTTACGATAGGACCCACGTGAGATTTACGAAACTTTCGTATCACACCAATCCCAGCGTACAAAGGAGCTTGGTGTTGATAAATACGGCGGCTGAGATCCATCGTAATTAACGTAACACGCCCCTATAAAAGCACGTCTTCAGAAGTCTCGCCCCTAACTTTTACGACATGGAGAAACATCCAACGGCAAAGAAGGCTGTCAGCCTTCTGAACTCCACACCCATATGAACACTGCCCCCCCCCCCCCCCCAAGGACACTCACCCCTGCCCACCCAGCACCCCCACCCCTCACCCCCCCTGGACATACTTCATATTATTTATAGTAATGTTATTTATTGTATTATTCTCAACTGCCGTTGCACCCCCCACCCCCATATCCATACAATCCACTTCATCTGTTGTACCCGACCCCATTGTATTGCACTAGCGCACTATTGCACCACCTGTACACTTCTTGTATTATATTACTATTTCTCGCACTACCTGCACATTGTTTAATTTTTTTTTTTTTTTTTACTTTTTTTTATACTGTTTACAGCCTGTTTCTATAGTGTTAGTAACCATTTACTACACTGTAACAAATTTCTAGTGTAACTGTATATTGCAATGTATTATGGGTAAAAAATAATTACAGTAATTTAAAGTTGTAACACATTTTAAAATTACAGCATGGTTATATTTTCACTTAGTTCTGACTGTAAATGATACATTATAGTTAAACACTGTAAGGCTAATATTGACGGTTTGTAAGAAGATAGGCATTTGATGGCAGAAGGAGGAGAGCAAACCCAGCATTGAACATTCATCCACTCAATGAAGAGTAAGTATTATGTTATTAGTCTAAACTATCAAAGAGAAACTAGGCAAGATTGTACGCGTGGTTATGCTACATTTTACCTGAATTAAAGAGAGTAATTATTTTAGTTTTCAACAATATGACTTTAGTAACCTTTTTTAAGGCTATGCCTTCACCTAGCATATCATGGCTGGAAACTAACCTTGAAAGTTTCTCTTTAAAATGTGATTCAAGTAGTAACATGCAATATGATTTAATCGTGTGTCAGCCTGGTTTGCACAACTAAAAATAAAGTTAGCTCAAGAATATTTTTCAATCAAGTGTAATCCCAGGCTCTGCAGTGTAATGGATGGCTAAAATGTTAGGCTAATATGCCGCTAGCTAAGGTAGTTATACTACTCGTTTGTCTAAACTCGGTGTGAGAAAGTTATGCGTGTCGCCGACAGGATCGAATCAACCTTGAAGGTGACAAGAGAAAGCTGCAAAAACAGCATTTTGGTAAGACTAATGTTTCCTTATTTATTTGTGTGACTAACAGCATTTGGCATCACTTTATACGCCAACTGGAATATACGGGATGTGGGGCTCAAAATGTGATTCAAGTAGTAACATGCAATATGATTTAATCGTGTGTCAGCCTGGTTTGCACAACTAAAAATAAAGTTAGCTCAAGAATATTTTTCAATCGAGTGTAATCCCAGGCTCTGCAGTTTAATGGTAGGCTAAAATGTTAGGCTAACATGCCGCCAGCTAAGGTAGTTATCCTAGGTGCTACTCGTACATTGTCTAAATGTATTTAACTACCTTAGCTGGCGGCATGTTGACCCGCGCATGTGTGGTAATATAGTAGTGTACGAGTTCGACTTTGCCACTAATGTTAGCTGCTATTTGTATGATTTTAGTTTTGGTTATCGCGAAGTCTCAAGGAGGATTAATGTTATGTTGGATGTATATTGAAAGAGTATGTTTTGTCATCAGTTGTAATAAGCTTCCTAATGCTCTTGGTTGGATAACCAAGATACAGGTAGATAACTAGATTAGATAGGCTATATCAGGGAGATGGTAATGAGAACGAGTTCGACTTTGGCACTCATGTAGCCTACTCAAGGTTGCTTTGGGTTTAATTAGACCTGGAAGAGTTTTGTTGCTATGAAGCTGATATATCCCTGCTCTTTTCTCCAAAACTGTCTATTGAAAAGTTTGTTGGCAGTCAAATATCAGTAATTAGCAATCCAATCTAGTCCAATCAAGCAATGTATCAGTTATCTCATACAATCAGTCATCTCATGCTACACCAAGTAAAGTAGTCTGGAGTGGGGCCTTGCAGGACTTTATCTGGGCAAAGTTAGCCTATAGCTGATATTGGGTAATTGTTTAACATAATTAGTAACCAGCCTGAACTTAATTATGCACGTATGTTTTGCTGTTGAATTCTTTCCTTACAGATACAGAGGAAAAATGTTGGCAGTTGTGCTACTGGAGAGGGCACAGTGATCGTCACCACACATCTGTGAAGACGATTTACAGGTAAAAAGAAATGTACTCCATCATATAGGCTCCCAGTGAAATTGCAATTCATGCTGCTGGTCTTTAGGTTGCAGATAACAACGCATGTGTGTTAGTGCTTTAAGGAGTCCGCCTAGAACACACGTTGCATACTCGCGTTAGTTCTATTATTCGAGCCAGCAAATGTCATGTGGTTGTGGGTCCACACCAGAACATTGTGGCTGGATTGGCAGCGTTATTCGCATGCTAATATGCCTTTAATTTGGTGTATC
Organism: Urophycis tenuis; assembly: GCA_036785325.1. Taxonomy (NCBI): domain Eukaryota; kingdom Metazoa; phylum Chordata; class Actinopteri; order Gadiformes; family Phycidae; genus Urophycis; species Urophycis tenuis. The sequence goes on from JAXIVH010000031.1 coordinate 2,452,934, forward strand.
AAGAGGAGGCGTCGAACACACTGGAATTCATTCAAAGGTGTGTGCTGGAAGGGGATTGTAGTGGATTATTACTTTGTTACATTTTCGATCATGAAACACAAATGGTGTTTTTTTTATTTTTGCAAAGCTACTTCCTGCTTCAGCTTGCATGCATGGCACTCTGCAATTAAAGCAAATTTTAAAGAAGTTTTAAAGAACCCCCCCCCACACACACACACACACACACACACACACACAGCGCTACCCGTCACTGCATGTCCTACTCTACCCTACTCTCTGCATGTGACAATAAAATATCCTTGTATATTTCAAAAAATGATGAAAAACCGCAACTTGATGGGTTTTGTCTTTTGTAAACAATGTATTTCATTAAGTGTCTTTTTCCTGATTTTGTGACTTCAGATTCTTCCTATGGATCAACCCAACCTCTGGCACAAAGGCCACAAAGTGGATCAGTCCAAGAAGTGGGAAGGTGCAAGAGAAGAGGAACAGCAATGTCAACCTTCATGTCTCTGCATTTCTAAAAAGGTTAATGGACTTTGAATGGCTTTGAGCCCGTTGCAAAAGAAGCAACAATGGCACACTGTTTTGTTTTGTAAACCAAAATGTGGTTATTTTTTACACATTTGACTTTAACTACTGGCACACTGTTTTGTTTTGTAAACAAAACTGTGGTTATTTTTTACATATTTGACTTTAACTACTGTAATTTGCAGCAACAATTCAAAGTTACACTATGTGGCTGCAAGTCTTGTGCAGTCTGGTATGTTTATGTGAGTTTGTTCATGTCTGTGTGAGTTTGAAAATATACACATCCGGTATACACTGTATTGAGTGTTAATAAATGTTTTGTATTGTTGCAGCACTGACTCTTGTTTTATTATTATTAATAGCTGTAAAAACCTTCTACAATAAAATAATGAATTCTAAACAAGTATCAGCTATTTACTGGCAAAAATAGTTGTCAGGTAACTCATGTAATTTGAATGGGATACAAGATAATATTGTAAATTAAAATACAATAAATGATTGTTTATCATATAAAACAATACATTGTTGTGTTTTATATACGGCGAAAAACTGTAAAACGTATCCAGTAATATGTTGTAATTAATGTTAACAGTAATAGACGGGTTTCTTGTGTACAAACAATACTAGGTGCGCGCGCAACCAGGGGGCAAAAGACCGCTTCGGAGTGAACTGATATCAAGGTAGATGCCGTATTGTTTGTAAATTCTCGTTGACTCAATTGCAATAAAATGTCATTTCATAGAAAAATCTCTTTGTCTTTCATTTCATCACAAATCAGAAAAACACTTGGTGAAATGTCCATGAATTTCACTCAACTTACCAGGTTGTGGTGGTTGTTTTGATGTCTACAATATCGGGAGCATGGCGGTAACGTTAGTGAACGTAAACAAACTCAAAGTAAAAAAAAGTTTACGACGAGGCTACTTTACGGCCTGTCAACATTTAGAAAAAATAATAATAAGCGCCAATTTCACTGTAACTATACGTTACATTACTGACAGCTCGTTAGCTAGGTCTGGGAGAGAGATGGCTCAGACCAGTTATATCGACAGCCTAAGCAGCTCAGACTGCACCGATTACCTTAAAAAACTGGTCCTCAGTAATGGTGAGAAATTACCAGACCCATATAACATTCCAAGTGACAAATGGATTTCAGATATGTCCAAATGGCCAGCTGTCATATGGCCCGACATATATAGTTATCTGATAGAGAAGCCCAGTGTATACACAAAGGAGAAATTGCGTGCATATAAGTCGTTAGACGCTTACAATTATGTACTTTGTGGTCATGTACAAAACTTAAAGTTTTATGACACGGGTTCAGGGTTTTGCGCTTTAAGGGCAGGTGTCCTGCCCAGCCAGAGACAGGGAGTAAAGACAAAACCTTATGATGCCTGGGTGTACGTGCACAGGGATCTTGGTTACATCCTAACCGCTAACTGCACATGCATGGCAGGGTAAGTCTCACACAGCAGATATTGTGAGCTCACGATTTCACTTACTTTTGCTAATAGATCTATCCATCGCACCAGTCTCGCTTCTTGTTGCAGTCATGCGCCGCACAGACTCTCGCCGCCTTTAGGACCGTCGCTCGGGACCCCAATCCGCCCTTTTAATGGCCTGGAGCCATAATCTTCTCCGTCATTTAGCAAAAGGATGAGATCCCCTCGGGATATTATACAATTTCCATCCATCCTTTTGCCGGTTTGTGCAGTTAACAGCACAACAACTCCTAACAGCTGGCTGAACCCCACCACCGCTGGACCCATCTGCCTCTCCGCTTAGAGTGTGTGACCGCTCGCCCTGGACTCGGGTGAGTACGTTTGCGTGTTTGTGGTGGTGATTGTGCCAACCCGGGCCGACCCGCTGCGTCCCTCACTGACGGCCCAGCTGTTTGGCTATTCGGCCGGCGTTTTCGGGGGGGAGTCTCCACTCCCTGCCAGCTCGTCCGCCGTGGCCTAGCTGTGTGCCGTCATGGCACAGCGGGGCTTGCCGGCCGCGCGGGTACGGTCTGGGGAAGCCAACACCACTCACTTCACCACCGTCTACACCCGGTCCACCGCTCCCTCCACACTTCCCACTGCCTACCAGCTTTTAGCTAATCAGCTACTTGCCATCACTACTACACTACCTGGACTACTCTCAGCTGCTGCCACGTCTCATCTCCTCCTTGGACTATCACTTCTGCTACTCCAGGCTCCTTCTCCACCTACTTCCCGTCCACTCATCTACTCTGCTGCTGACCTTCACCGTCTCAACATCAACCACCGCCTCCCTGCTGCTGCTGCCACCACTGGTAGCAAAGCTGGGATCCTTCGCCGTCGCCGCTACATCCACCGTGGCTCTGGTTCCTCTTCCTCTCTCAATCGACACTTCCCCGATGGTTCTCCCATCCCCTCACTCTGGTCTGCTCCTCGCCCCCCCGTCACCCCCACCTCCCGTACTGTCAACCTCAACAACCTTTGTTTCCCCCCGCCCGCTCCCCCATCCATCTCCCTCGCACTGCTGAACTGTCGCTCCCTCTCCAATAAATCACCTGTTATTTCTGAACTGCTACTGGACAACAACATCGACTTGCTTTTCCTCTGTGAAACATGGCAACAGCCCCTGGAATTCTACGCTCTCAACCAAGCCACTCCCTCCAACTACAGTTACATCGCCAAGCCCCGCCTCTCCGGGCGAGGGGGAGGTGTTGCCGTTCTTCATAAACAATCACTACACATCACTGAACTGAACCTCAACCTCCCACCTATCCTATCCTTTGAATATCTTGCCTTCTCCCTCCCCAACTCCATTACCTCTGTTCTCATTTACCGCCCCCCTAAGCCACACCCATCTTTTCTCTCAGAACTCTCGGAACTCCTCACCATTGTATCCGCTCTTTCCCCCCGCCTCCTACTCACCGGTGACTTCAACATCCACATCGACCAGCCCAACGCTCCACTGACATCTGACTTCCTCTCTCTTCTGGACTGTTTTCATCTCACCCAACACATCAACTTCCCCACTCACACCAAGGGCCACACCCTGGACATTGTCTGCTCCTCCTTCCCACTCATAACCAACCCCCATCCTCTCCCCTTCCCACTCTCTGATCATCTCTGTATCCTCTTCACAGCCCCTCTACCCTCACCCCATAACCCCCACAAACGCACCATCTCCTACCGCAACCTCAAAGCAGTAAACCCACTCACGTTCTCCCAGCTCATATCCTCTGCCCTTCCCCTTGATTCTGCACCCTCTTCCCCCGACGACTACGCCATCATGCTCAACACCATCCTCTCTGACTCCCTTGACTCCCTAGCCCCCTGGAAAACTTCCTCTGTCTCATTCACCACCTCTGCTCCCTGGTTCACCCCGGAACTCCGCGCCATGAAACAAACCGGCCGCCAACTTGAACGTCTCTACAAACGAACCCACCTCACCGTCCACGCCGAAGCTCTCAAACTACACACTTCCTCCTATCGTGACGCTCTCCATGCTGCCAAATCCGCCCACTACTCATCCCTCATCAATAGCGCCAACCGGAACCCCCGCATCCTGTTCTCCACTGTCAACAAACTGCTCCAACCACCGGCCACCAATCTATCCTCCTCCCCGGACCTCTGTAACTCTTTCCTCCTTGCCTTCAATACCAAAATCTCCGAAATCAACAGCTCTCTGACCGCCACCATCAGCAACTCCCCCTCCACCACCTCTCCTCCCCTACCACTCCCGCCCCCCCTCCCTGACCTCCCCCCCTTCCCTCCTCTCACTGCTTTCTCCCCTGTCGACTCCTCCTACATCCTGGACATCATAACCGCATCCAAGACAACCACCTGCTCCCTCGACCCCCTCCCAACGACCCTAACCAAGGCCTGCCTCCCTGTCCTCCTCCCTCACCTCACCACCCTCTTCAACCAGTCCTTGTCCCTTGGTCACTTCCCCACGGTCTACAAACTCGCCTCCATTACCCCTATCCTCAAAAAGCCCACCCTGGACCCAGCCAACCTCTCCAACTACCGCCCCATCTCCAACCTCCCATTCCTCTCCAAAACCCTGGAACGCATCGTTGCCGCTCAATTACATACCCACCTCCAGTCCAACAATCTCTACGAACCCCTCCAGTCTGGATTCCGCCCGCATCACAGCACCGAAACCACCCTTGTCAAAGTCATCAACGACCTCCTCACCTCTGCAGACTGCGGTGCCCTCAACATCCTGATATTACTAGACCTCAGCGCAGCCTTTGACACTATAAACCATCCCATCCTCCTTCAAAGGCTGCGCCATCTCGGTGTTGAGGGCACCGCACACGACTGGCTCACCTCCTACCTCACCAACAGGCAACAGTTCGTTTCCCTCACCGGCCACACTTCCTCCCTCTCTCCAGTCACGCAGGGGGTCCCTCAAGGCTCAGTCCTCGGACCCCTCCTCTTCATCTGCTACCTTTTCCCCCTTGGTCACATCATCCGCAAACTCAACCTGGACTTCCACTGCTACGCCGACGACACCCAGATCTAAATCAGCACCAAACCCACCCAAAACCCTCCCCTCACCCACATCGAAACCTGCATCTCGACAATAAAATCCTGGCTGGCACACAACTTTCTCAAACTCAACAGTGACAAAACTGAGCTCCTCCTCATAGGCACCAAATCCACCCTCAAAAACACTGGACCCATCTCACTCGTCATCGACACCTCGACCATCACTCCCTCCCCCCTGGCACGCAATCTTGGTGTTATCCTGGACCCCACCCTCTCCTTTGATCCTCATGTCCGCTCCACTGTCAAGACCTCCTACTTCCACCTCCGCCGCATCGCCAAAATCCGACACTGCCTCTCTCCCCCTGCTGCCGAATCCCTCATTCACGCCTTCATCTCTTCCCGTCTCGACTACTGCAACTCCCTCCTCACTGGCATCTCTTCACATTCCCTCCATAAACTCCAACTGGTCCAAAACTCTGCTGCCCGCCTCCTTACCCACACCCGGTCCCGCCAACACATCACTCCTGTTCTCCACTCTCTCCACTGGCTCCCCATCAAACAGCGCATCAACTTCAAGATTCTCCTCCTCACCTTCAAGGCCCTCCACCACCTGGCTCCCCCCTACCTGTCTGACCTCCTCATCCCCCACCGCCCCACCCGTGCCCTCCGATCCTCCTCCACTCTCTCACTGACAGTACCACCATCCAAGCTCAAATCCTTCGGCGACAGAGCCTTCTCCCGAACTGCACCCCGACTCTGGAACTCTCTCCCCCAACCTGTCCGCGACTCACCCTCACTCTCCACATTTAAGTCCCGTCTGAAAACCTACCTCTTCTCCCAAGCTTTTGACCTCCCCTATCCATAACCATAACCAGTTTCTTGTCTTCCACCCCACCACCCTGCTCGTTGTCTTGTTGTCCCCCCCCCCCCCCCTCTGTATGTACACTTGTAAGCGTCTTTGGGTTTTTGAAAAGCGCTATACAAATTCAATGAATTATTATTATTATTATTATTATTGTCATTTTCTTCTTGCTTGTAAACAGTCACAAATGTCCCGCTTTCTGCCCCCTGGCTGCGCGCGCATATCTGCGATGACGTTGCACAGAAACCCGTCTATTAACAACACTTTTACAGCACTATATTGGCAACTTTTTTGCCTGTTCTTTACTGTAAATTCTACAGGAAATTTGTTACAGTGTACCTCAACGATCACTACCTCCACCGGCACTGTTTACTGTCAGACAGACAGACAGACAGACATACTTTAATGATCCCTGAGGGATCATTACTGCATTCATTACAACACAATATTCCAGTGCAAAAAGAAAGAAGAGACAGACACTCTACATAAAGTAAAGTGTTAGAATATATAAATATATAATATAAACCTATGTAAAATATAAACCTATGTAAGCAATATACAAAAAATATACATACATAAAGAAATATACATAAATGTACATACAACCAGGCATACAATGAGAGGTGATAGCATACGCAAGGATGTAGCATGTCAGATTCTATGTTGTAAAATTAATAACTACTGTCACTTTAATAACTACCGTTAATTACCGTCACTTTAATAACTACTGCCACTTTTCCTGTTTTTCAATTTTGCACTCTGCACCTTATTCTGCATTTCTGCATTTCAACCCGCACCTTTATCCCTCATTTGCACTTCTGGTTAGAACGCCAACTGCATTTCGTTGTCCCTGTTCTTGTACTCTGCACAATGACAATAAAGTTGAATCTAATCTAATCTAAGCAAGTAAGCAAGCAAAAAAAAAAAACGCTATATGGAAACAAATCACTGTTTTAGTCAACAGTGTGTCCCATGTTCAGCGGGCTACAGAAGAGGTAAATAATTAATTGAATAATTAATTAAATGTAAAATTGATGTTAAATTGATCCAGCTTAAAACATTTCACATTTGACCTATAGGCTATTGTTTGCATTGCGTTAAAGTTATTTTATTCCGAATAAGGTGAAGAAAAAGTTGTCCGACTCTTGAGGATATACCATGTCTCGCCACTGATCGCACTCGAAAAAGTTGCGTACACGAGCTCAGACCTGACGTGAGATTTCATCGCAGCCTGCACTCACGTTCAAATTGATATCCATTTTACGCCCGTTTTCTGTCGTACGCTCGTTTGATAAATGAGGGCCAGTGTGAGTAGTAGATCATTCTGACTCAGTCACTTAAAAGGTAGATCACCATTCAGAAAAGTATCGGGGGCACCCCTGTTATAGGACATCATACAAACTAAGCTTGTGCATGTACTACTTTAGTTGTCTACTTTAGTACTTTATGCACACATACACTACCTTACCTCTCAAATAAATGTAGTAAAAACACTAACTACAAGTTCTGAATATATGTTTGAAAACTACAACAAGACCCCTTCAGTAAATGCATTTCACACATTTCTACATTCAGGAATTCAGTGCTATTCAGGTACTTTCTTATCAGGGTTATCAGGGCTGAACAAAATGAATGAGTAATTACGCTTTGAAGCACTTACATGTGAACCCATAATACCGTCCATTAAGAGTTTATTCCCAATGTGTTTAACAAACAAAATAGGCCAGTCAGTTAAAAGAATTAGACCGACAAACAAATGAGTTTTGTCAACAAATGCACAAAAGACAATGCACACAATTCGGAAAACTCGACTCATGCATCAACAACAAGCCTCCAGACTGCTAAACTAAACTAAACTAAAGTGCAATTCCATTACTTTCACTCATAGAAATTTAAAATCACGCTTAAAGTCTAAGCACAAATCGCATCATTTCGTACACTTTGTTCAACTGGAAAACCCTGGCCTTCAAAATTATAGTCTCCCTCACTTCTCACCTGTTCAAACTCAATTGGCAAAACACTTCAATCATGTGGTGGTGATGGTGGTGAGGTGATGGGGGAAAAATCAGGATGAGGAAGTAGAGGAAGAAGAAGAAGAGCCAATATTCCTAATAAAGTCCGAGCGGCTTTGGTTGCACCGTGGCCTAAAGAGGGCTGACGCTGGGCAGCCAGTCAGACACATTAGAGCCGCTTCACGTAAGTGATCCGGTGGGTACATATCCACTCCAGCAGTGTTCTATACTCTGCATACTCTATATACTATACTCTACACTCTGTATGTTAATTTCAGTAATGTAACTTTCTAGATTCTATGGATAGCTACAGTGGCTTAGATAAATTAGCTTTGTGGTGGAAAGAATCAGTTTTGGAAGTGAAAATGTGATTTGAGTGCAGTGCTTCATGTTATGTTCTGCTACATTTAAGTAATGTAGCAGATCAAAAGACATTGAAACATACAAAAATATACCTTCAAATAAATGATAAAGCTAAATAACCTCAGCCACAGTAAAATGTATCAAAAACCGATCATGAGATTGGACATTGGTATTTTTCACATGCAAAATAGGGCTGTCGCGATGACCGCAAAAATGAATAACCGCGGTGCTAAGAGGCGCACCGCGGTGTATGTTGAGCCACCGCCACCACCGCACGTAACCAACATGACGGGAGAGAGCGGGAGAGATGGCAGCTACACTTGTGTCAAAGCCTAATGTTACGTCTCCCCTTTGGGAGACGTGGCGCAAAAACAAAGGTAGATTTCCTCTCCTCTCCAAAGTCGCCCGCAAATACATGTGCATCTGCGCAACAAGCGCACAATCGGAGAGAGTTTTCAGTGCCGCTGGAAATATTGTAACTCCACTCCGATCATCTCTAAAACCTCAAAAGGTACCTCAAATGCTGTTTTTTCTCGCGCGCAACAAGGACATTGCCCAGGTATAAATCGTACAGCTTAAAGCCTGTGTTTAAAAGACGGGCGCTTGTTTTTTCATTTCAGCTGTGATGTTTAAGATGCTGTTGCACTGGAAGATTTAGCGTTAAAAGTCTGATTGTTCTGAACAACAGTTCAATAAACTAAGAAGTGTTATAATATAACATTGTCATGTCTTTTTATAATTATATAATAATACGCTTTATTTGTATGTATCTATTACTATTACTATACTGTGAGTTTAGACATTTATAATTTATTAGCCCAATTAACAAAAACATTGCTAGCTTAGCGTTTTATTCAAGGGGGCGGCGGTATCGAGCCGCTCTCACTCACCGCAGGAGAAATTCCTTAACCGCGACAGCCCTAATGCAAAATAACATTCTTCTTCTCCTTATCATCGGTCTGTCATTACTAGGCTATGGTACTCATCCCTTGTTTCAAACACAACTAGCCATTAAAGCTACCTTATGTTGCCAATACACAGGATGTTGATTGACCTTTGAGTCTACGAGCATCCGGACTCATTGGCTATGTTCCACTGAAGTTTGAATGATGCATGATGCAGTGCTGCAGTTTCTCAGAGTGATTGTCTTGTTACTGGGATAACCTTATTACAGTTCAGATATATAGGCTTTGGTCCAATATTAGTAAATATGTATTTCACGACAAAGCAGATAAAACTGTTTCCCATTGGAGCAACTGTCATTCTTACTCAGAAACAACTTTTAGTTGGAGGAGATTAATTCTGATTGTTTGTTCTAATAAAGCAAGGGTTGAAAGAGTTGAAAAGGCCTGTGCTTTGGTGTTGAAAGGCCCTTTGAAAAAAGACTCGGATTTGCTAGAATTATGCATATTTGGATGCATAATGGATTTTTTCCTGTTTAGTTCTGTTGAACTATGTGAGAGCAGCATGGGATATGCATATACGATGGCTGTGTAAACAAGTCCATCCACAGGCTTTCTGCGAATGCATTGTGTGTACTATGTACACACAATATACTATACTATGTATAGCACTACTCCAAATATTACAGAAGTAATAGCTGCAAACCGAAATATGATTTTGCATGTCACATTGTCAATAAAACATTATCCAAAAGGAATAAAGCATTTAAAGTACATGGAAATTGTGGTTTGTCTAACGGTTCAATTTTGTTTGTTTGGTGGGAAATTGCAAAATGTTGTTACAGGACTTGGAATGTAGATGGAAAACTAGAAAATGCTTTTTCTGCATACAATCAGGGGACTACTGTAGAGTACAATCAGCTTAAGCACGTTGAATAAAGCTTCATAGTTTAAATTTAGCAATTTTGAATAGCTGTTCAAAAGATTAAATTCTGAATGGAGCGAAACAGTATCTATACAAATGTAGGGAGGCAGTTTTCCTTTCAGTCTGATCTGTGATGTGCTGGTTTATGTGGGGGTTTGCCCCCTGTGAGAGATATGACAGAGGAACTTCAGGATATGTTAACATAATGCAATTACCTGTATTTCCTTCCCATTGTTCTTCTGACCCACTCCCAACCGTCTGAGAGCCAGAGAATCACACCTTTCACACTGAAGACGCAGACATGGGGGTGAGGGGGGGAAAGGGACGGCAGTAGCTCAGTAGGTAGAGCGGGTAGACAGAGCGGGTGTGCACTAACCCTAGGGTCAGCGTTTCGATCCCGTTGATCACCCTCCTCCAACTGTCCACATATGAAACCCCACAAATGTACTGATTGTAAGTCGCTTTGGACAAAAGCGTCTGCTAACTGCCCCTTTACCCTTATGTCTAAATGACTGTTACTTTACTATGTAATTCTCTGACCCACTCCCAACCTTCTGGGGGCCAGAGAATCACACCTTTCACACTGAAGATACAGACGTGGGGGTGAAAGGGGTTAAGTGTGGGAAATGATTGTGTTTCTTTACTATGCAATTCTCACATCATGTTTGGTCTCATTTTTACTAACTCTGCAAGTGTAGGAAAATGGTCTCAGTCTCATAGGGAAATTATGTGGTTATCATCCAAAACCCAGAGGGTAGGATTCTCAATGCATATGAAATCAGTAAACGCCCAGTCAGCTCCACTGAAGATGACCCACCCTTGTGGGCCCCGCGAATCAACAGCACATGGTCTTAGAGTATAAATTACAGTAGGTGGTCTATTAAACACTGTGGTGTAACAAGCAATCGGTGTAAGCAGGATGATCAAGACGGGCCCGCCCCCCATCGGCTACAACGCGTAATGATGCAACGTCCACCATTAGCCTATAGGCCTTAGGTCATAAAGGCCTATAGGCTAATGTAGGGTAGGAAGGGGGGGTTCACCTGCACCCGAAAGGTATATTTTTCTAACCTAGCTTTTTGTAATCCTTAAGGTGTCTAGTAAAGGAATTGTGATGTTCCCCATGCAAATGATTGTCCCATGTATGATTTTTTGGACCATCTTTTGTGTCTGTGCTGGATTTTCGGCTGTGAAAAATGGAAACTTTGAATCTACATAGATCCTGAACAATAAATTATACACTTTTATCACTTTAATCACTAACTTTAATCACTTGTTGAAGTGTTTGTGGTCCCACCTTCTGAGTTGACTCTATGTTGACCACTGTCTAAGTTATTTATATTAAACAATTAAACTCTGAACTGCATCTGCGACTGTGCCCTTCCTTCCAACCTGACACAGTCCATAGCTGGTGTCACATGCATGCCCCTAGCGTGTCTAGTAGCAAGTGTGAAACGGCCAAAATCGGTACCACATATATTATAATTCATATGTTTGTGAACATTTAGTTTTGTTTTGTTTTTTTAACAAAACTTACTATCAATTATGGCTTGATGGATGGGTGGAACCACAATTTTTAGTTTTCTCAGACAGTTGTTGGTCATAATTGGCTTAAATGCTAAAGTTAACAAACCAAACATAGATATTAGCCTAAATCCTATGTTTTGGAAGTTTAAGTACTGTCCTTGTAGCTGTGAAAAGAGAGCACATTATCAAAACATTATAGACTGAAACATGGAACTTATTCGAGAACAGAGCCATTGCCCTGTTTATATCAGGAACGTCTGTGTACATTTAAACCATTAAATGCACTTAACGCACACTTGTCCAGCATTCACACCAAGACTCTGGATCATCAACCAAGTGTAAGTGAACCACGTAGGTTTAGCTGTCTGTCATGTGGGTTTTCTGATATGTGTTCAGAGAGTACCTTTTTTACTCACTTGCATTCTGCACACCTAAAAGTAAACCATAAAGTCAGTTGCCCTTACAAAGACAGTAACTTTGAAAGCAGTGTTTATTCCACCTTCAAAGCACACAAGATTAAAGTACACAAGGAACAGAACTGGAAAAGTTTTAAGTCAGAAATCATTGGTGATGATTTTGAAAGCCAAGACAGTGATGTTGCACAAGAGCAAATGTCAGATACAGATGATGATGAGGACTTAGCAGAGGTGATGGAAGTAACCAGAGAGAGTGATATTCATGACTTAGAAAAGCAGCTTGAGCACAATTTAGCGTCTCTTCTTATTAAAATACAAACTGTTTTGAACATACCAGAAACTGCTGTGCAAGATGTGATACAACAACTTTGTGAAATCAATAAATTGTCACAGAGAGCCAATTCTCCATAACAGAGTAAGGGCCGTATCAAAGAAGTATTACACTGACATGGATGAAACAGTTGTGAAAAAGGTTACCAATGCTGTGTCAGAAAGTAATATGATGACATATTGTGCCAAAGATGGAAATTTAGGAACTGCAAAAAAAAGAGCAGCCTATGTACGCAGAGAGTTTCCCCTGGTAAAACCTATAGAATATGATGTGGAAAAGGGCATAAAAAACCTCTTGCATATGTTCCCATTGTTCCCTTGCTACAGAAGTTACTTAACAAAACTGATGTTTTAGACAAAGCTATGTCAGAAAAAGTCCATGTCCCACAAGAATACAGATCATACGCAAATGGACAGTACTCAACTGAAAATTCACTTTTAGCGAAAGATGAGTAATTGCTCTTGGACTATACATAGAAGACTTTGAGGTAGCCAATCCTCTTGGAACATAAAGGCTGAAACTGTACTGGGTGCACAGGGTTATCGCCTACATACCTGCAAAATACAGGTCCACCCTTAACTCTATCCAACTTGCTCTGTTATGCAATAACTCCACAGTGAAAGAGTGTGGTTATTAGGGCTGGGTATCGATTCAAATTTCAAGAATCGATTCGATTCCGATTCTTAAGATTCAGAATCGATTGTTTCGATTTGATTCGATTCGATCCGATCCGATCCAACACCAGTTTGAATTGTTATTGGGACAGTAACCCAGGTGCATTATTAAAAATATGGCATTAAGAATTCACCCAAAAGCTGTTGCTGTTGAATATGAACTTTTATTTTTTTCAGTGTTGAAAGCAGCATCACTGACAAACCACTATCACCAGTGCTTCCAATCTATTGCAGTTATTTTTTATACACGATATCTTCGTGGTGTCGCTGCATGTAGTTCTTGAGGTTAGTCGTATTTCCACTATACTTCACCTCCATCTGGCATGTCCTGCAAACTGCTTTGCTTTTGTCAAGCTCCTTATCTTTGTCGTTTCGGAGTCGGAACCCGAAATAGTTCCAGATATCCGCTTTGAACGACGCTGGCCTTTTCAAATCTGGAGTTCGGCTATCGTCAACGCTACCGCTTGACGCCATGTTGTTATGTTTTGATCTCGCACACGGAAGTATCTGCGCGAAGTCACGCGTGAGGTTGAAGGTCACCGCGGAAAAAACAATTAAACACACACACATAAATATATATTTATATATATAAAAAATCGATCTTTGGACGTACGAATCGATCTGTGGGAATTAAAAGGAGAATCGATTTAAAATCGGCAGATCGATCTTTTCAACCCAGCCCTAGTGGTTATGCAGTTCTACAAACTCCGATCTATGACTTAAAGTTAATCGAGCAAAATGGTGTTTACCTGGAGCAATTAGGTGCAAGTGTGAAAGGTACAGTCTTATATGTTGCAGCTGATAATCTTGGTGCCCACTCCCTTGCTGGATTCCTGGAGAGCTTCACAGTTGACAAGTGGTCGTGACAGTGGTGACACTCAACAGCAGGAGGTATTGTCTGGTTTATTTCAACTCAGAGATAAAGATTCCCATGATAGGCAGGTGCAGGAGGAGAGAGTACTCAGGACGGAGTCGAAGGTATGGGTTGAAAAGAGCATGCCCTTTACCTGAGAATCTTGAGCACTTTCATGTGGTAACAGGGTACCCTCCTGACGTCATGCACGATATATTAGAAGGCATTGTTCCAATTGAGTTGTCCCTGTGTCTTACAGACCTGATAGGCAAGAGGTATTTCACACACACATATGCTGTATCAGGCCATCAGGTCGTTTACCTACACATTAACTGACCAAACAAATCGACCTCAGATGATTGGAAAGGGGTTTTCCACCAAAGGGAGCATTGGTGGAAATGCCTATGAGAACTGGTGTCTCTTAAACCTCCTTCCATTTATTATTGGTCACTATGTCCCTGAGGGTGGAAACACTTGGGACATTCTTATGCCTCAAAGACATTGTTGAGTTAACTGTTGCATCCACGCATACGGAAGGGACAGTGAGTTTCCTGGAGTGTAAGATAACAGAGCAGACGTTTGCTGCAGTCTACATTCACACATTTTCATTTAAGGCCAAAGCATCATTATGTGGAACATTATCCCGACCTTGTGAGGAAATTTGGTCCCCTGCCAGAGGTTTGGACAATGGGCTTCGAGGTGAAGCATAAGTTCTTCAAAAGGGCCATTCGCAATACTCAGAACTTCAAAAATGTTGCTATGACACTTGCCACAAAACACCAGAAGGCAGTCAGTTACCAGTTCATTTTTCAGACCATCAGTTGAGATGTCAAAGGTTAAGACAGTTTTGATTGCCACGTTCCCTCCTATGGTTCAGACAGAAATTGCTCAAAACATTTCCAAGGGAACAATCACTGCTTGATGCATCATCTGTTTGTATAGATGGAGTCAGGTATCATTTTGGCATGATACTCTCTATTGGCTCATGCTCAGGTCTCCCTGAATTTGTCCAGATTGAAAAGCTTGTTGCAGCCAATGCTGAAATTCTATTTGTTTGCCTCATACTGACAGTATATTACTCTGAGCATTTAAGATCTTACGAATTCCACTGAAATGATGCCACCTCTATGTGTGTGGTAAAGATATCAGATTTAAATTATGTATTTCCTCTGTCAGCGTACAGGGTACATGGAAGCTTGTGACGCTGACACGATTTATTATTTGCTAAATGTTATCATTTTAATAATTTTATTATCTAAATCTTATTATTTTTCTTTAGATGGCTGCACCACAGAAATTAACAATGAGGGTTATTTTGTGCAAGGGATATATAAGGAAGATAACCTTGACAACTCAACCAGACACACTTGATTAGTTGACTTGATTATTTGGCTCAAAGTTGCTCTTCAAGCAAACTACAATTTCACAGGGTGGTGGGGGAAAATCTGGGAGATTTCTTTGATGCACTAGACCATATCTCTACAAAAAGAATAGAGATCTTCAAGAAGAAGAAAGGCCTCACTGGTCAGCTTTTGGCTGAACTTTTACGACAAAGGTGACTTGACTTGACCTCTTCCTTTAACGTATTTTACTCTGTTGCTTACCATATTTTTTCACCTTTGCCCTCCTTCTCTTCTTGTTTCATCTTTTCTCTTCTGATTTCTTTTTTTTTTATTTCGTATCTTCTTTTGCTTGCCATTCTCTTTGAATGTCCTTCCCTTTCCTTCAATGCCTACTTTGTAACTTTTTGACTAGTTTTAGATTTAAAGTTTTCATTTTTCACAGCCGAAAATCCAGCACAGACACAAAAGATGGTCCAAAAAATCATACATGGGACAATAATTTGCGTGGGGAACATCTCAATTCCTTCACTAGACACCGGATAAGTAGAAATGAGACGACTCGGAAAATTAAGCGGACCACAACAAATAAAATAAACGGTGACGGCGCACCATAATTAGGCTCTAAATAAATCAATAAAAACACTGGTGACGGCGCACCATAGATGAAAAAACACTGGCGTTTGCACTAAACAAAAAAAAAACTCCGAACTGCACACCAAGGACACAATAAAGCGAAAAGCAATCAAATGTGCTGACTTACTTCATAGCTGCATTTTCTGGGCTTTCCTCTGCAAAGTTGTCAATTAAATCCGTAATGTCCAGGTGACGCGCACGGACATTCTCAATCGACAGGATGGTCCAGAGAGACGAGACTGTCCCATTGAGAAGTTTCAGTTTGTAAAAGGAGCGCTCTGCAGATATCACTTGTCACTGGGATTGTCGGGGACAGCATGAGAACAGTGCAAACTTCCCCGAAACTCGCAGTGATGCATCTATTCTCGATGAGCACTAGCACTTTTGCTCTTGTCTTCATTTGTGAAATGCGGTCTTTCAAACATGAACGGAATGACACCAATTAAATGAGAAAATCAGCAGTTATTTCATCTTTGTAAAAATCCAGAAAGCCACTTTTATGTTTGTACTCCTCCATTGCTATCTCTATCGCTATCGCTAACTAAAGTTAACGTAATGGCTGCCAACTGAGCTACGCACGCGCACATTCATTACCATATCCTATAATCCCCAGTCGCAATGTCAAACAAAATACATCAAAATACATCGTTGTTAGCTTCAAAAATGATTTAATGATCACTAAAATATGTTGTCAATATTAATTCAAATATGTTTGTGTAATTTGGATAGATAGGCTTCCAGGGACACCATGGAGTTGCAGGTGTAGTGGTAGCTATATAGTGCCAGACTACGCCACTCTAGGAATTGCACCTAGAGAAATATTTAGGTCACTCCAGAATCAGATTTGAAGCCCGCAAGCTCGCTACTAACCGCAACGGAGACGTGGTTCCAATAACAATTTATGTTTTATTAAACAATAGGAAAATCTTTTACAAACAATAGACGAAACACTTCTCACTCATGGCATTCGTAAGAAAGGAAAGATAGTGAGCCGCAGGACTGAGGCTTACCGGCAGGGGGACGGGTTACCACAAGTCAAGAGGAAGGGAGTCCCAAGAAGTTCTCTCACACGTGTTCACACACACAGCAAAACAAAGGCCAAGGGCAACACTAGTTCAGGATGCACACGTGAGCACACCACACAGTAAGGGGGGGGGGAAACACCACCACCTGGAGGATGAGACCGTCTTCCCTGCCTTGAGCTCTCAGCACCTGGAGGCAAACAGGAAAACAAGGGAATGAGTAGGTGGGTGAGGGTTACTCACCTACACACAAATCAACAAAAACACAATTGTAATAAGGTGTGGTTGGCCAGCCATAAGGATCAATGGTGATCCGCAGCAGTATATCAAATGGCCTCCCACCAATGTTTAAACACAAAAAAAAGCAAATAACAAATCAAGACCAAAACTTGTGGTAGACAGACTACAAGGATCACTGATGATCCACAGCAGCACAAAAAGCCTCCCACCAGTGATTAACAAAATAAACAGAAATAGCAAATCCAACCCAAAATAAAAACGTGTGGTAGACACACTACAAGGATCATTGATGGTCCACAGCCTCCCACCAATCTTTAACACGGGAACCAAAACAAACAATTAAACAAACCCAACGCAATTGAAAACCACACACACAACAACAATGAACCCTCACCAACACTATATGCACACCGTAATGTTCACACGCATTCACACACACACATTCACAACAGATACACAGACACAAAACAAGGCACTTAGCCCCTTTAAAATGAGTTGTCGGCGTCTTCACGGTCAGCGTGTCAAACAGTGGAAGTGTTTGTCGCGAAGATAAAGCGTGGCAAAAACAGCAGTGGTCGCAAGCCCCAAGGCCACGGTATCTACAAGGCATGATAGAACAAACAATTAAAACAAGCCATAAAGCAGAAAGTGACGCAGCAGTACTCAAAGTTGCTACCTACCAGGCAATCAGCTGTTTCCCTCTCAGATTAGAAGCTCGCTGGCTCCAGCTAGTTCTTCTGTTCGGGAAATCACCTCGACAGAACGGAATGCAAGCGTTCAACCGGCACAAGCCACCGAACAGCACCAAGTAATGCCAGCGACAGGTAGAGTGCAAGAAGCAGGTCGACGGGGCGTAGCCGGAAGTGCGAGGAACAGGATTGAGGCGTCATCCACAACAAACATTGCGTCCTGTTTTATAGCGCGACTATGCCAAGCCATTGGCCGTGCGTGCCTCGAGTGTTACGCAGGGCTCCGCCCATGCGATCCACCACACAGGGCTGCCAAGTTTCAAAAAATGACAAGAGTGTGAGGCCTTAGACATGATGCGTTCGGCAGGAAAAAAACAGGCCTATTTTAACATCGATTTGGCCTGTTTTAACGTTGATTTATACCTTAAGACTGATGTCCTCACCTCCATGCCAGTGCCTATCCCTGCACTGTGGCCTCCTAATGCTAGTTTTAATTAACTAGAAATTTGAAATGAAAATTGTAACAAGTATTTTGACGAAATACATGTATTTTCAATATTTCATTTCAACCAACTCTCCATCATTTAGCTGCGGACATGTCTCATGTTGTAGGTGTTTCTCGCAAATGTTGATGCCTTGATGACAGAGGCAGGGGGCTCCCACTCAAAACACTGGCTCAAAGTTCGCCATCTTCACCGTCATGATGGATGAAAGAGTTCCCTCAAGAGCCAAACTTTCGGGTTTTGGTTTTTGGTTTTGGTTGAAGCTCTGTGCAGTTGGGGAATCTTTGAAGCATTCTTTTAGCAATGGGCTGAAGTGATCGGCTACTGCAAATGGCACATTGTGTTCCACTATTGACACTGCTACCTTTACCTCAGCTCTCCTCGTCTGCAACAGAAATGTAAGTAAAAAGCAAATCATGTAAAAAAAACATTAAGTGTTTTTTGATTGAATGAATGTCTTAGCAGCAGACTCAATGTCCATATATATAGAAAAACACTATTACATACAAAAAATAAACAAATACGAACAGTTCAAATGAACATTAGATTAGACCAGGCATTTTTTCCATGATAAAAGATAGGAGTAGGTGGAGAACACACCAGTGTTTCCAGGTGCAGGGTGGTTGTTACAGACAGGCTGAAATGAATTGTGAATTGTGTGTGTTGGGACTGCTGTTGATATATGTTTTTGTTTTTGTCTACTTCTTATTGCTATTTATAGTATTTATTAAGAAATGTATTATGTGAGACTGGAAACTGTAAACTAAATTGCCCATCCTGGGATAAATAAAGTGTTCTAAACTAATCATTATTTGTATGTATTTATGCTGATATAACCTACAAGTGCAATTCAGCTACTAGCAGTGCTCATAACACTGCTAGTAGCTGAACAGCATGTAGTACCTTGACTTCCTGAGCTGTCATGCCACCAACAGTGCAATGCTGGCAATACGGTGCAATGCTGGCTGTTGACTGTACTGCCTGTTCTTTGGTACAATGTGCTTTGCTTTTTACATGTCTTGTGACATCTGCCTTTCCTTGATGGGCAAAGCTGTTCTTGTGTCTGCATATAGAGCACCAAAAGTAGAAGGTGGTTGTGCCTACAGTGATGAAGGGCCATTATGCTCTCCACTCCCTTTTAAAAGTGCACCTGTTGATGGCTGCTCCACTCTTGGCCTTCTGCTTCTTCCCTGTGTCTACTCTCATCTCCACTGTTTTCTCTGCTGGCTCTTCTGTCTTATCCTCTGTATCTGTGTTCTCAATTTGTATCTCTTCTACATCTTCGTCCGCACTGTCCTCAATCTCTTTGATCTCTCTTGATCTCCTGTCTATTATGTGCACTCTGCACTCTCATTTCCAGGGGGTGCATAAGGGGGGGCTGTCACTGGCACTGCCCAGAATGACAGCAGATCTCTCTGCTGTCTCTTCCTCTTACCTAGCATCTTTCAAAAGATAAATACATGTTACTGTTTTATTAAATACTGTTTCACAGAGGTTCTCAAAGTGGATTCCAGGGACTCTGTGGGTTCCTTTAGGGGTGTGTGTGGGGGGGGGGGGTCTAAATTGACCCTTACAAGGTCTGTAACTCTGACAGTGTACCAAATGGACCTCAATGGGTCCATTTGGTACACTGTTAAGGATAGACCATTAAATTTAGAATTTTGAGAAACACTGCTTTAGGGGGGTCTAAATTGATGTTTACAAGCCAAGTTTGTAACTCAAACACACACACACACACACACACACACACACACACACACACACAGACTAACGTTAGAGTCTCTTTTTCAGTTGTGAACTGGCCAAGCTCTGCAACAAATACAAGACAATGATAGACTTATAGCAGCCTTAAAACAGTACATATTAACTAGGAAACTCAAGGAGAAACAGCGAATCAACAGTGAACAGAATAGGGTAGTTACCTACCGTTCGTCTTCCAACAAGCAGGAGAACGTCAGGTGGGTTTTAAATGTCGGCATGTTGTGTTTTTAAGATAGTTAGAGATGCCAAGACCTGCCTTACGTTGCTTTTGATTGGTTATATTGTGTGGTGCCTTCCGTGGTTGGTTAGATTTAGGCACAAAGGACTGAAGGATTGGTCCAGGATTGGTTATCTCGGTCAGTCAATCAGAGCCACTCAAACTACAGACAGCCACGAGGACCAAAGTTTAATTTAATAAAAAAAGAAAAATAGGCTAGAGTATTGAATTGGGAAATATAAGCGTGAGAAATGACAAGTGTGGCGTGTGGTGCGAGAATGGGTCAAATTGCGTGATTGTCACACTCAAAGCGTGACGCTTGGCAGCTCTGGAGTAGAGTGTGTGAGATTCTGAGGAGTTGATGAGGGGTTGATGAGGGCCGATTCACTGTTTTATTCAGTATCGTGCCTCAAATGGATGCCAAGGAGCGACTAGGCTCGATGTATGACTTGGAGCTGGATGAGGGGCCCGGGCGGGAAAAAGAAATTGTTGTTGTGGGTGGAGTCCTCCAAAGATTGGCAGCCCCCCTAATTGGCCAGGGACCATGTGATAGTTACTATCGGGCCTTACGCGATAGTTACACCACTGCCTAAACAATGCTGAGGTAGCTTCTAAGAGCAGAGACTCGATAGACACTGCTCTTAGAAGCTATTCCTACAACCCAGGTATTTTCATTCCCTGATTATTGTCTTGTATTTTCTGTATGTTTTTCTATACTGTAGTCTTCTTCATTGGTTCATCTAGTATTCATTCATTGCTGCTTTTATGTTGTTGTAACTTGTACCTGTCTAATAAAGTCTTATTCTAAGTTGAATATTCTAGTCCAACCGAATTTGAGTGCAGTAGAACCGTGACATGTTCCGCTATGGACATGATTATAATAGCCAGTAGTATTTTCTGTGAAGACAGTAGAAATAGCTAATTTGATGAGAGTGGTGGTAGAACGAGTGAACACATAGGCTGATAATCGTGTTCACTCGTGTTTATCCGGTCTCGTTAATGGCTCCTAAGGATAATTATAAGTCATCCACCTGGGACTCGGTAGACGAATGATAGTAATCTACCTAGGATCCAGTGGACAAATAATAGCAATCGACTTAGGATCCGGTAGGGGCCAAAGGCGGGAGACTGATAATCATGCTCACTGGCTGTTGTGATCGTCATCACTTGAGTGAGCCAGATGTTGCGTATAGCTTTTAGGCAGATTCGCTCAAGTCCACAGACATTACAAACTAGTTTTCATATATTGCCTGGCTACTTTTGTAAATCTGTTTATTTTGTTAAACACTGCATTACATTCCTATTCAACAACAACAACAATGGTAAATGGCATGGCTAATGAATGTATTTTAAAATAAAATAGAAAATATTGTCACACAAATTATTTGAAATAAGCACCCTCCCTTCAGAAAAATAAAATATATTATGGAGACTGCCAATGTAACCCCTGGGGCCATAGTTACAGTTAAGTGTGTCTCCTGCCCATATAGTATGGAATATATTGTCCTGCATCCCATCACTTGTGAGTCTGACTCTATGACCCAAGGCTACGGCTATGACCCAATATGTAGTCATTATTGTGTAACCATATATGGTCATGGTTTTGTGAAGCCAGCGGGTGCATGGCAGGTGGACTGTGGAGTGTGTGTGGTTGATGGCTGGATTAAGCCGCCTCTCCGGGTCTGACTGATTAGACTCTGGGGCTGGGTGAGGCGTCACACCTGTGGTGTATTTGAAAAGCATCACAGGTTAAACCAGCCATCGACACACTCAAGATATCTCTGACATGGAAGTATGGAACTGTTACGGTCATCAGAAGAGTAGGACCCAAATGCAGGAGCCGGGAGGCAGATTTAACAAAAGGAAGAATTTATAACCCAAAAACCAGACTTTGACCAGAATACAGACTCGACTTGACATAACAGACTTCACAGGACAACAAGACGAACCGGCAAAGACACACTGGGGAGAACAGGCTTATATACACGAGGGAAGGAGAAAACGAGACACAGGTGAAAACAATGGACAATCAGACAGGGAGTCAAAAACCCTAAATTAAGACACAAACAGGAAGTGAAGGAAACCAAAATAAAAGTCCAAGAACACAACAAAACCAAGAATGTGACATAAAGAAAATCAACATAATCCATAATCATAACAGGAACACCTGTTCTCTGCGTCATATTGCCCCAAAGGTTACAATAAACTTGTGTCCTGCTCGTCTGAGGAGCACAGTAAAGCCCCCTAGGTAAAGTGGTAGGGAGGACATGTGCTACATGGATGTAGAACAGACAAGCTACACCTCATACACCTCCCAAAGGGCCCCTGCCTGGTACAGTGACCAATACCCATACAAGCAGATTGTATCCATGGAAACTAGTATCCATGGAAACCACATTGAATCCCGGAAGGAGCTCTCTGACACATACCCATTGGTTAAGTCATACAGCATCGGCTCGCAAGAGCCGATGCAGGAGAAGATTTCCTTATGAAGCAGGGCTCAAACACCAGAGAAACAAAACACTGTGCAAACTCACTGTGAAGCACCATGGTGAGGTCTTCCACAGCCTCTACCCTCTGGTGTGGGTGCCATATTCAGATGATGAGTCTGCTGCTGCCCCAGTCAAAATCCCATTGATGAACGTGAGATCTCTATCCAATAAGACTCTTATTCCTAATTACTTTCTAGCTGCTGTGTTTAAGAAATATTTTAATTGCCACCTATTAAACTTTGATCATCTCTGGCTTCAAGAGGCAATTCCTTGAAGCAGGCCTGGTCAACCCCCCTTTAATTGCTCTTGTGTATCATCTGCCAAGAATACACAAATACTTTATTCTACAATGTGCAGGCTTTCTTACAAATACCATGCCAACGTTGATAAAGTCCTCATTCTTGGTGATTTTAACATTCGTGATCGCTGTCTCTCTGAGCCTCTTGTTAGAGTGGATGTATGCATCCGGAATAATCTTTTAATCTCTTGTCAGCTTCTCACTGGCCCTACGCACAGACCAGGCCACATACCTATAGTCTTATTGTTCAGGTTTTCAATTTGCAACATATTACTAATGGATGTTTGTCTGTTAGATCATAGAGCTGTTGTTTTTTATTAATTTCTACCTTTCTCTTACTAAAACTCCTCTCTCAGTATGTCACTCTCGCAAACATAAAATGTATGAAGAACCTAAAACTATAGCCTCATTCTCAAAAACTATAACTCGGACTAAATTGGACATGGTCATACTCAGTATAAGTAGACATGTAAAAGTAGACTTGAATGTCTGCTTGTGCCAGTGTAGTAGTAGCATAAGCAGACGTGTGTGTGACTTGTATGTGTAGTAGGCCTATGTGTACTGTAGTATGTGAGTTTATTAGTGATTACACATTTTGTTAAAATGGAGACTTTAACAAAAAATTAAGAGTTTCCATTGACACCCATTTTAAAATGGTACATGTACTCCACCCACTCGATTCAAATGTGTTTGTATATTGTTGATTAACCTATATCGACTGAAATTATTGATGGTGTGTAATAACTTTGCATTTGATATTGCAGCAGTATGAGAGGCTGCATGCATGCTGGGGGTAGGTTGGTTTGCCCTGCTCTCATTTTAAAGGGGGCGCCGACTATAAAAGCAGGCGGCTGTCACCAGGGCACTCTCTTGCTTTGAAGCTGGAGACACGCCCCCTGGTTGCCTCACTTCCTGTTCGCCCTGCTGAGCCGGTTGCAGGTATGTTAGCAGCTGCTGCGCTGTTTATGCTCCGGGTAGTTTTGGCTGCGGGTTATAGGAATTGATTTTATTATTATTTTTAGATGTTCCTGTCAGTGGGTCCTTCCGCATCCTCGCAGTCAGCTAATGGCAAGCCCTGCACCGCTGTATCTGCACTCTTAATATGTGCTTCCTCTCCTTCCTGGTGTGCAATTAGATAATGCCTGACGGGTAGGTAGATTTTACAGCACTAAAATTTATTAATTTGCTTGTGATTTCTATGTATTGATGTAAGTTTCCTTTTTGAATACCAGGACCTCTGTTTAGCGGCATGATGGGGAAGCCGCTGTAGTTCTAACCCACCTGTGGAAACGCTGCTGCTTTGCCCTATTGAAAGTTTGTTTTATTGAGAATTCCGACCGGCCCTTTTTCCTCTGCTGCCTCACCTCTCTGCCCACACCACCTGGCCTAGCGGGCGTTGTTCACAGGTGCATCGCTGGACAGCGGGCGGGGAGGTGTAACTTGGGTATGCTCGGAGACACCCGCAGGTCGGCCTCCACTCTGGCACGGTCTTAATTGTATGAATGTGTAGGGGATTATTTTAGTACGACCCACCATCCCTCGAGGGTGGCTTAATTTAGTTGTACCCTTGTTCGTGTAATGTTTGATTTACCATTTATGCCATCACGTGACCGTTCTTTTGTTAGTATTATTTTTGCCAATATCGTTTAGTTACTTTTGTTCAGTTGTCACGTGATTGGTATTTTCTTTCTTCGATTTTTTTTTTTTTGTTTGTTTTTTTTTTTGTTTACTGAGTTTGAGTTCTGTTTTGTTTACATATTTTGATTCAGTTATCTGAAGTATGTTTCAGTTCTCTTGGATTAATTTTGATGTGAATTCGTTTTGTGTAAAATATTAGTTATTGTGGTTTATAGTTTATTTTGAGGGAAACCTCTAATTACTGTTCCTTTTTCCTCGTTTCAGAAGCTGAGCGCCTAAGGTGGTGGGATTGGTGTCTCCTGGTGGTGGTGTCTCCGTTATTGTGTGCTGTGCTGCGCACCCCTGGGTTGAGTGTTCACTGTGAGTGTGAGTGGTCACGTGTGTCTGGGGTGACGCTCCCTGAGATCCCTCTCTCCCTAGTTGGCCAAACTCCCCCACCGGTAAGCCTCAGCTCTTGATAGACTCTTTTTTCCCCTTTTTCTTAAGGTGAATAATATTTTACTGCTCTTTTTTTTTATCCATATTTGTAATAAAGAATATATTTTGTTAAACGGAACCACGTCTCATGCTCATTGGTACAACAAACTTGAGTGCCTTCTCTAAAGATATTGGTTCTAATTTATATAATTGACTACATTTCCCTGGGTGCAATTCCCAGGGTGGCGTTGTCTGGCTTTCCAGTAACGAGGGAATATATTATATTTTCCTCATACCCCTTTTCTGCCCTCGCTTGCTACAATATGAATGTATGTATGAAATCTATAGTTTGGTACAATTTAACATTGAGTTGAGTAGTCCTTGAATCTCTGAATCTGAATTGTTTTTTGGATAGCCAGGTGTCAATTTGTTAGGAGCCAATTAGTACACAGAGGTGTATTAGTAATGTGGCAAGGGGGAGGGTAACTTTCTACCCGATGTCAGATATACTTTGAAGAACGCTAAAGCTTGCACGACAACGCCACCCTGGGAATTTCACCCAGAGAGTAGACACGCTGGTTCGTTCTATTCACAGGCTTGAGACGTGGTTCCAGGTATAAACGTATATCTTTTATTACAAATTATAAAAAAGAACAGTCATAATCAATATCATTCACACCGGGGAGGGGAAAAACTAGTCCAGGTCGGAGGCCTACCGGGGGAACAAGTATTAGTGGACGGGGAGTGGTTCACCCAAAATAACTAATAAAATAAGAAAAAGGGGTCACCCACACACACACACACACACGAGTAACCTTAACCAGGAGGGCACAGCACACCAAACGAGGGGGGGGACACCACCACCAGTCACCGCCACCACCACCGGCCTCCGACACTGAAACAGGGAAATAATATTAATGAGGGTTGCAACTCAAACAAAAAGGCAGAAAACAATTAACAAATTAAACTTGACAGCAATGTACAAAAATACAACTAAACCATAAATGTAAAAGTAACTGAGCAAGCATAAGTGGCTATGCGACCGCAAAGCCGCGGGGACAACCAGGCTGCAGTGAGGGTCTTGTTGACAGCCAGCAGCTTAGGTGTCCGGTTGGAGAAGGCCGCCGTCACAACGACAGGCAACACAGCGGCGCAGCCGCAGCAGAGCAGCAGCAACGCAGCAGCAGGTACAGCAAGCAGGCAAGCAGCAGGCAAGCAGCAGCCGAGCAGACGGTACAGCAGCAGCTTAGTTGTCCGGTTGGAGGAGGCCGCCGTCACAACGACAGGCAACACAGCGGCGCAGCCGCAGCAGAGCAGCAGCAACGCAGCAGCAGGTACAGCAAGCAGGCAAGCAGCAGGCAAGCAGCAGCCAAGCAGACGGTGCAGCAAGCAGGCAAGCGGCAGCCAAGCAGACGGTACAGCAAGCAGGCAAGCGGCAGCCAAGCAGACGGTACAGCAAGCAGGCAAAAGCGGAAGGCGAGCTATCAGAAGGGTTTAGACAAAGCAGCAGCGGTCCGGCAGCGATTCCACCTGATCAAAACATAATTAGCGCTTATTCAATTAAACTGAGAAATTAGATGGTTGCGGGAGAGACAAACATACCTTCAGCAGAAGTAGCGGCGCACACACTTATATAGGCAGGAGGAGGAGCGCGACAAATCCGAACATCAGCACTTCCTAGGACCACACTATCATTAGCTGCCTGACCACAAACAACATAATGCAGAGAGGGAGAACACTTACCCCGCCAAAGGAGAGCCCATGAGCACCACAGAGCATAAACAACCGACCTTGTACCCGGAAGTGATGCGGAAGCTCAGGAACGAGAGAGGAGGCCGTCCTAAATACGGTCCTCTGCTCCGGGATAGGCTAACCGGCCATCGGGGTGTGTCCAGGATCCTGTGCCATGCATAGAATAATCTATGCTGCCACATTCTACCCCCCCTTTCTGCATCGACGTCCCGTCGATGGCTAACAGGCTATGAACTAGCTCCAAGGTCTAAACAGAGCCACAACAGCGTTAGATACAGGCACAGGAGCACTTACGACTGGTACCTCTCCAGTGGGCCGGGGGAGATGATGCACATTAGAGTGTTGGCCTGCAGTTGATCGTGCGGTACGGCGCAAGGCCACCTGACTGGAGCCAGGGCCAGAGATGGGTGAAGCAGCAAGAGAAGTGGATGCTTCTGGAGGTAGAACTGCTAACGGTCCATCCTGGGGACCATCTGGGGCACAACATAGCACTGGCGCTCGAGCTGCAAATTCACTGGCTGCAGTGAAGCCACGGGAAGGCATGGCTGAAGTCAAGGGTTGCTGCCCCAGGACCAGCAAGTCACACTCAAACGGACGCTCCTCCTCAGAGGGTGGTTCCGCAGGCGGAGAATTCGGAGAAGAGACAGGGCCAGGGGAGTCTACACCAATCACGCCCTTCAACTTCGAGCGGTGGACCTGCCGCACCTGAGTTGGGTTATCGACTGGCGCGATTGTGTACACTGAACCACCCGGCTTGGGTGCTCTCAACACCCTATACCGTGTGGAGTTCCAGCGATCCCGGGTCTTATGGGGGCCCCTGGCACTGAAGTCACGCAAGAAGACCAACTGCCCTTTTCTCAGCGGTAGAGCGGTGACACGCTGATCATGGGTTCGGCTCCTACGATCTGCAGCCTGTTGCAGACGCTCTCGTGCCCCTTCAAAGGCTACCTGCAATCGGGATTGATGTTCTTTAACCCACTCACAAACCGACCCACCAACAGGACTCTCGACTCTACCCAACAGGAAGTCAATAGGGAGGCGCGGTTCCTGACCAAACATCAAGAAAAAAGGAGATTCCCCTGTAGCCTGGTGAGGAGTCGTGTTATAACAGTAGACCACCTGGGGTAGACACGCATTCCAGTCCCTTTTTCGGGAGACAGGTAAGGTGCGCAGCAGATTGTGGAGGGTACGGTTAAATCGCTCGCACTGACCGTTCCCCTCAGGATGGTACGGGGTAGTGCGTGATTTCACCACACCATACAAACTGCACAACTGCTGGATCAGGAGACTTTCAAAATTCCGGCCCTGGTCAGAATGCACTCGAGCAGGGACACCAAACTTATAAAACCACTCAGAGACCAGAACTTTAGCTACGGTGCCAGCACGCTGATCCCGGGTGGGGATAGCTACAGTATACTTGCTAAAGACATCGGTTAGAACCAAAACGTTCTCAGCACCATTCTGGGCAGGTTCAAGAGTGGTATAATCAATGGCAAGGATCTCATTGGGGCGTGATGCCAACAGATGCCCCATGAAGCTGGCAGCTTTTGGGTGGACATCTTTGGCAACCTGACACCGTTCACAGGTTTGACACCACCGGGCTACCTCGGCGGACATACCAGGCCAGTAGCATCGGGACCGCAGGAGGGCCAGTGTTCGCTCCACCCCTTGGTGGCCATGCTCTTGGTGGACCTGTGTCAACACTGTTTCAATTAGGGCACTGGGCAACAACAGCTGGAGTATGGCTTCAGCACCATCGGGGCGGAACACCTGGCGGTACAAGATCCCATCCCTTTCAACCAGACGGTCCCACTGCCTAAGCAGGGTCAGCGTGGATTGAGACAGCTGTACACGCTCCTCACGGCTGGGACGTTGCCGGTTGGCCCAGAACTGCAGCAATTCCCGTATGGTGGGGTCAGCCTGCTGTGCGGTGCGAAGCTCAGAGGGGGTCTGCTGCGGCAAGGCTACAATGGAAGCCTGCACCACCTCAGTCGCCCTTTGACCCAATGCTTGCTGCAGAGGTTTAGGTAGGGCGGTACCGGGAAGCATTGCTTCCAAGTCAGAGGGGGCAGGTGGATGCTGACGGGAGAGAGCATCTGCATTCCTGTTACTCCGCCCTGACCGGTACTTCAGTTCAAAGTCGAATGAGGCCAACTGAGCAGCCCACCTCTGTTCGGTGGCAGCCAGCTTGGCAGAAGACAGATGGCTTAGGGGATTGTTATCGGTGTACACAATACACTTATTCCCCAGCAAATACTCTCTGAACTTCTCTGTCATGGCCCACTTAAGGGCCAAGAATTCAAGTTTCATCGAGCTGTAATTTGCTGTGTTTCTTTCGGTGGGGCTGAGACACCGACTAGCATAGGCTATCGGCCTCACCTTTCCTGCCTGCATTTGGGAAAGGACAGCCCCCAAGCCACCATAACTTGCGTCAACCTCCAAGATAAACGGGAGGGAAAAGTCAGCGTAAGCCAACACTGGTGCAGTGGTAAGCTTAGCTTTCAGGTTGTCAAAACTTTGTTGGCACTCATCAGTCCAATCCCAACAAACCCCATGACCTGGTTTCCGTCTAGTTTTAGCACCACCGCCCTCCGATGCCACCCGATGTAGCGGAGCCGCTAGCTTGGCAAAGCCCTCCACAAAGCGACGGTAGTAACTAGCAAAACCCAGAAAAGAACGCACCTCTGAGGCAGTGATGGGAACTGGCCACTTAGCTACTGAATCAATTTTGCCAGGGTCTGTGGAAACACCGTCACCAGAGATCACATGGCCCAAGTATCGTACCTCCTTCTGAAAGAAGGAGCATTTGCTTAGCTTGGCCTTCAGGCCCTCATGCTGAAGTCGCCCCAGCACCACCTTCAGTCGCTCCAGATGTTGCTCCACAGAGGAAGAGAACACAACAATGTCATCCAGATATAACAATAAGGACTGGCACTGTTGGTCTCCAAAGATGCGCTGCATTAACCGCTGGAAGGTGCTGGGGGCGTTACAGAGCCCGAAAGGCATTCGGTTCCACTCGAACAAGCCAAAAGGTGTACAGAAGGCAGTCTTGGGCCTATCCGCCTCAGTGACGGGCACCTGGTTGTAGCCGCTGGCCAGGTCTAGCGTGGAGAACCAGCAAGCCCCAGACAGGGCATCTAGAGACTCCTCTATTCGTGGCAGAGGGAACGCATCTCTTCTGGTCTTGCTGTTTAGCTGTCTGTAGTCGACGCACATGCGGATACTACCATCCCTTTTCCTCACCAACACGATCGGAGACGCGTAGGGGCTGCTACTCTCCTGAATGATCTGTGATGACAACAACTGGTTGATGTGTTCCTTCACTACCTCATATTCAGAGGGTGGGATACGCCTGTAGCGCTGCCTGACTGGGATATCATCAACCAAGGGGATGTCATGGGAAATGAGGTTGGTGCATCCCAAGTCTCCCTCGTAGGCTGAGAAAACCGGGGTGTACTGCCCGAGTAAGAACCTCACCTGACACTGATGCTCACCAGACAAAGATGACAAATCCAGGTCGTCTAACTGATGCTGAACACTAGGGGGAGCAGTCTGAGAAGACACCGTGGCCACCACTAAGGGCACTTCAGTGACCCCAGAAGGAAGGCTGACAACATTTACAAAGTCAAGCATACCAACAGCAGTGTGGGGGTGCAATACCACATCAGTGGAGCCAACGTTCAGAATAGGTATGTAGACCGTGCCCCTGGTTACCCGCACCAAGGCGGGGGAAACAAGCAACCCTTCAGGCAAGCCAGAGTCCGAGGGTTCAAACAGCACAGTAGAACTAGAATACTGCTGAGAACAAGTGGCCGCTACAACCTTGGTAACACCCCCAGGAATCCTCCAGGTCTTCTTACCCCTGACCTTTGCCAAACCAGGATGGTCCCAAGGGGTTTGAAGGCTAGCATGATGACACTTTTGCAGTGCCACAAGGACTTGCGTAGGGCCCCCGGAGACACAAGGCTGAGCAAATAAGGCTGCACCATGCTGCACAAAAAGCTCGCTGTAGCATTTTCGGATGACATTCATCCCTAAAACACCGGGTACCGAAACAAGCACCCCCCCAGGGAGGTCCCTCACAACCAAGATGCCACAACGAGGCATCTGCTTACCACAAAGTTGCACATCAAGCTCAAAGTAGCCGAGGAAAGGGATTTCCAGACCATTGGCGGCTCTAAGCTCCAGCCAATGGCAAGAGTGGAGGCGCTCCTGGCCCCAGGGCTCAAAATGCTGATGGAAGAAGCTCTCAGAAATTGTGGACACCATGGACCCAGTATCCACCAAACAGGGAACCTTCACCCCACCCATGTCCACAGCTAAATGGGGACAAGATGAAATCAGCTCAGAAGCATCCATGCTACTTAAAGTAGCCTGTGAACCAGTGGCGGCCCCACCCAAACTGTGGCTCTGCAGTTCGGTGGGCTCTAGTTTTCCGACACAGAAGCGGAACGGGTCTGATGATTAGCATTTGAAGGGGGTTGTGGGGGCACCTGGGGGTAAGTATTGACACGTACTCGACACTCTCGTGCAAAATGTCCAGGCTGGTTGCAACGCCTGCAAATTACGGGACCAGTACGAGGTGGACGATAGTCCCGTTGAAAGTTCTGTAGCTGGGCAACGCTGGCCACAAGCTGATCAAGCTGCTTCTGCTGACGTGACAACATCTCTCGCATCTGACTCATCTCAGACACTGAACCCTCGGCCTGAGGGCCACCATGAACACCATACTGGACACCATATACTAAAGGGAGGGATTGACTGCGATTACGCCCACCACTGGGTAGACCTTCCCGCTCCCATCGGATAGCCTCTGCCCTAACATCAAGCAAAGTGGAGTTAAGCTGACGACGCACAAATTGCTTTAACTCACGACGCAAAGAACTATCCAGGACGTGCTCCACAAACTGGTCTCGAAGGAGGGCCTCAGCATTTGGCATTGCGGCAGGCGCGCATTGCTTCACCCTCTCCATTAGACCGATCAGTGAGAGAGAGAACTCTAAAAGAGTCTCGCTCTCCTGCTGCTTCCGAGCAAAGAACGCCGCTTGTAGGGCAACATATGACTCCGTGCACCCATACAGCTCTCTTAGAATGGCAAGTATACTAGCAGGGTCCCCCCTCTCTGCATCAGAGCGATACTTAATCTCGTCCCTGGCCTCTCCTTCTAGGTGGTCAAACAGGAAAAATGCTTGATCCGACAGCGAGAGCCGCCGAGCCCTCATACATGCCTGCACCTCCTCCATCCACTCACCCAGCCCTATACCTGTCCTTCCCCTAAAGATGGGACACTTCCTATCTCTAGGCACAAAAATTAGTCTCTCTGCTACAGGAAGACTAGAGGTGGAAGGGGCAGCCAGGGGCGCTGCAGAAGTAGATGGTTGAGCACTAGAGCTAGCCTGTCCCTGCCGCAACCGCTCATTATCAGCAGTCAACTGTGCAATCAACTCTCTAAGCTCCTGCACTTCTTGCTC
Organism: Urophycis tenuis; assembly: GCA_036785325.1. NCBI lineage: Eukaryota > Metazoa > Chordata > Actinopteri > Gadiformes > Phycidae > Urophycis > Urophycis tenuis. Next base: position 2,485,275 of record JAXIVH010000031.1, read on the forward strand.
CATGATTACTGCGAGGTCACAACACTACAAGAAATAATCACTGTGGTGAAACAGCACCACAAGAGGTTCACTGTAGTAATTACCTCACCAAAACGCTCAAAAGGGAGTCCCCAGGAACCACTGCTGCTTTGTCTGTCTCACTAACCGGGATACCCAAAAAAAAGAAAGGAAAAAAACAAAAAAGGAACACACAATAAGAATACAGCAAAAAAAAAACAACTAAACCAAGGAACACACGTCTCAGCCGTTTAGAAAGAATAGAAAATCCTGCCGACAACGCCAAGTTTGTGGCAAGGGGGAGGGTAACTTTCTACCCGATGTCAGATATACTTTGAAGAACGCTAAAGCTTGCACGACAACGCCACCCTGGGAATTTCACCCAGAGAGTAGACACGCTGGTTCGTTCTATTCACAGGCTTGAGACGTGGTTCCAGGTATAAACGTATATCTTTTATTACAAATTATAAAAAAGAACAGTCATAATCAATATCATTCACACCGGGGAGGGGAAAAACTAGTCCAGGTCGGAGGCCTACCGGGGGAACAAGTATTAGTGGACGGGGAGTGGTTCACCCAAAATAACTAATAAAATAAGAAAAAGGGGTCACCCACACACACACACACACACGAGTAACCTTAACCAGGAGGGCACAGCACACCAAACGAGGGGGGGGACACCACCACCAGTCACCGCCACCACCACCGGCCTCCGACACTGAAACAGGGAAATAATATTAATGAGGGTTGCAACTCAAACAAAAAGGCAGAAAACAATTAACAAATTAAACTTGACAGCAATGTACAAAAATACAACTAAACCATAAATGTAAAAGTAACTGAGCAAGCATAAGTGGCTATGCGACCGCAAAGCCGCGGGGACAACCAGGCTGCAGTGAGGGTCTTGTTGACAGCCAGCAGCTTAGGTGTCCGGTTGGAGAAGGCCGCCGTCACAACGACAGGCAACACAGCGGCGCAGCCGCAGCAGAGCAGCAGCAACGCAGCAGCAGGTACAGCAAGCAGGCAAGCAGCAGGCAAGCAGCAGCCGAGCAGACGGTACAGCAGCAGCTTAGTTGTCCGGTTGGAGGAGGCCGCCGTCACAACGACAGGCAACACAGCGGCGCAGCCGCAGCAGAGCAGCAGCAACGCAGCAGCAGGTACAGCAAGCAGGCAAGCAGCAGGCAAGCAGCAGCCAAGCAGACGGTGCAGCAAGCAGGCAAGCGGCAGCCAAGCAGACGGTACAGCAAGCAGGCAAGCGGCAGCCAAGCAGACGGTACAGCAAGCAGGCAAAAGCGGAAGGCGAGCTATCAGAAGGGTTTAGACAAAGCAGCAGCGGTCCGGCAGCGATTCCACCTGATCAAAACATAATTAGCGCTTATTCAATTAAACTGAGAAATTAGATGGTTGCGGGAGAGACAAACATACCTTCAGCAGAAGTAGCGGCGCACACACTTATATAGGCAGGAGGAGGAGCGCGACAAATCCGAACATCAGCACTTCCTAGGACCACACTATCATTAGCTGCCTGACCACAAACAACATAATGCAGAGAGGGAGAACACTTACCCCGCCAAAGGAGAGCCCATGAGCACCACAGAGCATAAACAACCGACCTTGTACCCGGAAGTGATGCGGAAGCTCAGGAACGAGAGAGGAGGCCGTCCTAAATACGGTCCTCTGCTCCGGGATAGGCTAACCGGCCATCGGGGTGTGTCCAGGATCCTGTGCCATGCATAGAATAATCTATGCTGCCACAGTAACACACTGGGTTATTTGAGGGGTGGGGACAAAAGGAAGTGAAGAAAAACAGACCACAAGTAAGAGAAAGAGAGAAAATAGAGATACATTAAGTTGGTTGTAAGTTTGGAATACTCGGCTACATTTCTGTGTAGAGCCGGAAGTTTTATTTTGTTTGTTAGCAGTGCGTGCTTTGTTTGAACTGGTAGCATTTTGGAGTGCGAGTTTTAAGTCAGTAATTCTACTACATCAATGTTAACACCAGAGCATGTGTGAACTGTTGTTAGCTAGTAAGCTGCCCTTGTTAGCTGAGAAGAGAAGAGATGCAATGCCTGTGTAACAACGGTTTATGCACCAAGTTTCTGGCCTGCTTTGGAGACTGCCACATAAGCTGCGCAGCTGAAGTGCTGGAGAATGTTTCAACTTTTTTGATTGAATCGTGAGATGTCAGCAAATAACAACAGTTTTGCACAGTCCAACAAGAACATTACAACAGTTACAACAAGAATATAAAGCAACTGGGGTCCAGTTTAAACCCTGTCTATGCTTTAACCAACACACAATGACTACAGAGACGTGATAAAGAATGCATGCCAGTGGCTGAACATGCTGGTTTGATGAGTATGTCTGATCAATTGTTATATGGCTCAAACATAGACTGGTTTCAAACGTGTAAGTAGATTTTTAAATGGTAGTTTTTCAAAGAATACATATTCTTTTTTTTATATACAATTGAAATGCAAGCCTTTCCTATGAAGGAATCGGAAACCATATCGGCCAATCAGAGGTTATGCCTGCAATAGCATGTGTTTAACCTGTAGAGGGAGTCTAATCAAATGCAAACCAATGTTCTGCCTTGCGAAATTGTCATTTGTGTCCATTTAATGGCAATTAAAGGATATCTGACATGCTAAGAGATACCTGCTGCACGTTGGACACAGGTTGTTTTCCTGTATGTGTGTGTGTGAGTGTGTGTGTGTCTGTGTGATTGTGTTATAAAATCCTATTTAAATGCATTACAGATGGAGGGGAACGGGGAGGTCACAGGTTTTGATTCATCAGCAGAACTCAAATTTATCCACTTCACAGCATCAGCCAGCCAAACAGCTGACTCCAACATTTGTTGGAGTGGAGAGAGGTAAAATGTGAGGGTTTCCTGACATTTTATTGAGGGGGATCAAGAAGTCCTGGGCCTGCCCTAGCAGGGAGCTTATAAAAAAGTGCAGAATGCTGTGGCTTCATCTCACTGCTCTCTACAGCCTAGAGTCACAAATAGATTGGTGGGATTATACAGGATAAAGAGAAAGTACTGCTCCAAGTGGGAACAAGGGTTTGTGCGTGTGTGTCTTTGTCAAAGTGAGTGTGTGTGTGTGTGTGTGTGTGTGTGTGTGTGTGTGTGTGAAATGATATTCAGTAACCACTCCAAAGTGATCCATCTAAATGTCTGTGTTTTTGAAAAGGTAAGCCCAGTCAATGGGTGATCAGACATTTATAACCTGCTCTCGCTTTCCCACCAACGTCATCCACTAGAGAAAAATGGTACAAACTTCAAATGGGAATAATTCACATAATTTATTCTAAAAATAAACTGAAAGAGTGGATGATTCTAAAGAAGATTTGAAGAAAGCATTTTTTATTCATTTTGTAGTTTATTTTTTATTTAAAAGCACATCGAAAACAAACTGATTGATTCCTTTGGTCGAATTCCACTGGGGTCTGCTTTCCACTTTTCCTTGACCTCTCTACTAGTGTATTTAAATTGCATAGCGCCATCAGTATGTATGGTATCTAGGCCACGGTATCTATGACCAATCACACCGTCTCTTGCAGCGGCCGTGCTCATGGCAGCTGTAGAATGTGGCTTTGCTCTTACCCAGATCTGGCTATCAAAGGTTAACTGTCTGCATCACTTTCTAAAATATATATATATTAGAAAAATCAAGCCTCCTTCTGCCGATGCCAGAGAAAGGTTTTGACCACAAACCTAGTGCAGAAAAATAGAATCAAGTACAGTTCAAATCATTTATTTTACAATGCCATTGAAATAAAAAAAAGGATTTTGCAGACAGTGGCGCGGCAGGCAGTGACACAGCAAGCACAGAGAACACAGAGAGAAGGAACATGAGTTGTAGGAAAAGAGAGAAGAGGAACAGAGGGAGGACAAACAGAAGAGATTAGAGGAATAGAGGACACAGATAGCAGAGACAGAGAGAAGAGGAGCAGAGAGGACACATATGGCAGAGACAGAGGAGAAGCATTGTGTGTGAATGTGAAATGTGTGGGTGGCAGATGCCACCCACACATTTGGACTGCGATACAACACCAACAACTTAAAAAGGATATTCCGATTGTAGTGGTAGCTATATAGTGCCAGACTACGCCACTCTAGGAATTGCACCTAGAGAAATGTTTAGGTCACTCCAGAATTTGACTTGAAGCCCGCGAGCTCGCTACTAACCGCAACAGAGACGTGGTTCCAATAACGATTTATTAAACAATAGAAAGATCTTTTTATAAACAATAGACAAGGCACTTCTCACTCATGCCATACGGAAGAAGGGAAGATAGTGAGCCGCAGGGCTGAGGCTTACCGGCAGGGGGACGGGTTACCACAAGTCAAGAGGAAGGGAGTCCCAAGAAGTTCTCTCACACGTGTTCACACACACAGCAAAACAAAGGCCAAGGGCAACACTAGTTCAAGATGCACACGTGAGCACACCACACAGTAAGGGGGGGGGGGAACACCACCACCTGGAGGATGAGACCGTCTTCCCTGCCTTGAGCTCTCAGCACCTGGAGGCAAACAGGAAAATAAGGGAATGGGTAGGTGGGCGAGGGTTACTCACCTACACACAAATCAACAAAACACAATTGCAATAAGGTGTGGTTGGCCAGCCATAAGGATCAATGGTGATCCACAGCAGTATATCAAATGGCCTCCCACCAATGTTTAAACAAAAGAAAATAACAAATCAAAACCAAAACTTTTGGTAGACAAGGATCACTGATGATCCACAGCAGCACAAAAAGCCTCCCACCAGTGATTAACAAAACAAACAGAAATAGCAAATCCAACCCAAAATAAACACGTGTGGTAGACACACTACAAGGATCATTGATGATCCACAGCAGTACAAAAGCCTCCCACCAGTCTTTAACACAGAAACCAAAACAAACAATTAAACAAACGCGACGCAATTGAAAACCACACACACAAAAACAAATGAACCCACACAAACACTATATGCACACGTAACGCATTTACACACGCATTCACAGCAGATACACAGACACAAGACAAGGCACTTAGCCCCTTTAAGATGAGTTGTCGGCGTCTTCACGGTCAGCGTGTCAAACAGTGGAAGTGTTTGTCGCGAAGATAGAGCGTGGCAAAAACAGCAGTGGTCCCAAGCCCCAAGACCACGGTATCTACAAGGCATAATAGAACAAACAATTAAAACAAGCCATAAAGCAGAAAGCGACGCAGCAAAGTACTCAAAGTTGCTACCTACCAGGCAATCAGCCGTTTCCCTCTCAGATTAGAAGCTCGCTGGCTCTAGCTAGTTCTTCTGTTCGGGAAATCACCTCGACAGAACGGAATGCGAGCGTTCGACCGGCACAAACCACCGAACAGCACCAAGTAATGCCAGCGACAGGTTGAGTGCAAGAAGCAGGTCGACGGGACGTAGCCGGAAGTGCGAGGAACAGGATTGAGGCGTCATCCACAACAAACATTGCGTCCTGTTTTTATAGCACGACTATGCCAAGCCATTGGCTGTGCGTGCCTTGAGTGTTACGCAGGGCTCCGCCCATGCGATCCACCACAATCTGACCCCACTTTTTTTTAGTCGTCGTCCCGACGATGTGACTGTTAAGGCCCACCATTGGAATTCCAGGGCCGAAAGAAGGCAGAAATTGCACTGGATGCCGCTTGGGGTAAATGGTGGACATTGGAGTGCTGGCCCGCCGTAGTCCGTGTGGACCGACGTAGGGCCGTACTACTAGTGCTAGGCTCGTCATCTTCTAGCGATATGGATGTCACTGGCCTACCGATGGTTATGGTAGCGGGTTCCCCCATAACACGAGGTGCTGCTGGTAATTCCTCAACTGGGGACAAAGGGTGCGCAAGCCCAGCACCAGAGTGGGCAGGTGTAGCCACTGGTACTTCTGTAAGGGGTAATGCAGAATTTGGGGCCAGGAGCACTAGGTCACAGTCAGTTTCTCCCTCCTCCAAAATAGAAGTTTTGGTGACCAATGGGTCAGTCTGAGGGGAGCACGCCATCGAATTACCCCCTAAGCGGGCCTTCAGGAGACTGCGATGTACGTGTTTTACCTTACTGCGATCAGCCACTGGCGCAATGGTATACACTCCTCGGCCAGCCGGGGGGGATTTGACAACTTCGTACACCACTGGGCTCCACAGGTCCTGGATTTTATGTCGGCCTCTTGCACTATAGTCACGGAGATAAACCAATTGGCCCTCCCCCAGTGGTGCGTCATGAACTTGGCGATCATAATTCTCCTTTCTCCTACATGCTGCGGCCTGCAAACGGCCTCGGGCTCCCTCAAAGGCAACCTGCAGCCTGGTCTGATGTTCACGCACCCAGTCATGAACTGTACCTGCGATGGGCTCTTGCACGGTCCCCAACAAGAAATCAATCGGCAGGCGTGGCTCTTGCCCGAACATCAGAAAGTAGGGAGACTCTCCGGTCACTGAATGCTGGGTGGTGTTATAACAGAACAGTAACTGCGGAAGGTAGACTACCCAATCCCTCTTACGGGACACCGGCAGGGTACGGAGGAGGTTATGTAAAGTGCGGTTAAAACGTTCGCACTGACCATTCCCTGCCGGGTGGTAAGGGGTAGTGCGGGATTTCTCAATACCATAGAGGTGGCACAGCTGCTGGATAAGGGCTGCCTCAAAGCATCGACCTTGATCCGAATGGATGCGGGCCGGGACTCCAAACTTATAAAACCACTCTGCCACCAGCACCTGGGCCACAGTGGATGCGCGTTGGTCTCTGGTGGGGATGGCCAATGAATATTTACTGAATACATCAGTTATGACCAAGACATTCTCTACCCCTGATCGAGATGGTTCCAACACCGTAAAATCCATAGCAAGCACTTCATGTGGCCGCGAGGCCAGCAGATGCCCCATGAAACTACGTGCCGGGGGTTTAGAGTCTTTGGCGGCCTGGCAGCGCTCACATTCGAGGCACCAACGGGTTACATCCGTGGACATACCAGGCCAATAGCACCGCCTCCTAGCCAACTCTAGGGTACGCTCGGTGCCCTGGTGACCATGTTCATGATGCAACTTGGTCAAGACATCTGTTCTAAGACTGCCCGGGAGGAGCAGCTGAAAGCACTCTTCCTCCCCTGCTGGATGGAATACCTTACGATACATGACACCTTCCCTCTCCACCAACCGGTCCCACTGGCGCAAGAGGACCAATGCAGACTTGGACATGCGTCTCCGCTCGTCAGGGCTAGGTCGCACTTTTTTCCTCCAATAGGCTAAAACCTCTTGGAGCATGGGGTCAGCTTCCTGCATGGAACGCACCTCCAACATGCTATGCCCAGGCAAGGCTGTAATAGCCGCCTGGGTAACTTGGATTCTAGGCTGAGACTCCAAGGCCTGCTGTAATGACTCCGGCAGAACTGTGCCGTGAACAAAGTCTTCCAGGCCAAGGGGGTCTGGGGGATGTTGTCGGGAAAGGGCGTCCGCATTACGATTCTGCCTACCAGAGCGGTATCTCACCTCAAAGTCAAATGAGGCCAACTGAGCAGCCCACCGCTGCTCCAATGCTCCTAGTTTTGCTGAGGACAGGTGGCTTAAGGGGTTGTTATCTGTGTAAACCACGCAACGGTGTCCCAGCAAGTACTCCCTAAACTTCTCGGTCATGGCCCACTTGAGCGCAAGAAACTCCAACTTCATGGAGCTGTAGTTGGACATGTTGCGCTCGGTGGGCCTCAGACCCCGGCTGGCATACGCAATGGGCCGCACCTTCCCACCCTGCTCTTGAGATAGGACTGCCCCCAATCCACTGTAACTCGCATCTACCTCTAAAATAAACGGCAAGCTGAAATCAGCATATGCGAGGACAGAGGCGGTGGTAAGCTTCCTCTTCAAGCCCTCAAAGCTTTGCTGACACGCTTCCGACCAGAGAGATACAACATTCTGGCCTGAACCCCGTTTGGACTTGGTACCACCCAGTAATGCCACCAACCTATGGAGGGGAGCTGCCAGCTTGGCAAACCCCTCCACAAACCGGCGGTAATAGCTGGCGAAGCCCAAGAAGGAGCGTACCTCAGAGACAGTACTCGGACAGCGCCAGTTGGCCACGGCCTCAATCTTCTTGGGATCTGTAGCCACCCCCTGACTTGAAATAACATGGCCTAAGTAGCTCACCTTCTGTTTAAAGAAGGCACATTTGCTTAATTTGGCCTTAAGGCCTTATTTCTGTAAACGCCCCAGGACAAGTTCCAAGCGTTCCAGATGTTGGGAAACTGACGAGGAAAATATGACAATGTCATCTAGGTACAGTAGCAAAGTTTGGCACTGCTGATTCCCAAAAAGCCGTTCCATTAACCTTTGGAAGGTTGCAGGAGCATTACAGAGCCCAAATGGCATGCGGGTCCATTCAAACAGGCCAAAGGGTGTACAAAAAGCCGTCTTGGCACGATCACCTGCAGCAACAGGAACCTGGTTATACCCGCTGGCTAAGTCCATAGTGGAGAACCAGCGGGCTCCTGCCAGTGCATCAAGGGACTCCTCGATGCGGGGGAGGGGAAACGCATCCTTACGAGTTTTAGCATTCAGTTGACGGTAGTCAACACACATACGCAGACTACCGTCCTTTTTCCTTACCAAAACTATTGGGGAAGCATAGGGGCTACTACTCTCAGTTATGATCTGTGATTCTAACAGCTGGTTAATATGAGCCTTAGCTACCTCATACTCAGATGGTGGGATGCGCCGGTGCCGCTGTCGAACCGGGGTGTCATCAACCAGTGGAATGTTGAAATGAGGTTGGTACAACCCAGATCTCCCTCATAGGAAGCAAAAACTCCGCTGAACCTATGTAACAAGGCCCTGACGTGATCTTGATCTGATGCTGGCAAGGTGGAAAGGTCAGTTGCCCCAATCTGATCCTTCACAGAAGGCACAACTGTTTGAGAGGCAACAGTTGCAGTCACGGTGTTAACCTCAGTTATAGTGGTTGGCAGACTAACCACTTGAACACAGCACAGGCTACCCAGCTCGGTACGAGGGTACAGCAGAACATCCTCGGAGCTCACATTGACTACTGGTATGTAGCCAGTGCTGCGAGTTACCCTGACCAAAGACGGAGAGGCCAACAAGCCAGCCGGCAGTCCTTTATCTATGGGCTCAAACAAAGCAGGTGAGTGAGAAAATTGTGCTGAGCAGGTCGCTGCTACCATTACCATAGTACCACCTGGAATCCGATAAGCACTATTACCACAGATTTTGACCCTCCCCGGCCTTATTGGATGACTTTCCGCATGATGACACCACTGCAAGGCTTCAACAACAGAGCTGTGGGCCTGAGAGACAGAAGGCAGGGTGAAAAGAGCAGGGCCATGCTGACCGAACAGTTCATGGTAACATTTGCTCAGTATATTCATGCCAATCACTCCTGGTGCATGGGAACCTCCTCCACCAGGTGGATCCCTCACCACTAACACACCGCAATGAGGTATTGACTTCCCACAAAGCTCCACATCTAGTTCCAAGAACCCAACATAAGGGATTGCAAGTCCATTGGCTGCCCGTAGCTGCAACCATTGACAAGAACGAAGTCGATCTGAACCCCATGGCTCAAAGTGGTTTACAAAGAAGGTTTCGGGAATCGTAGACACCATAGACCCAGTGTCTATTAGGCAGGGTACAGAAACCCCACCAATGAGTACATTCAAATATGGACATGATGACATTAAACTAGACCTAACAGAAGCACTTGAGCCATCTGGTCCCCCACCTGAACTTTGGCCCTGCAGTTCGGTGGGTGCTAGTTTTCCGCCGTTGGACGGTGGGAAGACTGTCTACTGCCCCTAGAGTGCGCTGCCACCACACAAGGCTTAATATCAATGGGGAACATGTCGAACATGCAGAAAACTTGGGACTTAAACTTGGACCATCTAAAGAAACAGGCATGTGCCTGTCAAATGAATGATCAAGCATAAAGTTAGCTAATGCTACAATAGTGACCACAAATACCAACGTCCATGCTCGTGGAACTAAATCTATAAACTTGCAACATCAAAAAGCCACAATACTCCAGAAAAAAAATTGCACAATTGACTTATCCAAACACAAACAAGTGGAAGGAGAATACAGCCTCACTTTTTCAGACAGCATATTCCATGGCAAAGAACAATAAATCATACACAGACTGCCAGGAGTTTGTGATTCTCCAGCAAGAAAATCGCTTTGACATGGCATGTCACTCTTCACTCCAGATACACTTTGGAAAAGTATTAATCACACAGCAAAGGAAATGAGACAGACAATAGTAGACCTCATCCTATTTAAATATCAGACATTTAGTGTTTCGGTTGATGAGTCTCCAACCCTTTGTGAACAATTTCCTTCAGTGGTGTATTTGACGTCCAGAATAATAGCTTAAACGCTATTCGGCTGAAACTATAACAAACATTCTGCTATGATTCCTTATGTGATGGTGCAAGTCCCACATTAGGCAGGAAGTTTGGGGTAGCTACCCGTCTACAGCATATAGCCCAATCTCATAATGTGGCACTGCCTCAGTCACATATTGGAATTGGCTGTGGATGATACAGTCAAACACATATATTACATTAACCTTTCACATATTTTCTAGACAAACTTTAACATAGGTCACCAAAGACTAGCTCAGCATGAACAACAACTTGAAGTGAATCTGCAGAAGATTGGAAGGGTCTTTGATGTTCAATGGGCAGCCAGCAGCTTCAAAACAGTGAAGGCTTTATGGAACTCAGACTTCAATGCTGGTTCTGAAGAAGCCACAAGGGATGTGGAGACGGCTCTGTACAGGAGCCCTGATGGCCAAAATGGAGACAAAGGTGTTGCTGCGTGATTTACGATTAATGTATGACACATTAGATGAATTTGCACACCTTACTAACCTTGCAAGAAACAGCAATGACACTCACAAAAGCAAGCAAACTTATGAGAACAGCAGAGAAATTTGACATTTATTCAGCTACTCCAGGTGGAAAAAAGGCAGGACTCCCTTACAGCTGCCAAGACTTGAGTTTTGTGGTACCTAATTAACAACCAGCGTATAAGGCCGATAGATCCAAAAGCTTTACTTCAGTCACTCATTGGGAACCAGGGAGGACAGGCCGTTTAGCACTGGCACAAGCAGACATCCAAGTCAGCTGATAACAAGGTTCAGTATTCAGACTTGATAAACGTAAAGTTTGTGATCCAGAAAACTGTCCGGTGCCCTTAGATGAGTGTTATGGGGAGGTTTGCATCAAACAACTGGCACAACAGTTCAGGCTTGACCGAGAGAGTGCTTGAGGGCTTCAGGGACAATAAAGTGGACTCCAGTATAATACCTGAAGCCTTGTCCCCCATCATTAACACTCTCAGCCTCAGGAGTGGGTAATTGTGAGAGATGATTCAGTTCATTGAATATCATCACCAGTCCGCTGGGGTGTAGTCTGTGATAAAGACTGTGTCATCATTAATGTTTGTTAACCTGAATGGCCCTCCGTTGTCAACGTGTAACCCAAAGGAATATGTAAAGTAAAGGCTGCTAAAACATAGTGGAGCCACTGGCACACCATAACGCCCCTCTGCATCCCGCACCTCAAGTGGACAAAGAGGCACTCTGGGCAGTGTTGTGACTATCATTAGTGGGCTAGCTAGGTAATGATATGATTTATAGTTTATCGTTTTCCCCCTTATTGAAATGCATTGCAGAAAGTTAATTTCTTTGAGTTGGGTCTTTTTTACTCACACAAGTAAAGCTGCTCCTACAGTTATTGCCAAATGTGACTTCAAAATGTTCAGCTTCTTCTACTGTCACTCACATTTAAATGTCCAAGCAATGTGATTTTTAGTCTTTGAGGTTCAGCTATTTGTTTGTGAGCCATGCTCCACATGCACACACATAATTCCTGTTCAGTTCAATGTGGAGTGTGTGTGCGCATGATGGCTGGTTTAAGCAGCCTCACCTGGCCCGAATCAGACTGAATGGACTCTGGGGCTGGGTGATGCTGCACACCTGTTGCACATTGGCTAATAAATGCACACAGGTTAAACCAGCCATCACCAGACACACTCAGGGAGATCTCCTGTATGGCAACATGTCGTACCAACTCAGTGGGGTGTACTACGAACCTTGATGAACATACCCAGGCTTTCTTTGGATAACCTGGATCGACAAATACGAAACTTGCAATCAGAGTTAAACGGTACCACGAAGCTCACTTACGAGTCGATTTGTCAAGACAGGTTTTCCGCTTTAGTGAAGTACTAACGACTGCGGCCTTGCGGTACCTTCGGGGAGCGGGGCTTGACGTCCAGCCGGTCAAGCCCCGCCCACACGGAATCACCGTGAAGGTTAAGCCCACCCCTTGCCACCTTCCCTTTCGGCAAAATATCGGAATAGGAGTTGGAAAGTGATGTCGGTGAGTGAAATTACGTTGCTGCAATAAATGAAAAACTTTATTCACATCTCACGGTGCTTTTGTTAGTGTATATATATTATTGTATAACGTTTGTGTATTTTGGCAGTTTAATGGCCAGCATTCAGCATGTGTGATAACATTCTGCACTACGGTAGCATTAGCGTTGTTGTAATTTTAATTTAGCTGTGTGTGTGTGTGTGTGTGTGTGTGTCCGCGTCCGCGCGTGTGTGTGTGCGTAACGTTAGAACCTATATCGAAAGTGACGAATGTGACAGTCTGATGAGATAGCAAAGTTAATAGAAAAAGTTATATTGTTGTAACGTTTGGGCATTTTGGCAGTTTAATGGTCAGCATTCAGCATGTGTGATACAATCCTACACTAAAATCCTAGTGTGTGTGTGTGTGTGTGTGTGCGCGCGCAACATCGAGAATGACAAACGTGACAGTCTTATGAGATAGCAAAATAATAGAAAGTTGTATAACGTTGAAATGTTGAATGAATTAACATGAATGATGTAAAATAACTGCAAAGCAGATCATTCAGGGAACAAATAACCAAGACAGAGCCTGATACCAAACCTGCTGCAGCTATGCTCAAGGATACCTGTGCTGTGCTTCTGCTTGCAATGCTCATACCCAATCCTGCTGCAACCATGCTCAATAATATGCTAACTGTCAAATTGAATAACATGTTATGCTTTCCTTTCAGGAGTGACAGAGAAGTCCTCTGATGATTAATGTTAGCTTCAACTGAATAAGAGGTCAACGTTCCAGATTAATGTTCTCTTGAGTTTAATAAATGAAAGAATTGTTGAAAAAAATGAGTTATTTCTCTGTAGCCATCTGTAGTAAGATGCCGCAGATAATTTATCAGTCTGAGGTAGCAAGTTGTCGTTTTTTCCAGTCTGCTGGCGAGGTATCGTCTCACACAAAGATGCAAGGCAGCTGTAAATTACTTGGTGGTGGAGAGATGTACACTGAAGATGTGAGAGGCCGTTCAGAACAACCACCAGGATCATCCTGCACTGCAGGATGTAAAGATAATAATTGTACTTTTTTTTGCAGGGGAATGGCTTGGTCTGCATTACATAGTTTGATCAAAAGAGTCTGTTCATTGTTGCTAAATAATATAAACTTTTCTTTTGGTAATGATTTTCATTATTTGCTTTCACTGGCTTTATTCAATCAGTATGATATTCCATGGAAGGGGTTACATTTGTTTTGTACCACTGCCCTTGATTACCTGGACAAGTCCCAAAATACACTCCACACAAACATGCACATACAGTACCAAAGGCTATGACACATCAATACATAGGACATGACGCAGTATGGGTGAGAAAATAGGTCAGGTATAATAATGAAAATAAGATGACAAAAAGAAGAAAGTACAAAAGATGGTGGTGCACTGGATGCCCTCTATAGAAATGTAATATTTTAGAGAGGGCTGATCAGGAGGTAGGCCTAAAACTGTCTGGCAAAGGTAACTATTTGAGTAAATAAAATAGTCAGTATGAATACAACTAAACATAGAGGTTAACAGATTGAGGTCGGCTAAAAAGTGGTTTTAAAAAAAGTTTCTCAGTCTAAAACTTTCTTTTAGACTAATGTAGAAATACATCATTGGAAGATATGTAAATTATATAATGCTTTCTTTGACTGATTGTTGTACAATGATGAATGATGAAGCCTCACTTCTCCACTCCTTAAGATTGTATTATTCTTCTAACGGGTTTCTGTTAGTGACATAAACGATGACAAACCTGTTTATTAATAGCAAAAACGCAATATGTCTATGCAAAATACTTTTTTTCTGTTCACTTAATTTTTATTAAAAATGTAAATGAATCAAAAATATAAATACAAATAAAAAATACAAATACAAATAGCAATCTTCAGTCAAATAGTCATATAGTAGACAATAGGCTACATTGTTGCTATAGTGGAATAATGTGTCCTCACATCAATTATCATTTCAAGTAATTAAATATTTCCATTTATCTTGAAACGTTCGTTTAGTAAACGTTTATGTAGTAGCTACTAGGGAAGAACAACATGAAATCCGACATCCAGGCAAATCCAGGCGCTGCTTCGACCGAGTTTCTGAAATCCAAACTGTCCCTGAACAAACCACAATAACGTAGCAGGGCTTGGCGTGTGACGTTGTGACATGAGCGGGCTTGACCGGCTGGACATCAAGCCCCGCCTTGCAGACCGGTCGCAGCCGTTACCCTTTCGCTTTTTTTTTGTTTCAATGCGCGTTTCCGTAAAAGGGGCGTAACCCAACGTTATTCACCATGACGTCATGGATCCGACGGAGCGAACACGGGCAAGGAGCAAGTAGTCGTTATGAACTCATAGGAGGAGTTTAAAAAGCAAATGACGGCAAGGGGGAAATACTGTTGCCCATGTAGCCGAGAGGAGGAGTAATTGGCGATAGACGACTACGCCATCTAGGGGATTGCGCCCCAAGAAGTTTAGTTTTTAAAGTAAAACTCAATCGGTCAAGGACACAGATTCGTATACATCAAGAGGACCAAAGACGTGTTTCCAAAAATACAAAAAAAACAGCTTTTATTGGCAGGTTAACGAAGTAGCAATGGAGTGGTCACTCCGTAAAACACAAGCATTTGGGAGTAGTAATACACAGCGCTAATATGTGGACCATGGGGGGCACAGGGCCCAGAGAGATTACTCAAATCTAGGTGTGGGGAAAGCAGGGCTGTAACTTACCACGGCAAGGGGAGGCGGACGAGGAGGGAGAAGGGTCCAAAGCCACACCACACGTGAACACGGCAAGATCAAAATACACGAAAACAAAAGAAAGCGAACCACTAAATGTGCACAAAGGAAAGGACTGATGAGGGAAGGGTTCCACCACCGACCCACTGCTCTAGGTCACACAGCTCCTGATTTCCACACAGAGAGAGAAGAGAGAAAAGGCACAATGATTAGTAAGATCCACAAGATCAAAGTAGCTAGCTAGACTGGATGGGTAGGAAACTTATCTTTAAGCAGGCGAGGCTCTAGGGCTCGGTGCTAGGCGGGCGGCCTCTGCAGTCTGCCCCAATAGTCCACAGCAAAATACAATCAATAGACAATAGATACAATAAGCCACACAAACTCAGCAGTAGCCGACATGTCCCTCAACCCCAAACACGTACACAATCACATGCAATCGATACAAGCACCTGCACACACGCACACACACACACACACACATACGCAAGCACCTGCACAAGTACGCCCACAGGTACACCAGTACCGGGACGGTTTAGCACACAGTGGACGTCAGTGCAGTACCGTACAAACAGCCCCCAGCATGAGCGGTAGACACGACCGGTGGTCTCTCAGGTAACGAACCCGGAGAGGGAAATTAGCCACCTGACTGAGCAGCAGAGGATATGTAGACAGTAGTACAGCAGTAGAAACAAGACAGCAGCGGCGAGGCCTATGTACAGCCACGATCCGGAGCACTGCACAGGCTTCCAGTAGATCTAACTGTCTGGAAGCACAGAAGAGAATTAGTACAAGCCAAATATCTCTAAATGTAAAAGCTAGAGTTACGAGGACCTACCTGGAAGCACAGCTGATCCGACACAGCAACAGGAGGGCTACCGACCCGTGCTAAACCGGATGACAGGCAAACGGAGCAGATTAAACCCACCGAAGGTAAACAACGGGGTATAGCATGCGTTCCGACGTTACTGAGGAAATCCCCCAATACCTTAACAGCACGTTTCCACTGAGCACGCACTCAAGCTGGAACAAAGTCCACTGCCAAAATCGAAGACCCGTTCTAAAAGAAGGAAGCATAAACTAATAACGCGATCGCACAAAAGCATGATTCAGTGTCGCGGCCACATCAAACATAATAAGGCTAGGGAGGGGTGCTGGCAAAAAAATGCAGATTCTGTGCGTAAGTGAAAAGATTCCGCATAGCCTAATTGTCTCAAAATAACTATGCCAAATGCAGAATTGTTCGCCATTAATCCCAATATTAATATGATTGCAAAATGCAAAAGCAACCTCCAACCTGCTTTATTGTGTATGCTTTCTTGTGTTTATATTGCATGTGCCGGAAGGTAGTGGTGACGGTGGTGTGGTGGATCAGTATCTGAACTGCACGCCAGCGACCGGTGTTCACATCTTGCCTGTCCATCATCATGCCTTTTACCCATACCCCATCCAGATTGGTTGCTAGCACGACCGTCCGAACATGGGTACAAGTAAGAAATAAGCACAAAAAGAGTATTCTATTCTATTCTATTCTATTCTAAAAACATAATTCAATGTGGTCAGTTTAAAGCATACATTTAAATAATTTCAGGTGAATGTAGCCTATGATTTGCATCTGATGTTGATTACCTGTAGCAAATAAGAACAAAACTCAGCGAAACACCACTAGGAGGCGGCGCTCAGCTTTAACTAGCCGATCTAATGGGAAAGTTAGCTGAAAACCTCCAGGTTTGGTTGCCAGCATAAGTTACCATTGTGATTTAGCGACGCTAATAAAAGAGAGCGACTTTCGTATGACAGCTAACCCAGGCTTTGAGCGCAACATACCTCGCTAACCCACGTACACCCCAGAGGTGTCATTATATTTAACCTTCACAATAAACCAGATTTCAACAGCATTATTCTGTAGGAGCCCAGAACAAAACACATAGGTGGCATGTAGCATTGCATGGCTATATTAATTAATTTCCTTCTACTGGTTGTTTGTGCTTCATGCCACAACTAAATAAATGTTTAACTACTTTCTACTCAAAGTCATTGGTTAATTAATGGGAGAATTCATAAGGACATAGGAAAAGATAAACACAGTCAAACCGCCTGCAATGGCTGTAGGCTATTCTGTGGTGGTGGATGCTATGGCTGCGCCTGCTGTGGTGAAACTGTCCCGGTGAAGGACTTCTCAAGCACATTACAGACGCTCCGCCCCACGTTGTAATTTTCCAGCTTGGGATCAATAAAGTATTTCTATATTTCTATTTCTATGCGTTTTTACCGTGTTGTCATGCAGGCCGTATAGACATGGACAATTTATTTGTGATTTAGTGATTTATTATCATTATAATTTATTATCATTTATTACTTATGACTGAAAATAAATAATAGTATTAATAATAATACAATAAATAAACAAACAATAATTAAATCATGTTGATAATTTGTGATGCCCAGGCTTTGGGATGACATTCGTCTGACTCAGCGAAACATCATTTTCTATTGCACTGCAGTTGCAAAGGCCAACAAGCACAAGTTGCAGAGGCAATCAGTTTTCCAAATATAATCACTACTTTTGTTTTACTTTTCCTTTGTATTTTTTTTTCTTGACACAAATGAACAGTCATTGTGTGCCTAATGTATTTGATTTCACCTGGGAGCACGTTGGCTCTGCCTGCCACATGTTCCATAGATGCACTGGTTCTCTCTTGGAGAAATGTTTGGACTTGGAATTTCCTATATGGGGCTGTGTCTTTGCCATTAAACTTTGCATGTGAGACCACACTGGAGAGTAAAAACTAATTTATCTTTGCCATGTGTGAACTGCACAAACCAATAATTTCTGCTTAGTTACCCAATTTTGCAAATTTGTAAGCTCAATTCTTAAAGGCCATAACTTTGCCGATGTCACTTCTTAATTTTTAATATTAAATATTAATATCAATTAATAAATGAATGAAACAAACACTCATGATTGTAATGAGTTATCAGTTCATTGGAAAGTCCAGGTAATCATGGGTGTTGGTAGAACACCGTTTGGTCTATGATGGGAGTTGATGAGGTGTGGACTCTCAGAACATATCTAAACAGACCCCAACGCACTTCGATCATCTCCGAAAATATCTGCGTGCACAGATTTACAACTTTGTCGCTGAGCATTAATTTGCGCGTGTGCATAGGCGCTCTCCACTGATTTCTCACACTCTCTTGTCTTCCACTCTCGTCACACTGCACTGTATTTGCATGGCCAGATTGCCGTGACAGTAGGAGCCAACAGTGCACATGAGTGCAGATGTTGCCATCTGCTTCCAACCAGCAGGACCCACTGGTTGGAAGAGTGGACTTAACAGACAAGATATGCCAGACCAAAATGTTTTTAAACACTATAGTGTTTGGAATGAATATTAATTAAAAAAAGGAAATAGTGCTACTGTGTACCTGAGAGTTGATTGCTCATTCTCAGCATGAGAAGATGTTGTGTCTTTAGACTAAATTAATTTTAATATAAAAGTGCCTGTGAGGTAATATATTGCTGGGTAATCAAACTACACACATCTGGTAGTAACAGATTACTACACAGTGTGATGATAGATTAGTGATGTGAATAGAAGTGCTGGGCTGCATGCTACCGCTATACATTGCTGAGATAAAGGCTCTGCTATTCTGTTTCTGATGGTGTGGTTGATCTTTCAAGATTCCTCCTTTAAGGAGTATGGTCAGCAGGAATAAATAAATAATAATAAAATAAAATAAAATCTTCTCTTTTACACACACTGCTTGGATTAGCAATTTCAGTGATCATTTTAAAGTCTTCATTCTGCATCTCTACTTTGACAGTACTTCAAGGCCTAATCAGCCTCTTCTTGGTGGTGTGTTTGACAGTGTGATTTCACTTTGGAACAAATGTACCACCTATGTGTGTGTGTGTGTGTGTGTGTGTGTGTGTGTGTGTGTGTGTGTGTGTGTGTCCATAGTTGTATTCTCTCTCCCATGCTCCATCCAGTATTGTGTGGCAGGTTATGGACAGAAGGAAACTGATTTAGCTTGAGACAGTATCTGAATAACAACAACATCATCATCATTTGTTTTTGACACAAAAATGTATTTAGCAATTTGTTCAACATCAGCACATTTTTCATATTTTGTATCAAGTAAAAAAACTTTCCTTGGACTCTGACCTATTACTGCCTGTTGTGTTCATGCTGATTTCAACATCATTCATGTTGATTTTTATTATATTGTATTTCATTCCTATTTTCCTCTGCAAAATTTTAACTGTAGGTGGCACAGCAGAAAGCTACATTCATCAAAGAGGCCGGCGAATGTAGAAATATCAATTTCCCAACCAATGGCGGAAAGGGAGTTGGCGGAAGGTCTGGCGTGAGAATTCTGACTCGATGACTAGAATTGTAATCAAACAATTAAACCTTGATCTCACCTCATATATTGGCACACAACCACTGTGTGCAGTTAAAACACTAACTATGACCAGTTTCCTTCACGAGGCAGGCTAACCCCGGATGATTGTATGAAATTGAAATGTCCTTCCCGATCCTTCGATTCTCCCCGCATAGATGAATATCAGGCCCCTTCATCCCCTACCCGATCTCAGATACAGTACAATCATTTGTCTACCGAGTCCTAGGTGAATTACTCATAATTATCCTTTGCAGCATTAATGAGACCGGATAAACACAAGTGACCACAATTATCAGCCTATGTGTTCACTTGTTCTACAATGGTTCTCACCAAGAGCTATTTCTACTGTCGTCACAGGAAATACTACTCATAATCATGTCCATAGTGGAACATGTCATGATTCTATTGAACTCAAATTCGGTTGGTCTAGAATATTCAGCTTAGAATAACACTTTATTAGACGGGTACAAGTTACTAACCAAATAACAAAGTAAAAGCAGCAATGAATGATTATTGAAAACACTATAAAAAAAGACTACAGAAAAACATACAGAGAATACAAGACAATAATCAGGGAATGAAATATGTGTAGTAGGAATGTGGCTACACACATGAAGTGTGGGACATTCTGGATACATATAGCTTCCAAGAGCAGTGTCTATCATGTCCCTATCTGCTGTTACCTCAGCATTGTTTAGAAGACCACCTACTGAGTATTCTGTATTCTAAGACCATTTGCTGTTGATTCCCAGGGCCCTAAAGGGTGGGTCATCTCCAGTGGAGCTGACTGGGCGTTGCCTGATTTCTTGTGCATTAAGAATCTTAACATCTGGGTTTCTGATGATAACCACATAATTTCCCTATGAGGCTGAGACAGTTTTACTACACTTACAGAGTTAATCAAAATGAGACCAAACATGATATGAGAATTACCTAGTAAAGTAACACAATCATTTCCACATACTTTCCCCTTTTCACCCCCATGTCTGTGTCTTCAGTGTGGAAGGTGTGATTCTCTGGCCCCCAGAGGGTTGTGAGTGGGTCAGAGAATGACATAGTAAAGGACCATTCATTTACAAATACTTTCCCCCCTCACCCCCACGTCTGTGTCTTCAGTGTGAAAGGTGTGATTCTCTGGCCCTGATATGGTTGGGAGTGGGTCAGAAGAACAATGGGAAGAAAACACAGTTAATTGCATTATGTTAACATATCCTGAAGTTCATCTGTCTCACAGGGGGAAAACCCCCACATACATCACCACATCAAAGAGCAAACCAAAAGGTCCCGGCCGGGAAAATAACCACACAGGAAGAATGCCAAATGTGACTATATGAAGTGAATATTCCAATGATTTAAGTTAACTATTCAAACCTGGAGTGAGAATTTAGGGTGCCCTTGTTCAGACAAGTGGAGTTCTATTGTGGTTGTCAGTACTGGTGAAAGAAATTGTAAAATATTCAAATTCAACCCAGACTTTGTACTTAACGTCAATTCAATAATTCAGGCAAGTCAAGCAGAGTGCAATAGGATGTAGGTTTACTGTGGTATTAATTGGAATACACACACCGAGCTGGTCCATGGAGCGACTGAAGCAGAGTAAGAAAGCACACTCTTTTACCCTGACTCTAAGCCCTGCTATGGAGGAGCTTGAACTATTGCTTCACCCTGTCATTCTGCAGCCGCTACACAGCATGCTTCCATACACCATTATTTTCTTCCCCAGTTCTTATCTTATTCTCACATTCTGTTTTGCCATCTACTTTTGAACATATTGATTCATTACCAGTGAAAAACTCTACCCCACCTGCTCTTTGACTCCTTTCCTGCTCCTCGTTTTGCACTCGCACACAGTACTTTTCCTTGACTTTGTGATTTCCTATTCCACTAAATTCATTTATGTGATACCATTATTTCAGATAAATCAAAATATGATACAAATAAAACCCTAAATACCTCTTATTGAGTAGAAAATGCAATACAGTGTTGTATTGACTATCATTATTTGCAAATTAGCAGCGCAGACTGCCTCCAACCAGGGTCGACCTTAGGCTGTCTTTGGCTGCATCTTAGGAGCAGGGAAGGTGATTGAAAAGAGTTGAGAATAATCTTTTGAACACAGATAGTAAGATGCCAGTGAACAAGCATAGGGAGCAGCAACAGGGGAAGATCAAGCCCCTTAGGAAAGAAGGGAATCCAACAGAAGAGTCTTCCAACATCCCCTAGCACATTTAGCAATGGCAGGATTTACCCATAATTAAATAATGTTCCCCAGTTCTAAATTTTAGCAGAAGAGAGAACACCGTATGTACTGTAAGCCTACAGCTGGTCTCCACTTTACGTCTGAGCTTTAATACTGGTGCTCCCATCAACTGTTGAACAGCGGCTTTTCCTTCACTTTACAGCTGGGGGCTAATGCATAGAACTATGCGTAGGTGTCTGGGCAAATGAATGCTCAGTGAGAAAGTTTGAAATTGTAGAATTCGTCAATTTCCCAACCAAGGACGGAAAAGGAGTTGACGGAAGGTTTGGCGTGAGGATTCTGGCAGCGACTGAAATTACAATAAAACAATTAAACATACCTTGATCTGACTCCATATATTGCCACGCCGTTAATTACTGAATATTATCAATACCAGGGCAGGCTAACCCCTGGATTCTAACTTTATTGCAAAGAACAATGTCCTTCCTTCACACTTGACTTGCGCCCCTCATAAATGAACACTATATTACTTCATCCCCTATCCGGTTGTAGGCGGACTACTACACAATTAATCACTGGTAATGCATGAGGTTGAATAAACCTGAGTGGACATGATTATCAAGCCTGCGTGTTCACCTGGCTTACCAGGACCCTCACCACCAGAGCTATTCCTGTGGCCACCAGAAATATAACTCACATCTCACGGTTCAACTGCAATCAAAGCCGGTTGGACTAGAATATTCACCTTAGAATAATACTTTATTAGACAGAAACAAGTTACTAACCAATCAAAAATAAGATACGGTGAGGAATGAGTATTGAAAACACTATAAGAAGACTATAGAAAAACATACAAATAATACAAGACAGTAATCAGAGAATGAAGTTGTATGGGTTGTTGTATGAATGAGGCTACACGCATGACGCGTGGGAAGTTCTGACGGCATTGTTTCCGGAACCATGTTAATTGTTATATGACCTAAGACCATGTGAAGTTGGTTAGAATCCTAACCTCTGGGTTTCGGATGATAACCACATGATTTCCCTATGACACTGAGACAGTTCTACTACACTTACAGAGTTACCACACATGATATGAACACAATCATTTCCACTTACTTCCCCCCTTTCACCCCCACATCGGTGTCTTTAGTGTGAACCGTGTGATTCTCTGGCCCTCATGACGGTTGGGAGTGGGCCAGAAGAACAATGGGAAGAAAACACAGTTAATTACATTATGTTAACAGATCCTGAAGTTCCTCTGTCGTCTGTCTCACAGGGGGCAAACCCCCACATACATCACCACATCAAAGAGCAAACCAAAAGGTCCCGGCTTGAGATTTTCTATCCCTACGAAATACATTAATAGTTAAGCAATGATCTAGTAATCACCTAACGGTGGTTTGCTGATGGTGTATATTCATGTTAACTCAGTTATTCATTAATATGTTAAAGAATACCTAAGTTAACATATTAATAAATATATACTATATTATACTATACTATAGGAATAATGTTAATAAATAAATATATTACTTATTGTTAGGGTTAACCCTAAGCCACTAACCCTAACCCTCTGCTAATGCTATATATTAATTCAAATAAATGTCAGTTTAGTCACTCTTTAATGCCAAATTAGGTAACACAATGGTGATTTAGCCTATGGCTCACTGATGAAAGCCCTTGAATTTGCAGTATTAGGAATTTTACAAACTGGGAGTTGGTTGTGACATTCCCACCACGCCTTCAAATCACAAGCAGCGCACAGTAAGCTGCAGGCTTTCCATCCCCCAGCAGTGACTGTTCTGCCAGAGCGTGTGCACCCATCTGGGTGAGGGCTAACAATGTGCCAGGGTGTGACTTCCAGTGCTTTGAAGGTACACGAGCGCGAGGGCTGACCACGCGAGGACTCCCCAAACCCAGCTCCGCCTATTTCTGCATTGGACCATGACACAGGGTGGTGTGTTTAGACTGCTGGCTCATTGTTTTTGTCTTGATAATACATGGCTAACTTAGACGTTACACTGGTAGACGTTGGTTAATCTCAAGATGCTTCTTGCATTTGGAAGATCGATGTATTCTACCTATGTATTTGTAAAGTCACAAATGCTTATGAGTGATGATCAGAACTAGAAGTCATGCAATGTAGCCTATTAGGTCTAAAAAACTTAGATATTAGTGACGTCAAACATATCCTATTTTTAATACAAAACTCTGCTGAGTATTTCATTTTTGTATATTCATTTTCAACAATATCAACACTGAAAGCTGTGCTTTCTCCCTCTCTCACTCTGTTTCCTCTTCTCATAATGTCCTTTGTACAATTGAATGGCAATAGCTTTGCGTTGTGTTATGGTTGTTAGCTCATTAAAGATGGCAATTGCAAAGCCACCTTGACTGTTTTTTGTTGACAAAAAAAACAGCGGGAGTATCGGAAATACTGAGCATTTGAACAAGGAAAGGCAAAGGATTCAAACAAGCCCATATCTAAGTAATTCTGCAGCAACAGTGCTAATGAAATGTGACAACACAACACATTTAGGACTGACACGCAGAGCTCTATAAAGATTTCATGAGTTTGGTGACAGCTCCCATTTCAACATCATAGAAGCCTTAAACAAGATGCCCCAGTAAACAGCTGTTGATTAGTTTGTTGGCCATTTGTAATTCTCAAAACCAAGCTAATCCCCTCAGATCTATCATGCCTGAGTAATCTCAGACAGTGCAGTTTCAGTTGATAGAAAAATAATGAAGGAGATAAGCTGAGATGTTGTTGTTCTTAACACATAGTAGGCTACTAGTCACATTACAGGATTTCTGAGATTAGTTCATTTGATATTTTAGGTATTTTGACACAATAACATTGTGCAAAACATTTGCATTGAACCCGGCGAGGTCCAGCATGTTGTAGAATACAGCAACAGGCCATCTGCACGTCTCACCTTTCACTGTATAGCCATCTGGTCTGTAATGTCAGCGCCCTCTTTAGTTTTAGTATAGTAGGGAATGGTTTTGGATGTATTTTGCGCAGTAGGGTACTGTCATCAATCAATACTGCCCGATGCACTGATATTTTTATTTGCCCTCGTCTGGTAAATAGTAAGTGTGGCATTTCTATACGTCATCGCAGTGGTCAAAAAGCATTCTTGTTTCCATGCAAGTGTGTGTTTGGCGCATTTCTCTGAGCTTTTTATTAATTGTTCTGAACCAAGGTGAGCTGAAAGGTTATTCACCAGTGTGATTGACGTAAATAAAAGATCAGTTGTGACATTTCCTCCTGAAAAGGTTTGGTCAGTTTCATGACGACATTGTCAGCTAGCCATTCTCCAGGTGCTTTGTTTACAAAACCTTTGGCAGGAAGGACCGAAAATAAACTTTCCCATATGCTGTCTAATATAAGATTTTACACATGACAAACAAACCAAAACTACAGTAAATGCTTTTTAAGAGTTCTATTATGAACTAAGCACTGTGATTAAAGCTTTTTTAACCTTATCGAAGAGTGCCTTGGTCTGACCCCCCTTTTTTGCTAAAGTTAGGCCTACTATAAGAGCACCTTCACACTATACAAGAGACTACTTTGTCAGAGGAACGTTTGTTTTACTTCTGAATTGGTCAGATCATTCTGTGAAAGCTTTTTCAAGCTTTTTCAAGCTTCTCTCTGTCAGATGGGGGGGAGGGTTATCTCAGCAGAAGTAAAAGAGGCCATTCCTTTCATTAGCTGCTGTCCACCCTTTTCACCCATTAAAACTCAAGCAGTCAAGCGGTTGCTAATGGTTGAATGAGGACGACTGCATTTATCTATCGCCGGAGTCAAAGACGATAGAAACATTTGTTCTGACGTCCTCATAGGAACGCGGAAGACAATAGATTGAGGCATTTATTCAAGGGACATTCTTGACAGACACATTATTTCACTTTCTGTTGAAAAATGTAGAATACTTGTTAGGTTTCACGTTAACGTCATATTTCCTTTTTCGCCAGGGGTAAAAGCAGTTTTTATTTCTTGCTGGTAATAGGGCCTACCACAGTGAGCCATAGTGTGCACGCTGAGCACCTACCAAAAAATACACTTAGTCTACTTATCAAGCATTCACTAGGACTTCTTATCACTCTAGTACTTTTTATCACACTAGTATATCACTCTTTCATCACCCTGTATCAGTTTTTGATTACAACTAAATTGCAAACACATCATTTCAACAGCACATTAATTTTTTTTTTTTTTAGCTGAACAGTTGAAAACTATCTTGACTTTTCATTTTGGACATTGGACACAGAACAGTGGAACAGAAGTTTAGATAAAACACTTAAAATAAATTCAAAGTGGCTTGAAGTAGCCTGTTTGAGGCGGGCCATGCCGCTTGAAGAGTGAGCAGCTCTCCTTCCTTTCCCAGCCAAGTCTTTACAGAAGGCCTACATAAGGAAGGGGATCCCACTGTGTTGAATACATTTACATTTTACATTTAGGGCATTTAGCAGACGCTTTTATCCAAAGTGACTAACAAAGAATACATTTGTCATAAAAAGGTGAAACATTTCATTGCTGTTAATACAGTAAGAAAGCCACAACCATTGTTAGTATACCATTGCTAATATGTTGATGAAGAGCAGGTGTGCTGCATTTCCTGTTGTTAGTTTGTTTCTATACTCTGTTATAATGCTGTTCATTGTGCCGAACCCTCTCTCATAGTCTGCTTTTTTATTTGGGAGACTTTGCAACAAACATCTATCTGCTAAAACACTTTAATTACGAGCTGCGCACGTTGGCGCAAGATCTGGTTAAGATAATGCTGTGTAGCTCGCTCGTTGTCTGTCCAGCGAAACACTGCACAGAAGGTTCAGACAGAATTCAGAGTTCAGAACGAGTTATATGCAATGTATGTACACGTGTTGCTTCTGGTAATTTAGTGTCATGCTGAAAATGCGATTTTTTTCAGAGACAGTACATTTTTCTTTCCGGTACGTCTCAACATCTTTTAGTGGTCCGTACCGGCCAGTACCGGTACGGACTGATCGGGGTTCGAACCGGCAACCCTCCGGTTACAAGTCCGAAGCCCTAACCAGCCGCGGCCTACTGGTTAATACATACATATGATGTATTAAAGTGTACTTCAATGTCACTGAATGGATTTACCTAAAGGCTGGGACAAACGTATAGCCTACTGTACACATGTTCAATAAGTCCATCAAACAGTGCTATCTATGACCTTAAAAAAATACACTTTACCAATTAGGCCTACAATATACTTAAGAAAAGTGTACTTTCTTTAGTGGATATGTAAGTATGAAGAAAGTAGTAAGTATGTAAGTAGAATTAATCAATTTCCCAACCAATGAAGGAAAGGGAGTTGGCAGAAGGTTGGGCGTGGGGATTCTGGTGATGACTAGAATTATAATAAAACAATTAAACATACCTTGATCTGACTCACACAACCACGGTTGCGCCATTAAATACTGAACATTATCAATACCGGGCAAGGCTAACCCCTGGATTCTAACTTTATTGCAAGGAAGAATGTCCTTCCTTCTCACTTGACTTGCGCCCCTCATAGATGATGATGGCTTACCAGGACCCTCACACTCGAGCTGTTCCTGTGGCCACAAGAAATATAACTCACCGCATAATTGGCCAATAGCGTTACATCTCACGGTTCAACTGCAATCAAAGCCGGTTGGACTAGAATATTCAACTTAGAATAAGACTTTATTAGACAGATACAAGTTACTAACCAATCAAAAAATAAAAGCAGTGAGGAATGAATATTGAAAACACTACAAAAAGACTACAGAAAAAAAATACAAAGAATACATGACAATAATCAGAGAATGAAGTTAACTGGGTTGTAGGAATATGGCTACACGCATGACGCGTGGGAAGTTCTGACTACAGATATCTTCCAAGAGCAGTGTCCATCCTTTCCCTATATACTGTTTTCCCAGTTTTACGTTTTTAGTTTTATGGCATTATTTAGGAGATCATCTACTGAGTGTTCTGTTTTCTAAGACCATTTGCTGTTGGCTCCCAAGGTTCACAGGGATGGTTGATCCTCAGCAGAGCTGACTGGGCGTTGCCTAATTTTCTGTTGGGAATGCTAACCTCTACATTTTGTATGATACCCACCTAATTCCCCTATGAGACTGAGACCATTTTACTACACTTGCAGAGTTAATCAAAATTATACCAAAAATGATATGAGAATTACATAGTAAAGTAACACAATCATTTCCACATACTTTCCCCCTTTCACTCCCACGTCTGTCTTCAGTGTGAAAGGTGTGACTCTTTGACCCCCCATGTTTGGGAGTGGATCAGGAGAGCAAATGGAGAGGAAATGCAGTTAATTATCGTGAGTTCCTCCGCAGTCTGTCAACAAAAGACAGACCCCGACATCCCCACATCAAGGATTAATCACAAGGTCCCGGCTAGGAATTTTACCACCCTACAGTCCTCCACCGACCAGAAAAGGTCACATGGAGTCAGGCCTCGAAGGTCACCAATGTGTTGCCTTTTGGACACTCCTGACAGATTCTGAGTCCAAGCTGGGTCAGGGCTGATGGCTGCAGTCTGCTGAGAACAGCGTGGTTTCCAAGTGTTCTTTCGCAGCAGGTGAATGGTGTGTCGGACGTCGCAGCACTGGAATGTGGTGATGGCGAGGATGAGGGCACTGGCGATGACACACCCTCTGAACCCCCAGTCCCACCAGGTGTAGACTGAGCGGAGCGCGTGGTGGAGCTGGTCAGAATCTGGGCCATGGTTTGGGCCAGGTTAGCTTGTACCTGGGCCTGGTTCAGATGGTAGTCCGTTGACCGGCTCCACCAGGGTCACGGTGTCCGTCAGCCCGTGTGCCCTCATCATAAAAGGTGGTCATCTCGCCGAGGACACTGTATGGTCGACACCTGGATGATGTCAGTGTCCATGCATCGACTGTACGGTACATTGATTAGCTTGGTGTTGTTGTAAAAAAGCATTGTAAGGTCTTACAGACAATATAGTGTAAGTACATTGTAAGTACAGTAGACATTGTAAGTACAGACAATATAAGTAGACACTACATGACAACAGCTTTGTGTAGTAAACAAAGTCTCAGTCCCTTTTATGGTCAGATACCCAGTTATATTGTCCCATTTTAAAACCTGATCCTTTACCACCGTGCTGAGTGAACGTGGTGGTAGAATTTGGAAACACCTGCTCGGGGTTGATTAAAAGAAAGGAAGCAAAAAGCTGATACAACCAGTACATTCATTCTCTGTTTATGTCATCATTGCAATCCATAACTCTGAATCATTAGTATTCTTAATTTTTTCAGATAGCATCCATCTATTGAGGTTCGAGGAGTTATATGAGATCACTAAAGGTATGTCTAAGGGACTTGCGGAGATGCAAGTCCAATAGCTCTTGTTTGGCAGCAGTAAATAAATTGTGAACATGGCAGACTGTGGCATGTTTGATGGTATGAGTCTGATTGAAAACAGGCGTGGCTGGCGGTGAGAAGCACCTGCGCTTCGGGCCTAACCGCCTTGATTATACTACTATACTACTACTACTGTTAGTAAGGTGTTAGAAACAAGTAGCGACCTGGTTTGCCAACCTGCTAAAGTATTGAGACCGGCCTGTAATCCTATGTGTGTTAGTAAGTTAATTAGTTGAGCTGAAGGGGCCGGTTACCTTGCTAATGAATTCAGACCATGAGTCGGTCCTTAGTCAGAAATTAAATCATTGATACGTGTCTAGAGTCATGCGTAAGTTCCCCTCTGTTGAGTACAGTGTTGAACATATAACAAAATTAAAACATAACAAAATAACAAAATTTATATAAAAAGGGCTTTGGCTTAAGTCGATCTCCTGTTGGGATGGAAAGGTTATGGGTTACATCATGATATGCTATATGTGTAGCATTAAGTGAAACAATGTGTGTACAGCGGTAAGCCGCTGGTTCTAGATCCTTTGTTCTGTAGCACCTTCTCGGATCCAGTCCCTGGTTGTCTTTTGCAACAAATATTCATGACGCCTACGTCAGAATACTGGAAGCTCTTAAGCTGGTACAAGACTGTGATGTTTTGGAACTCTAGGATAATGTGTGCATCTGGTGAGGTTTTGTGTGGCGGGTTGGGTGGATCCTGAGTTACCACAAATGTGTGTGTGACAATTTGGTTCCGGCATTACTCCGGGAAGCCAGGTAACTACTTGTTTGAAGGGAAGAGTTATATAGGATGTGTCTGGCACCTTAGCATATTTCCACACACCATCTACCACATTTGAGGTTGTGTATGAGAAGAGCTCTCTGGTTCAGCTTGATGCATCCTGGCCCCGGACCTCTTCTTACGTCCAGAGTCCATAGGATTGTACTGGTTACCCTGAAAAACTAAAGCAAGACAGTTATCTGTTCACAGGTTTCCCTGTCCTTAGCTTGTGCGGACTTATGCCTGTTGCTCTTGATGGCATTGCTCGTATTGTCAGCACTGTGGGCGGTGCATCTATCCACTTGTTGTGGTACTAGGCTATGTGTTTCGCAATATGTTCTTTACTGATGCAGTTTGCACGCTGCACCATTCCAGAACTTTGCGGCCTGTAAGGGACATTACATTTCTGAACAGCATTGATGATTTTGCACATATCTTTCATGACTTGTCCTGTGAAGTGTGTTTCTGGTTCCGATCCGATTCGATCTGGACTGGTGCAGTCTAGGTAAGGATGATTTGATTCACTAATACCTGTGCCACTGTGTGCGCCGAATTGTTCCTTGTGGGAATGGCATCAACCCACTTGGAGAATTTGTAAATGATGACGAGGTGGTGGCGATACCCCCTTTGGCCCTGGGAAGTGGACCAATGAAATCCATCTGTTCCCAAGGCCATTTTGGCTGGAGGTCTGCACAATCTGACTCGGCGGTACCCCCTTGGTTCGGCCTACCAAACAGGCGTCGCACCACCTGTGTATGTCTGCAGTCATTGCATGCCACCAGAAGTAGCGTTGGATCATATGCAGTGTTCGGTCAGTAGAAAACAGGGGCGTAGTCGTGCTAGATGTTAATGACAGGTTTCTGAAGGGCGAGCGGAACGACATGTCTTCCGGTGTTGTAACGCCATAACGTGTGTTTAGTTCGAGTTGCCGTTAGAACAGGATCACTACTGCCTGAGAGTTGAGTTGTTACATGCGTTGGGCAAAGACAGGTTAGTGTAAGAGCGGCAGGCTCCCGTATCAACCAAGACGTCCTCTAAGATTGGTCCTTATTTTGATATGATTACCGCTTGTTAGTATGATAACGACTGTGGCGGAGGTTACGCGTCCCTATGCGACGTTCTTGTATCTGGCTAATATCTGATCAATGTCGCGTCGGAGATCTTCATGGGGCGAGGGGTTCGCGCTGTGCTCGGTTTTTGCTTTCATAAAACTATGACATTCTTGAAGGAGGCGGGCGTCGTGGTTACTGCTACGCTGTTTCTTTGCCCGACTCTCAATCTCTGACGCCCAGTCAATGAGAGCATTAAACGTGTTTGGCGCGGGGTCTGCGCCATGCGTCAATGTTTGGCGAATATGGGGGCCTGCGTTATAAATTATAATCTGCAAGAGAACGTCTTCATCTCTATTAGCGTTTTCCATCCCCGAATAATCCTTAAACGCGACCCATAACCTCTCGGCGTACGTTTCGAACGGTTCTTGTCCCTGTTTGATGTCGAGAAACATTCCCCATTCCGCCTGCGTGGGGCCCCTTAACTCCAACAGCGTCTGCCTCAGCCTCTCCAGAACCTCTGCCGGGGTCTCGGCTGGGCTCTGTTTATCTACCACCGTCCCTGTTTTAAGACCCTCTGGCATTTTATATATTAGCTCATCCGGAATGGTTAACACAGCTATCTGCCACGCGTCTCTAGGTTGTAAATTGTAAACAGCGATTTGCATCATGAGTTTATCCCAATACGGCTGGAATGGGCCTTTCTTTGGTAGCATTCCGACGACAGCCTTGTGTTGAGCACATTCTCCACATGTTAAAGGACGACTGATAGTAACGACATCGTTCTGATCATTAGTCATGGTTTTCAGTACCGCTATTTTTGGAGGCCGTGGGGCGCTGGCCCCCCTGGCTGCCGTGTGGACTGGGCTCCATCTGTTCGGCCGACGCGCCTTGGTGTCCCCGGGCCGCGGGGCCTGCTGTGGAGGCTGCTCCTCTGGCTCCGGGGCGGGCGGCGGTTCGGAGTCGGATGATGTAGCTCCGATGGCCACTCGCCGGCGGCTCTGTGTATATCTCGCTACCTCGTCCTCGTCGCTATCTATCAATTGACTCGTCTGAGGCATCGATTGTAGGGCGGCGAGCTTGAGTTGAGCTGCGGGGAAACCCCTCTGAGCGCACCATTCTTCTAACACGGCGGTGTACTGCTGGTTACGGCCTGCCTCCTTCTCCAGATCGAGGATTTGTTGTTCCCAAGCACGACTGTTACGCGCCCAACATTGCTTATCGTACGCAAAACTTTCGACCTGCGCCCGGAGTTGCTTCAGTTCGTCGCTGCGGGTTTTTTCAATGATACGAACGTTGGCCAACTCGGCCGATAACTCGGCTACCATAGCACGGTCATTTCGGTGGAGTAGATAGATTATTGCGGCGGGTAGGTCTCGGAATTCGGTTTTTGACTTGAGCTTAGAGCCCTCGTCCATATACCATGACAATATGTCCTGATTATTTGAAGTCAGGGTTATTCCTACTTTATTCAGGCGGCGCAAGATGACTCCAAGGCTCTCGGTGATAGAATTCATGACCTCCTCATCCTGACCTGCACTTCCATTTCCCTGACAATTATCCATGTTTTCCCCGATAACTTTTCCCTCCAGCGTTATACGATTACTGGTCTACTTGGGTATGTCGACCCGTTCTATCAAAACGTGTATGCGTGGCGTGCGTAACTTGCCCTCAAATTTGGTATTTATGGATAAATTGTACTCACCACCGTTGGAGGTAAACAAGCACGGATGTAGTTGCAGACCTCTTCATCTGGGAGTGACTGAGGGTCGCGCTGGAATTACCTACAGGTGAGGTTGTTGTCGTCACGTGATCACGTCGAGGTCACCACTGATTCGTCCATTTCCCAATCTAGGACGGAAAGGGAGATGGAGGAAGGTCTGGCGTGAGGATTATGACGGCGACTAGAATTATAATAAAACAATTAAACATACTATATCTGACTCCATATATTGCCACACAAACACTTAATTACCAAACATTATCAATACCGGGGCAGGCTAACCTCTGGATTCTAACTTTTTTGCAAGGAGGAATGGCCTTCCTTCACACTTGACTTGCGCCCCTCATAGATGAATACTATATCACTTCATCCCCTATTCGGTTCTAGGCGGATTACTACACTATTAATCAATGGTAATACATGAGGTTGGATTGGAGGATTATCAAGCCTGCGTGTCCACATGGCTTACCAGGACCCTCACCATCCGAGCTGTACCTGTGGGCCAGTGGCGAACCGTGAGCACTACAGCTGGGCCTTTACTTCAGCCATCACCGCCGAGAAAATAAATCATCACGGAAAAAATCAACAGTACGATTTGAAAGGGTTGAACAAATGCAATCCGGCTTTAATTAACGATGACAAGGATGTAAACAAATAGACCATACCATCAATGACATTCTCTGCAACAAGAAACATCTCAACATTAACTTCAGAAAACGAGATAATTTCGGCTATATAGTGGAAATTAAATAAACATACTCTAAAGCCAACATCTGGAAATATAAAATGAAGTCACCCAATGTCACCCCGTGACGCTGCTGACACGGACACCGAGGCTCATTGAATCACCGTGGACAGCGCTATGAAATCACGGCGCATTACAAATCATTCACACATTGAAAAAAATCATGAGCTTCATCAAACTACAATACAATTTCCAATGCACAATACCGCAGAAGTTACACAAAGCTGGTAATACAAAGACTACTTTTTAAAGTTGCAATGCGGAACTCTTCATGCGCAATTACGCATGGCGCAAGTGGTGAGAGTCGTTGACACTCAACCACTCTGTTAGGACTTTGCGAAGGCCTAGGATCTTTTTTTTTTTGTCCCGGCCACTTGAAATCAAACCGTGATTGGTCAATTTGCCCCTCACTCCCCAAACAAAGAGGGATACGTGAAGTCCTAACTAATTAATGAGCCAGCTAAACCAAACGGGCGTTGATAGAGACGGACGATTCTGATTGGATAACATATTTTCAGGACAGTAACCGTTTCATTGTTCACGTGAATCTGACAGTAAACTTAACTTTAGAACATAGATGAGAGAAAATGTATTAAATGTATTGTATTAAATTAAATAAGATAGAAATAAAAAAATAATAATAATTATTATCTTTTATTTAATATTTTAATATTTTTTGGTCCAGAATTTTTTTTAGGCCTTCTCTGAAGGCGTAGAAAGCCCTGAAGGTTCCCCACTGCCTGTGGCCACAAGAAATACGACTCACCGCATAATTGGCCAATAGCATTACATCTCACCGTTCAACTGCAATCAAAGCCGGTTGGACTAGAATATTCAATTTAGAATAACACTTTATTAGACAGATACAAGTTACTATTAACCAATCAAAAATAAAAGCAGTGAGGAATTAATATTGAAAACACTATAAAAAGACAGCAGAAACAGCTGAAAAGACAGAAAAACATACAAAGAATACACAACAATAATCAGAGAATGAAGTTACCTCGGTTACCTCTATACACTGTATAGAGGTATTTACAACGGCAGTTTTACGACGGCATTATTTAGGAGATCATCTACTGAGTGTTCTGTTTTCTAAGACCATTTGCTGTAGCTGACTGGGCGTTGCCTAATTTCCTGTGTATTGGGAATCCTAACCTCTACATATGATATCCACCTAATTCCCATATGAGACTGAGACTATGTTACTACACTTGCAGAGTTAATCAAAATGATATCAAACATGATATGAGAATTACATAGTAAAGTAACACAATCATTTCCACATACTTTCCCCCTTTCACTCCCACGTCTGT
Source organism: Urophycis tenuis (assembly GCA_036785325.1). Taxonomy (NCBI): domain Eukaryota; kingdom Metazoa; phylum Chordata; class Actinopteri; order Gadiformes; family Phycidae; genus Urophycis; species Urophycis tenuis. The sequence goes on from JAXIVH010000031.1 coordinate 2,520,043, forward strand.
GTCTTCAGTGTGAAAGGTGTGACTCTTTGACCCCCCATGGTTGGGAGTGGGTCAGAAGTGCAATGGAGAGGAAATGCAGTTATTCCTCTGCAGTTCCTCTGCAGTCTGTCAACAAAAGACAGACCCCCACATCCCCACATCAAGGATTAACCACAAGGTCCCGGCAAGGAATTTTACCACCCTACACATATTTTTACGTATCTGTGAAAATATTTAAATTTGAATTAGATTAGATTAGATTGGCTTCATCGGGCCGTGACCTTCAGTTCTCACTGGAGCGGTTCGCAGCCGAATGTGAAGCGGCTGGGATGAGGATCAGCACCTCCAAATCCGAGGCCATGGTTCTCAGCCGGAAAAGGTTGGAGTGCACTCTCCGGGTCGGGGAGGAGATCCTGCCTCAAGTGGAGGAGTTCAAGTATCTCGGGGTCTTGTTCACGAGTGAGGGGAGGATGGAGCAGGAGATTGACCGACGGATCGGTGCGGCGTCGGCAGTGATGCGGGCCCTGCACCGGTCCGTCGTGGTGAAGAAGGAGCTGAGCCGAAAGGCGAAGCTCTCGATTTACCGGTCAATCTACGTTCCTACCCTCACCTATGGCCACGAGCTGTGGGTAGTGACCGAAAGAACGAGATCGCGAATACAAGCGGCCGGAATGAGTTTCCTCCGCAGGGTGTCCGGGCTCTCCCTTAGAGATAGGGTGAGAAGCTCGGCCATCCGGGAGGGGCTCAGAGTAGAACCGCTGCTCCTCCGCGTCGAGAGGAGCCAGTTGAGGTGGCTCGGGCATCTAGTGAGGATGCCTCCCGGACGCCTCCCTGGGGAGGTGTTCCGGGCACGTCCCTCCGGGAGGAGGCCCCGGGGAAGACCCAGGACACGCTGGAGGGACTATGTATCTCGGCTGGCCTGGGAACGCCTCGGGATCCCCCCGGAAGAGCTGGACGAAGTGGCTGGGGAGAGGGAAGTCTGGGCTTCTCTCCTCAGGCTGCTGCCCCCGCGACCCGACCCCGGATAAGCGGAGGACATGGATGGATGGATGGATGGATAGATTAGATTAGATTAAATTTAGTCCCTGTGGCCTGTGGCTGTGAGTATTCTAGCCCGAAAACTGAATCGGGCCACAGGCTTTACCAAATACAGGTTCAAAGTACATGGAAAAACAACACAAAATGAGTATCCAGCAGCATAGCCGTGGGAAGATGATTTGGGTTGGGGGTGCTGAAGAGAGGTGTTCCGATAAATAAAAGACAGGCATACGTGCGCAATATTTAAACACCACACGATGTATTTCATGTAAACCAGATAGGCTACTGTGATGTGAACACTAAAACAAAAGGCTACTTATTTCGATAAAAAAATGTTTACAGCTTTAAAGACGGTATCGTTAATGAGCGACTTCCGAAAAAACATTAAACCAAACAGATCAACAGAAACCTGCAGTGCTCTCAGGGGCAGGGAAGAATGCAAAATATGTCTATTAGTATCTCTGTTGAGCTGTGGTGCACTACTGTTGCACAGCTAACGTTGCATTCGGAGGAAAAACATACACGGAGAGTGAATTATCTTTAGCCGTTCTTGGCGTAGGCTATTTATTCAGGGTGCTCTGACACATCAGTCTACATCAGCTACGGCATCAACTACTACTGAACTAGCATTTAGTTCACCCTTTCACCCTTTTATAGGCTGTACCTTAGAATTGCATATACAACTGAGTACAGTTATGAACATATCTCAACAATCTCAACTGACATGAAAAACAAAAAAGTCAGCGTCAAACTATTTACAGACTTAATAGCACTGCTCGGCGGCAGCTGATCAAATCAAGCGCTTACCGTTGGGCCTTTTACAGTAGGCCTACTACAAACACGGACTGACGCTCAGGCGTCATGGATATAAAATCTCTCATGAGGGCATTCATGTCTACAGCGTCCATAATGTCTTTGTGGACATTCATCAGTGAAAGATGCGTGAGCCTCTTCTGTGTCATAGTGGACCTTAACCAAGTCTTTAACCTTCTCAAAGTGGAGAACGATCGTTCCGATGAGGCCACTGATATTGGCAGAGTCAGACATCACTGGATGACTTTCTCAACCTCAGAAAAGAGAGCTCTCGTCTGTGGATGGAGATTACAAAGACGTGCTGCTACATCTTTGACTGTGGTGCACCGAGACTCCTTGGTGACAGTGTTCAGCATTTTAAGCTGGAGTATTAAACCATATTACACAACATAATTTTAAATTTTAGACATTTTATGCATTTAATAGTTTATGTATTGTATCGTTAGTTTTTTTGTCAACTGGCGGGGGTGCTACGATATTCCGACTGTCGGGACCAGACATCCAGCAGGGGGTGCTGCAGCACCCCCAGCACCCCTACTTCCCATGGCTATGTCCAGCAGTGTTTTTGTAGGGAAATACCCAGCAGGCGGAATTCCAAATGGCCATTTGGAGGCCAATATGAGGAGCTTCTAAGACCTGCGCTTCACTTTTCTACTAATGGTGCGTTTTATTATTCTCTGCGAACCGTCTCGGACCTCGGTGGTGACGTCACTTCTACACTTCAAGCGTTTTATTATTGTTCCGCGCAAAGTTCGTTGGAGAAAAACATGGACGCCACCCGGAAAGCTATTGTCGCATGTCGCATGAGCTTCACCTACACAACCTTGAGGAAAAATTCCAGGAACAGTACACTAGACGCAGAATGTATGTTCATATTTCAGTATATTTAGTGAAGTGAAAGCGTTGGAGTCGCTTGATAGTAGACCATTTTGGCATGCTAGCTAGATAGCATTACTATCTGTCTCCATAGAAACGGACGCCACATAACACGTGACACCGGGCGCAGCCATCGTGAATTTTCTCGGAACCCTTGCTCGGTCTCCTGTGAGTTCAACCGAGCAGGCAAGTTCTCCGTCCGAGTAAAAGGGGCGTGTTCATGCGTGTGGCTAGCGGGCGTCCGAGACGGATCGATAATAAAACGCACCATAAGCGCTCTAATTTGCAGAACAAAGTCGCGAGTCGCACTCACACAATTGGCCGAAGGCGAACCATGTGGTCCGGCTTGACTGACATACTGTTTAGCCGATACTGATCGGAGAATCAAGTGGGATGGCTTGATGTCTTCCTAAGAGTCTATTGGTTACAGCGAGAGTAGGGACCTGTATGACGTCACGCTTCGTCTCATGTTACAGGTGCTATCCTTATCGATTTGGATAAATTCGCAGTGTCAACAAACAGCGTTATATTGATGATTTCCAGAGTTTGGGTGTTTAGATGACTAAATGGAGTGGATACTTTTGTTTTCTGGACTTTTCCCTTTGTCTGGATACCAAGATTTTCCTGCTGCGGGTTGTTTTTCCAACCTCGACGACAACTAGTAGGTATGTACCGCACGCCTCGTATTTGTGCACACCTTGCACATGAGCTGTATTTTCTCTTGCTGTGTTTCTGTGAGCATAAAATGGTTAGTTTCGATCGAATCAGGGGACTCTCTCCTTTCCAACAATGTAATAGCATGATCAGATTTATGAAAATGCCACACTATAAATGACGAATGAAAAACCGCTGGTTGTCAACCGACCCACGCATGGGTCGACGAAAGTGAACAGGATATGGTTAGGGTGAGAGGCATCCTGAACCATGGACATGGCTTTTGCTATACAGCGTTTGTGAGAAGTGTTCTGGATGAAGGGGAGTTGTGAATCAATGGTCCCTTGAGCAGATTTCACTATTCTTTGTAGTGCCTCACGGTCAGCAACATTGCAGTTGCTGTACCAAACAGAAATACAGCCAATGAGAATGCTCTCAATGGTACAGCGGCAGAAGTCTGTCAGAATCTTGGAACGCTGATGAGCTTTCTTGAGGGTCCGTAGGTAATGTAGACGCTGATGCCCCTTTTTTTTATCAGGTTGGAGGAGTTGAGAGACCAATGAGATTTTCCGTGGACCCCAAGAAACTTGTCAGGCGCTCCACCTCGGCTCAATTGATGTGTTTTCGTGTGTTTTGCTCTGAGTTCTTCTGAAGTCCACAATGATCCCTTTGGTGTTCTGGGTTAAGTGCCAGGTTATTGTCTTTGCACCACACAACCAAGTGCTGAACCTCCCCCCTGTATGCTGTCTCATCCTCCTCTCTGATCAGATCCAACACTGTGGTGTCATCTGCAAACTTTATTAAGGCATTGGAGCCTTGAACAGGGATGCAGTTCTTGGTGAAAAGAGAATACAGTAGAGGGCTCAGAACACAGCCCTGTGGCACGCCAGTGTTCAGAGTGATGGTGGTGAGGAGAGATTTCCTAATTCAAGCCTAGGGTCTGTTAGTTAGGAAGTCTACAAACCAGTGTTAGTGATTTGCTGATGCCAAGTTGGCTGAGCTTGGAGATCAGCTTGGAGGGGATAAGGGTGTTAGATGCTGAACTGAAATCAATGAAGAGCATCCTAACATATGTGGTTCTCCAAATGTGCGAGGGCAAGACGGAGTGCTGTAGAGATGGCATCCTCTGTTGATCTGTTGTGACGGTAAACAAATTGATATGGGTCCAGGGAAGCAGGTAGGCAGGATTTCAGTTGTGAGAGGACCAGTCTCTCCAAAGCATTTTGCAATGATTGGGGGTCAGCGCAACAAGATGGAAATCATGCAGTTCCTTGGCTGTGGAGTGCTGGCACTCGAACAACGGGAGCTTACTTAAAACTGGAGGGGACTGTTGTTTGGGCTAGAGACGTATTGAAGATGTCTGTGAAGAAGACACCAGCCAATTGTTCTGCACAGGCCCTCAGCACACATCCAGGAACTCCCTTAGGGCCAGCTGCTTTTCGCGCATTTACCCTGCCCAGAATGTCGCAGCCATCTGGGGTGGAAAGTTGAAGGAAGTCCTTGTCCGGTGGAACAACTGTCTTCAAGGCTACCTCCATGTTTTCACTGTTAAATCGAGCATAGAAGTAGTTCAACTCTGGGAGGGAAGTAGAAGAGGATTGCATTGCAGGGGGGTTTGTTTGTGATTGTATACAGGCTTTGCCACATACGCCGGGGGTCAGAGGAGTTGAAGTGCTCTTCAAACTTTTTCTTGTAGTATTTGGCCCTGGATATTCCTTTCCTCAGGTTGGATCTGGCTGAGCTGTAGGCCTCCTGGTCACCAGACCTGAAGGCTGCTTTCCTAGCCTTGAGGAGAAGGTGACCTTTTTTATTCATCCAGGGTTTCTGCTTGGGGAATAATTTGATTGTTTTGTGTGTAGTCACTTCTTTACACACAGTCCAAGACAGAGTTAGTGTATGTGTGAAAGTTGGTCTGAGAGTCCATGGTGGCATCAGCAGCAAACACACTCCAGTCAGTGTCCTGGAACTGGTGCTATAGAGTGGAGTCAGAGTCAAGGCTGGGTTATGGTTCCGCGTAGTGATTACGTAGTGATCACGCAATGGCCACGCAGTTGCTTGGACGCAGTCATGAGACGTGATGGTTCTGCGTGGGGTTTACGTGTCGAAATGCAGTTCAATGCCACACCGGTAGAGGGCGACCAGAATGACCATTCTAGTCATTGCATACGGATTACTAGCGAGCAAAAAAAAAAGTTTACAGAAATGAAGGCAAAAGTTATATATACACTCTAAAAAATGCTGGGTTAAAAACAACCCAAAAGTAACCCATGTGCTGGGTCATATATGGACCGACCCAACGCTGGGTTGTACTAACCCAGGCCCTTGGGTTACATATGCTAACCCAACATGCTGGGTTACATAACCAACCCAGCAGCAGAGTAGAAATAACTACACAGCAGGGTTAAAACAACCAAAAGAATGGGCTAATAACCTTTTTTTTTTTTTTTGGTGTTTTACTATCAATCAAATGCTAAGAAAAGCTTATTATTTTAAGATACTTCTTACTTCTTATGTAATAGTAATGTGACAAAACAAACAGATCTGATTCACTGTGTTTTTTTTATTGTATGTCAACAATAAACAATTCACAACTGGCCTGTGGGCGTTCTGCAGTGAGTGAGAGTGTCACAACTGAAACTGTAGTGCAGTCGAAGGCACAACAGAGTAACATTGCTGAAGAGCCAAAAAATTTACAGAGAATATAAACAAGGTGTGTAAGGTGCACCTATACCTTTTCTAAAAAAAAATTTAAATCACCACCTGCTACCGTCAGGATTAAAAAAAAAAAGGACTATCCATCTATCCAATAATAAAACATTAACCGATTTAAAACATTATAGGCTAAATAACATAGTGTGTGATGCCTTCTGGGGACATTACAGGCTATACTATACTGCAAACTGTGCCCTCATTACCCTGACTGAAGGACGCACTGGTCCTGGGTAGGCTTGTCACGATACTAGAATTTCAACTTCGATACCGATACCCAGTTCAGTATCGATACTCGATACCATTTCGACACCACACGGAACAAATTAAAGCACAGGCTTTTTTTACTTTGCTGAAAAACTTTTTTTTATTGCACATACTGTAACATTGATACAATATTTTTGTATAAAATTGTATGAGGTAGTGCAAAACACAATAGTCCAACTTCAGTATTGAACCTCAATGACATAACAAACCTGAAAAAATAACCAGCCAGGATAATCTGGAACCAATGACACATTTTTAAGTTGTCTGGGGTAGTGCAAAACATGTCTGAGGTAGTGAAGAAGAATAACACCCACCACTTACAGTAACATCAACAGTTAACAAAATCTTAGTTGTCTGAGTATAGACCAATATAATAATAATAATAATAATAATAAAAACAAAAGAAAATAACAAATACTTTCAGTTCTTGGCTATCTCAGAGAGAACATTGGCAACTAATTAACATCCAAATCTTTGTAAAACAGTATTCGTGTACCAGCTACACCTTTTCAAAAAGTGCAGAGAAAAATATTAAAACATACATAAGGCAACGAAGGGCACACTCAGAATGCTCTGTCTAAAAGCTGTATGACCTCACTGGCCCAGGGGCCCACTGCTACCCTGAATTTGCTTTGCTAGTTTGAGATTTTTTGCTGTAAACACAAGCATGTTAATATGCTCCTCAGTAAGTCGTGCCCTTTTTGGGCTGCAAATAATCCCCAAAGTACTAAATACTCGCTCTGAAGCACAATTTGTAGCAGCTATGCACAAGTATTTTTTGGCACATTGGGCAAGGTGTGGCAAAGTGCTTTGATGTGTTTTCCACCATGTTAGTGGGTCCCCCTTTTCAGCATCCAGCTCAGGCAGCTTTTCATAAACCATGAACTCGCCCCTGATCCCAACTTCTGCTTCATCATTATCATCATCATCTCCATGTTGTCTCTTTTTTCACCCTGAATGTTTGTTAAAAGTCCCTTAAGATCTTTTCTTGCTTTCTTTGTGGGTTGGCTGGCAGCCGGAGGTGATGGTTGTGGAGCGACTCTCAACTCTACCTGATTCTCCACAAGATCTTGTTTAACTTCCTCTTTTAATGTTGGAAAACTGTCCTTGAACCGTGGGTCTAGATAGGTGGCTGTGTTAAGCAGCAGCTGCAGATACCTGTCCTCATACCTTTTCTCAAAGTCCTCCCTAATTTTGTCTTTCAGCTGGCATTTTAGGTTGCTGTCATTGACATTAATTGTCAAAGCTGAATTTAGCTTCCAGATTAGAGGTAGGACTGAGGAAAGAGTGGTATGTTTTTCTCCACTTAGAGCATCTGTGAAATCGCTTATTGGGCTCAGTACCTCTTTTACAGACTCGAGTATTGTTATCAGGCCTGGAATTTCGTCATTTTAGGGGCAAGGCCACTTGGCCTTTTCATTTTCAATTTTTTGAGGGCACAAAGGCCAAAGGCCAGGGCACCAAGGCCATAAAATAAAACAATGATTTTAAGTCCACGTCCATAATGAATTTAATTTAAGGACTAATGACACTTCTGAGGAAGATTGGAGTCTCAGTCGAAACTGTGAAGCAGGTAAAGAAACATCTCCTTTACTTTTTTATGTCTGAAGATTAGAAACTATTGAACATATCTAAAAAGAATACAAAATGAACCGCATCGATCTGATTTTTGCTTGTGATTTGTCTGTCTTGTTTTTACATGTGATTATGTTTTTTATTATATGTTTTTATAGTTGTCTATTTTTTAACCTGTCTCCAAGCCAAGTTTCCCTTAAGGGAAAATAAAAGCAACTGAACTGAAGTTCACAGGAAATTATGAAGTCCATCACTCACTTTAAAAACTGTAAAACTTATTAAACCAATCTCCACCCACAATTGCTCAATTGACATCAAATGTGCAAGAGCATCTTCAGGCTGTCCTCAAAAAACTGCTACACAGATTTTTGGTTGATCAAAATTGAGCCTGCACTGTAGGCTCAATTTTGATCAATACAAAATGTTTGACTGTAAACGGTACTGTAAACATATACTAGCATATAGGCTACTGATTAACCCATAAGAGCCCAGACCAATTTCTCATTCAAGGAAAATTATGGAGGAGATAAAATAAACTAAATAGACAACAAAGAAAACATTTGACTTTTTTATTTTTAAAAATAGTCTGAAATATTATATATCTGCAAAAAAATTGAAACGCCATGACACCTGGCTGTGAAACATTGAAACACCAGGCTGTGAAACATTGAAACACCATGACACCTGTGTCACGCTAGGTCCTTAATCAGAGTCACTAGACTCGTTTGAAGATGGGGATGGGGAGTCAGGGAGATTTGTAGTGCATGTTTTGGGGTTCCTTGGACCATATGGATGAATGTTTGGCCTCTTTTTGTTGATGCCAGCTGCCCACCATCTTGCCACAGATTCTTGGCTTTGATAATCTGCAGGAGCACAACCCTGTGACTTGATGAGGAGGAGGTCTTCAATGGTGGATGTATGCAGGCTTAAGCGCCAGTCTCCCTGCATTCTCTTCATGGCCGAGAACTGCCGCTCTACTTGAGAGGTAGAGATAGGGAACACCAAGATTATTTTTATGAGGTGTAGCAGGTTGGGGTACATGCTTTCCTTCTCCATCAGAAATCTTGACCATAGCGGGAGGAAAGTTTGGTCCTTATGGTGGCGTACTATGTGAGCTTTTGCTCTAAACCACCCCCTGTCTATCTCAGCCACATTGCAGCCATTTTTGGTCAGAAGAGGCTCAAAGTGCTTGCACAGATGATGTATCTCTTCGTCACCAAACTCCTCTAAGAGCTTTTCTTCTGTTGGGAAATTCACAGGATCAAACATCTCTGCAGCCAGGAGCACAGGATCAGTGGAGAAAGTAGAGAATCTCTTGCAGATGCATGCAATGATGTTGTCCACTGTGTCTTTCCTATGGTTACAGAAGGCTTCTGCAGTAACATTGGAGTTTCTGATATTTACTCCATTGTACTGAAATCCCTCAGTGGTGGTGGTGGTGAAGGATTCAAGGACTGGGCGGAGATAAGGACCTGGCTTCTGAGTTTGCTTACGCAGTGCAGCCTGGGCAGACAGGATCCTCGTGCGCACACACGACAGAGGCAGTTGATCTCCTTGGAAATTAAGCGACAGTTCAGCCAGGATAGATAAAAGATCCTGATACAGTGCCATATTAAGTACAAACTTTGGCGAGGTTAACTGCCGTAACAGTGCCCTTATCTTCTCCTTGTCTGGCGTAGCCTCGTCCTGTCTTTCCTGGAGGTGGGTGACAATGCTCCTGTAGTTTGTGGTGGCAAGACAGGAAACAGCCCTCCTCCTGTGGTCTATCCACCTGGTCCCCTGGGAGCGAGCTGGTTTAACTACATGCTCCTCAAGTTCCTCTCCGATGGCCTTCAGCTCCCTCCATTTTTTGGGGGAACGACGGTAGAGAGAGTAGAGTCTCATCAGGAGGTCATCGATCTTGGTCAAAGAAAAACTGAAAATAAGGCATTTATGAGACATTTTATTACACATTCTATTAGTACCTAGTAGTATTTTATGGGAGAACTAGTCCTACCTGTTCAAAGTATGTGCCCTTGAAGGCATCCTTCAGGCACAGTTCCAGTCTGTGGGCGACACAATGCACTTTGAGCATCCATGGCACACACTCTTGTAGTTTGGTGAGGACACCATTTGTCCTTCCAAAGTTGATGGCTGCTCCATCAGCTGCTGTTGCAGTCAAGCAGCCACTCAGATCTAGGTCGTTTTCTGCACACTTTTGCATTATGGCCTCCAAAACCCCATCAGCATCACATGTTGTTGACTCTGCAATACTTTAAAAAATATTGAACACAAAGAAAGAAATTAAGAATTATTTCTTCATACTTTTGATTAACTGGAAGCTTAATTACAGTCACCCCAACCTATGTTGCATCATTACATCCTTTCTCACAACTTTCCTGCCCTTTTCTACTGAATGTCACTATTGCAATAAAAACCATAAAATTACATGTGTAAAAAAAACATTCAACAGAGACTATGTGTCTATATTGTCCTTACCCAAGTAGTCTGATTCTGGGGGAGCCATGTTTAATAAGCTTTATGCTTATGACTTCTTTATCTGATGTTCCTTTGTCTGTGCTTCCATCGAACAGTAAGGAGCAGTAGAAAGGCTCACATTTTTTAAGAGCTTGAAGTTGGTCTCTGATGTTTCCAGCAATATGCTCAATAAATATGCGGCAGGACTTTGAGTTGTGGTAGGTGACCCCCAGCTCCACCCCATGCTTGCGCTCCACAGAGACTAAAGTCTTGTACAGACTAAAAGGCTGCTCAGTGTATGCCACAGTGTATGCAATATCAAATAATTTACACATCTTTGTTTCAGTTTTGTTATTAAGTGTCTGGAGCTGTGTAACTGTGTTGGAATTAGTTGAAGCCTGGTTTGCTTGCTGACATGCTGTGATGTGAGCTTTTTTAACATTTGTGCTGCCAGTTATGTATGTATCTGTATTATGTATGTATGTGTGTTGTGCAGTGCAGTTTTTATAGTGCTCCCTGCAGATGCAGCACCACACCTTACTAACATAGTCTTTCTTGTCCTTCTCAAAGTGCAGCCAGTCATACCCCCAGGACTCTACAGTGGTGGCAGTGGTTTTTCTCTTCCTGGCTTCATCTACCTCTTGCTCATCCCTTTGTCCTAGTCCTTCCATGTCTCCTCCCTGTTCTCTCCTTTTCTCTCCCATGTTTCTGTAACCTGTCTCATCTTCTCCTCCTGCCTTCTCCCCTCCTCTCTCATCCCTGTTACTTGGTCCTTCATTGTCTCCTCCTGCCTTCTCCCCTCCTCTCTCATAACTGTTACTTGGTCCTTCATTGTCTCCTCCTGCCTTCTCCCCTCCTCTCTCATCTCTCTCTCCTCCTCTATCATCTCTGTGTCTTGGTACTTCTCCTTCTCTCTCATTATCTGGTCCTTCGTTGTCTCCTCCTCCCTCATCTTTGTGCACTGGACTTTGTCTTTCTGCTCCTGTCTGTTCATGTTCAACTCTCTGTCTTTTGCTTTCTGGCTCTCCTGTGTCACCTAACTGGTCTGCCTTACTCCGACTGAAAGATATTGACACATAATGAACTGGGTAAAAATGGCTAATGGAAAATTACACTCACAGCAACAGCAAAAATATCAGGCCTATTCTGTATGTATTTAAATTGAATATGAAATGTCCATCCATTTGGATTACAAAGTTTTAACATAAACTATTAAACTTAATGTGATGCATATTTGTAAAAATGTGAAAAAAGTAATAATATGATTTATTTAATAGTACTAATAAACCCAAAGTGTTTTAATATAGAACAACCAGGTTTATGTATTTATAAGCAAACATTCTTAAATATTAAGCCTAAATATTTTTGTACATGATAAACTGATTCACTGAACAATATCTGGCTTAGCCTACAATTATTTTTGATGTGCTGTTAGAAAGCTAACAATCAAACAAACTACAGTGTATCGTTGCCTCTTCAAACATAATTGATCACTCACCTCTTAAAAAAAGCGTCGATTGTTTTGCAGTTTGTAGCTGCATCTTCAAAGCTTTTTTTAAGGCACCTCTCCCTCCGCTGCTTGCTTGGCATAATTATCGCTGGGGGTAAATGAATAAAAATAAATGTTAATGTTGTAATGTAGCCAGCCACCGGTGTTAGCCTACCTGTCTTAATTTTTATTTAACCAGAAAAAACACATTGAGATAAAATCTCTTTTGCGATGGTGAACTTTTATGGCCAAACCGGCAGCAGTTACACGTCGGTACGTCGGAAACGCAAACTATAAACAGCCAGCACACATCAACCAACTGTAACGTAGGCCTACCCAAGTAACAACACCGAGATCATGAATACATATAAATTACACATTACGGCAGGAACAAGCAGCTCGACAAAGGAAAAACTTGACAGCAAGCTAGCAAGCGTTTGTTAACGTTGATGTTAATGTTACAGGCTATGATCGGCACTTTAAACCTGGGTCAACGTTGTAGTGATATAACGTTACTGTAGGCTACAAGCAATTTAACGTAACTAAGTTATATGTTATAGACCATATATACTGTAGTGTCTTACCTCAATCCCGGTGACTTTATCCCTCTCTTCAGTTCAGTCAGAGCCAACGGCACAGTCTCGCGGACGCGGACACAAGAGGGGGGGGGGGGGTTCAGTCAGAGCCAACGGCACAGTCTCGCGGACGCGGACACAAGAGGGGGAGGGGGGGTTCAGTCAGAGCCAACGGCACAGACTCTTTTTTTCTCAAAAGACGCAGGTGTCAAAGCTGTGTTGACAGGAAAGACGCAGACGAGAAAACCGCAAAACCAACTGGGGCAGTGCGGGCGGGGCATCAAGGCCACCGTGGCCTCAGGGCAGATATTTTTTTCAAGGGCACAAGGCCAAATTGCGAGGGCACGAGGGCCATGGCCCTCGTGGCCCTCGTGAAATTCCTGCCCTGATTGTTATATCTGAATCTTTTGGCATTAGGTGCCACTTTTTCCTGTCATCTGCTAAAACAGCACAGACTGGCTGTTGCTGTTCTAGAAACCGCTCCACCATTTCATAAGACGAATCCCACCGGGTTGGCTCATCATGGATCAGCATGTGAATGAAATCTTTCCCCAGCAATTCTTCTTGTTTCTTTTTTAGCTGTCTGACCAACTTTGGTGACCTGCTGAAAGCTGCTACTGTCTTTCTCAATCTAGATAATGCTCCAGCGACACGTTCTATCTCCAGGCCCTTGTTAATGGCCAAATGGAGGTTGTGCCCAAAGCAGGGGACCCATGTTAAATCCTCCTTAAATGCTTTTATATTATTTGAAGCATTGTCTGTAGTGATTCCTGCCATATGTGACATATCTAGCTTCCATATGTCCTGTATAGTTTCCTCCATCGCCTCTCTTAAGTTTTCCCCTGAGTGATCTGTTTGAAGCCCTACACAACCCAAACACCAGCTCTGTATGTCCCAGGACTCAGTTATAAACTGTAAAGTTACTGCCATGTACGAAGCTGCTGCTCTGCTGGTCCAAAGGTCCGTTGTGCATGAATAATATGGTTTCTCTGAAAGATGATCCATGATGAGCTGTTTTGTTTCATCGTATAATGCAGGGATTTCAGTGCTCATAAAATGATTACGTGAAGGAAGATCATACCTTGGATTTAACTGTTTAAGAAGTTGTTTGAACCCAGGTTTCTCTACTGTGTAAATGGGGACCATATCCATGCACACATACTCTGATACAGCCCTGTTTATTTTCTTCGCTTCTCGTGACTTTGGATCATAATGCCTTTGCTGCTCCAACACTGCTGTTAGCGAAAGCTGTTGGTGTTTTGGTGTCGCTGCAGCCGGTCGACTCGCTGCAGCCGATCGACTCTCCTCAGCGTCACTCTGGAGCTATAAGAGAAACATCACACTTAGCAGACGTAAATACGTTTGTATCTCGTTAGATTAAAGCAGTCGATTAGGATTACTAGTGCTGCGGGCATGCCTGCTAACGTTGGCAACAAGCCCCATGTAACATTACGTTTTGGACTAACGCTAGCTAGCTAGGATGTAAATACAAATACAAATAGGATGTAAATACAACTCAGTTCAATCATGATCAAACGGGAGCTTACCTCTCGAAATTCCTTGTACAGACTGGGATGTCGGTCACGCAGGTGCTTGCTCAAGTTTGTCGTGCTGCTGCTCTTGATCTGCACAACTCGATAGCAGTGTTTATCGGTTTGTCCATATCCTTTGCCTTTCCGCGTTCATCTGCTTCGTAGGCAAAATACTTCCAAACAACACTTCAGCTATTTTCCTTGTCGACCAGGACTAGCCGCGGAGGCTCTGCTGCGACACTTGCCATGGTTTTATTTCTCCATTCAATCGCATTTAGCCGTAGCGAGACATTAACAACCAGTGCTCGGTGCGTTTGCCCCGTGCACTAATAACAAGCCGGGACACGTGATGAGTTCAGCGTGCAGAGCAAGAAAGCAGACCATAGGAGCAGAGTATCGATAGTATCGATACTACAGCAAGCCAGTATCGTATCCGTTTACAATGTTTAGTATCGAGTAAGTACCGAAGTATCGATATTTTTGACAAGCTTAGTCCTGGGATTTCGTAAACTGTCTGGATAAATTCCCAGACCTGTGCACATGCATGAGGGTACTGTACATCAAAAACAAAGAACGCTTTAAAGCAACCATCTACAGCACCCAAAAGAGATGGGTGTTCCAGGGCAGTGCCATTAATGATGACAAATGCTTGAGAGCAGTGATAACCCTCCCCCAACATCAATACGAATGGATACTCCTGTGCCTGTGCCTTAGAGAGGTATTCAGCCATGTTGGTTCCAACCTGTAGATGAGAGGGGCAAGGTAGATTCCATTACACACGATTATTGGTACTCAAAGGAAGACAAAGTGCAACTTGACTTTTTTATATATATATTCCACTGCAATGTAACTTTAGCCTGACAATCCATTGAACACAACATTAAAATAAATAGTCTGGCCACGGCAGATATACCACAGATATACTGGGCTCACTAGGTAGTTCATGCTATGTTATGTTTTAAAAAAAGGTTAAAAACAGGTATTTAGCAGACACTTTTATCCAAAGCGAGTCTCCCGGGTGTCAGTTGGGGACACTAACCAACTCCAACTCGCCCATAATTATGTCGTTTTCAATAAACTGAACTGAATGGCCTCAACTTACAGGCTTGTTGTCAATGAATGCCTTTTGACATTCAAGGCTGCTGGGACGGACGACTCTCCTCCCAACTTTATAGGGACTCGGTGGTATGAGTCTCGGTAGTAGCAGTAAAGCCTGCTCTCCTCGTCTGTCTGCAATATATTAAGAGAAATATGCACACATCATGGTGAAACAAAGTATGGAATGTGGAAAATGTCTGATCATGTTAGATAGATAGATAGATAGATACTTTATAGATCCCCAAGGGTTCAAGATGATGTTATATGACATCTAGAAGGTACATACTTTTAGAAAGTATATATTTTAGGTTATTTAATTATATTTCCCTTACTAGCACATGCCAAAACGTACTTGTACACTTTCTTCACCAAGACCATTAGAATGACAACTGCATGTTCCATTCAAGGATGTCATAATAAACTTTGGAATGGCAGTTAACGTAAATTATTATACAACCCTTGTATAATGCTGTAGAGTACCTGCAGAGAGGTCATCTATGTTTAGGAGCAGGTCATCCGTCTTATCCTTCCTAGACAGGCAGATAATTTTCTCTGAAAACAGCATGTTCCATCTTTCTGTTAGCTTGGCAGAAGCATCAGGATGTAAAATGGAGAAATCCTGAGAAATCTACAAACGAGAAAAATGCATGTCACTTGAAGAACATTTATTTGGTAGGTTACATTTGCCACCACCTCAGATCTACAACATATCAATGCTAGTTTGTTAGCATTATTAGACAACAGGCAATTGTCCATTGCTTTTAACACCATTCAACCCCTCAGAGTAAGATGGCAAAGACACATTCATACTACGACTATTGTTGTACAATACTACTGCATTGTCAAAGTCATACGGAACACCACAGATTATGGATAGGGAATCTCACCATTCCAGGAGTGTCGACCAAGCGTGGAAACTCTGCAATAACGTCTTGCATTGACTTTGTCCCATTGGCTCGGATCCACTGTGCCCTATGGATTGCAGTCTCCAGCATGAATTCAGAAACCTGCTGCTGTGGCCACAAGTTATTTTTCAGCCACTGTGTCATCTGAATGGCCCGCTCTCCTGTTACAGTCGATTCTTTGATGAGCAGGAAAAACAAACAAAAATCAGGAAAATACAAGTTTACATAAGAACAGTTCATATGAAAGTACATGAATATTCAAAAGCAATAATTACATCGAGATGGAAATTGCAAAATCTCTCGTATTACCTGGCAAAATGACTGAGGAGTCCAGCAATGCTGATGGTGTTGAACTCGTGCGAGAGCCTTTATGGAGCCTTTTACGCACATTGCGGAGACGTTCTTCCAAAAATCCAGTTGCAGGTCTATGGTTTCTCCCTGGAGTGAACCAGGCATCCTGGCATTTATTGAAGGAAACAAAAACTGAATTTGGCTCAGGAAACTCAGGAAAATCACACATGTTCTTGAAAGCTTTAGGGCTGTGTTCAACAGCACCTATTTTAATCGCTCAGGCAACCTAGCAACAATAAACACTTGAACGAAAATAGTTTTTTGAGCACTATCAGAATAAATAGTTTGGTGGACACTAGCTCTTAAACAATTATACTCAGTGTTTCCCAGAGAACTGAATTTGTGGTTGGTTTGCAGAATTAACGTGAATGCAACAGTTTTTAACAAATTAGCACAGCGTGGGTATGATGCAAACCAGATTAAAGCACAATTTAGTACAACCTGGAAAATCATTGTGTGGTGGTCAATGTTGATATTGTGGTGGGCCGCCACAAATAAGTCAATTGATGGGAAACACTGATACTGTACAGAGAATGTATTCGTCAACCAGACAGAAATACTACTCTTATCTGACTGGCTGACAGGGGTTGTATTAAGTCTGTGTAACACACCTATGATGTAGACTGAAAAAAATCTGTGTAAATGTGACGTTACTTACATAGCCTGTACCCTCGCAATCCCTCAGACAGGGAAACTGCTCCACCACTGCCACTGCCAGCAATGCCTTGACACCTGAAGGAGGACTTAAGAAATATTGACATTTACAGATTAAACCAAGGATGAATTTAGTAGCCTAGGTGTACTATAGTAAGTGTAAGAAGAAATACACACTTTTCTCCATGGCGTTCCATCACATGGGACACCAGCATCCGGACCAAAGATCGTCTTTCATTAACAGAGATGAGACCATTTTCATCAAGACTAGAAGCCAGGTTTTTTCCTTCTGGTATTCTATTAATGATCTCCCGGATATTCTGTAAAAAGTAGAATTGGAGACAGGAGAAAATAAATATTTAATTCATCTGCCAGTTTTATTTTAAATATGTTTTAAATATACACTACCACTAAAAATGCACATAGTACATACATCATTATATTTTTGCAGTGAGTGGATAATGGCAAAAACATACATACCATTATTTATTAATACGTGTATTTTCGATAAGACTACCAACATGACACTTTGACAGGACGTTTTGAAATATGTCTAATAACTGTTAGCATGTATTAGCAACAATAAGTATGGTGAGAGCTTTATAGCTATACCCATTATGAGATGTCCTTGTGCAAAACCTTTGAAACAACCCCTTCCCCCCAAAATAGGCAACCGTGGCCTACTGGTTAGCGCTTCGGACTTGTAACTGGAGGGTTGCCGGTTCGAACCCCGACCAATAGGAAGCGGCTGAAGTGCCCTTGAGTAAGGCACCTAACCCCTCACTGCTCCCCGAGCGCCGCTGTTGTTGCAGGCAGCTCACTGCGCCGGGATTAATGTGTGCTTCACCTCACTGTGCGTTCACTGTGTGCCGAGTGTGTTTCACTAATTCATGGATTGGGATAAATGCAGAGACCAAATTTCCCTCACGGGATCAAAAGAGTATATATACTTATACTTATTTATAAAATCAATTATCTCTACACATCCACACACAAACACTGCTTACAAATGCAGATCCTGGAGAAGGGGTGCAAACGGCACTTTCATGACTTTGCTCCTGAAAGCACAAAAGTAATTCCATGTCAATTCAATCATTTCTGGGAGATCGTTATAATTCCAAAGTATTTATTTAGTTAGTTGTCCTAAGGACCCATGGGAACTCTGACAGACTGACTGACAGGCTGACAGACAGACAGACACACACACACTTACAAATGGGCCTCCATTATCCACAATAGACTGGGTGCAAACAGCAGTTTAATTTGATAGCTCCTGAAAGCAAAAAAATATAATTTCATGTAATTCCCAAAGCCCTGTTGATCGAAGTTACCAAGTGCTGTCAGTAGGAAAAAATGACAAGAACATTTGGAACAATATTAACCAAGTATAACAACGGCAGTTAAAACGAACCTATGGGGACACCAAAACTGTGCCCCCATATGTTCGCTCTAGCTGCCGTTCTTATACTTGGTTATTTGGTTTAAATTGTGCCAAATGGTCTGGTCATTTTTCCTACAGACAGCACGCGGTAACCTTGATCAACAGGACTATGGGTTTAATACCACCAGAATGCTCCTTTAATACCCACTTACAGCCATGTGTCCCCCCCCCAACCACTCCAAGGAGCACTGCCAACACCTCTCACAGGTCAATCCAGACTATTCTCATCTGTTCCACGCACTACCTGATACCCAACTCCAGCCAGATCTTCCGAGAGTATCTCTATGATTAAAAAAAGTTGTAATGATTCAAGCAAGGCATAGGCCTACACAAACTGTACTAAAAAGTGTACTTAAAAGCATACTGGTAACTATATACAGCCTTGGCTGGCATTTAAAACAGCCTGTATCTTGTTGAAATGTAATGATCATCATCATTCTCCTTGTAGGACCTCATAACATGGAGTGGATGATGGTCAACAATGGAATCCAAATCAAACGCTTGGATTGAGGCCACCGGAGAAACGGTGAAGGCAAAATAATGCCTGTCAAAGCCAGTCGTTTCCCAGTTTTTCACAATGACTTTTGTGGTGGAGTTAATTACCACAATTGTCTTAATGGTGCCAAACTGAGGGTTACCACTGGCTGATTGAGAAACTAGAAGAGCCATTCCTGGCCTATAACTGGTGCCCTTGTACTTTATCCATGATGGCAAGTACACTTCCGTGAACATGGCTATTCCATCAAAGCTACATTTCACCTCACTGAAACCCTCAATGGTTCCGAGGAGTGCGGTGCATCCCGGTCCAACCTGACAGTCATGGGTGAACAGCTGACCTGACATAAGGGTGTAGCACATCATCATCTGATGTCGGTACGCCTGTGTTTTACAAATGTTTCAGAAATTACAGGTGATATGGCTAACACGTTTAAAAAAACCATGTTTCGCCTCAAAACGCATCGACCAAAAATGCACAAGAGGCCCCAGTTTCAGGATAGCTCCTGGGTAATGAGTCATGAAATGATGTTTAGGCTTCAGGTGTCGTTCTGGATAGAGATCCAAAAACAGACAATGATGTTCCTGAATTAGATGACGCAAAAAGATGACCGCTCCTGGATTCAATTCAGGAGGAAAAACAAACTCCATGCAGGCCAGTAGGGACAAAAGCAAATCCCAGTGTTTATTCCCTTCTGGTATCAAATCGCCTATCATGAGAGGAAGAAGCCTTAAAAGACACCATGTCTGTGCAGCCGTTTGCCGAAAAGACCCATCAGGATTTTTTAAGTCCTGGGGTCTGATAGCAGATGGCTTATTGTGAGAATCGGCAAATCCATAATCAAAGCTTGTGAGTCGGTAATTGACTTGGTCAAGGGTTACGACTTTTTGCTCAATTAACGAGCCAAGCACAAGTTTTAGTTCAAAGCCTCCAATTCCCTCCAGAATGTCATGCATGATATCCGGAGCTGCATTGTCAGTCACATGGTAAAACTTCAACTGATTCAGGGAGCACTCTCTTTTTATGCCAGTTTCTGATGGGTCATTGAGAAGCAGGTCTGCACTGTAATTGTGCTTATCTTTAAACTCTGCTGTATCCACCTCTATCCCAGACACTTCCAGTTCTCCCATGTCTGTTACAATGCGCTCAAGGACCGCATTCATGCCATATGTCTTTACGTCATCCGTTTTGTATACAGCGAGCAAGAAGTGAGACTTGAGGCTAGACAAATACTCTGGTGGTAAGCACTTGATTGCAAAGTACATTAGACCCAATTTATGAACAGATGTCTTTGAGCCTAAGGGATTTACCATTTCACAATCATCGCAGTACAGAACAAGTGGAATGGACAATTCCTCTGAAAAGAGACGATTACTGGCAAAAAGTGTGCCATCTCTAAACTCCTGAAGTCCTGACCTTTCAACGTTTCGCCACTGCAGGATTTTTTCAATGGTTCCAGGACTTTCTAAAATCACCTTCAACATGGCTTTCAAGGGAATATATTGATAGGTGTCCTGAACACCCACTTGCCTGACGACTCCTGTTACATGGTCCCTCTCTTGTGTGTAAGAAACCCCAGGGAAGGGTACTGCTTCTGGGGTTACAAAGTAACCTGACTCAGTAAAGTGTTTCATTTGTTTGTGCTCGGTCTCTAAATCTCGAAAAGGTTCAGCTGCTAAAGTGAAATGCTCAAGGAGTTCCACTGCTTCTTTGCTGTCAGAATGACCACTCACCCTTAGAAAAGAGGCAGTTTTTCTCTTTAGGCCACCAACTATGTCACTGATCAAACTGGCAGTTTCATCGACTACATCACGAACTGAACTGATAGTCTGTGAAGACTTTGACTTCAGTCTTGCTATGTACAGAGCTACCCTATCCTTCACATCATCCTCCAACTCAACTTCCTCAAAAGGCTCGCCACAGTCTTCCTCATGAAAAAGACAAACATCAGAAGGTGAATCACTGCACTGCGCTGCGCTGCACTGCTCTGCCCTGCACTGGACTGCACAGCTATCTTCCACTTCTGCTTCAAATTCAATGGCATGCCCAACTAAATGTCTCCTAAATGATCTGTAGTGATTAAAAGAACGGTGACACCCAATCTGAGCGCACTGGAAATAAGTTGATGAACAATATACATGGTGTATAACTCTTAGATGAGCGAAATACTGGGCTAGATTAAGGCTTACTGATCTGCTACATTTAAAACAGATATACATTTTGTGACTTAATACTTTGAGCTCACCTTTAGGTATTTTTGGAACTTGAGCCGTGGTCCAATTAGTGGTATCAATACCTGAAGACTGCTCCCATCGAAGAGGAGGAAAGACTCCTTGTCAATTTTCTCTGCTGCAAAACATGAGAAGATAAATATTAATATAAAACAAAAACAAAGAGTTTGGTTATAAATGTATTTTCATTATTTCTGGAATCAATCAGGAATAACTTAAACAACGATTTATCGTCTTTTACATGACAGATTCACACCCCTACTACTAATACAATTAAAACACAATGTACACCTATAGATTTAAGGGATTGGCAGCATATAATAGAATCATACAATGCATAAATATACTTGAACATTGTTATGTAGTGGCAATGGGGTACAGGTGGGGCTTGACAGTTCTGATATTCTAAGGAGGGAGAATGACAGAAACCGTTTGAGAACCACTGACTGGGCTAATGCCAGACGAGTTTTAATATTTGCTAGCAGGTCATCTGGGTTTAATTATAAAAAAGAATGTTCGCATACATACCCTCGAATGTAGGAAGTAATTCAGGCAGGCCCCAATCCAGCAACTTCGTCTGTACAAACTCATCCATCTTTCACAAAAAAACACCGCAATACAAAAAAATAATGTTAAGGCCACATTCAAGTATTATTAATTGATTAAATATGTCTTTCTTTCGTAAGTGACCATGGCATAAGCGGGATAAAAAAATGTGGCCTTTTTTAACATCGATTTGGCCGTTTTAACGCACCTAGAAAAGACGTGGACGCTATGAAGACGCTATGGCTACGTTGCTTGACAACGCCTGCATACGGGAGATATGAAATAGTCCGCTCGACTTGTAAAAATAAAGAAACCCTTACGATTTTAACTCTAAAACACATTCAAGTATTATTAATTGATTAAATATGTCTTTCTTTCGTAAGTGACCATGGTATAAGTGGGATAAAAAAAATGTGGCCTTTTTTAACATCGATTTGGCCGTTTTAACGCACCTAGGAAAGACGTTGACGCTATGAAGACGCTATGGCCATTGCTTGGCAACGCCTGCATACGGGAGATATGAAATAGTCCGCTCGACATTCAAGTAATATTAAGTGATTAAATATGTCTTTCTTTCGTAAGTGACTATATTAAAATTAAATTAATAACTCCAATGTCCCTTTTGAAATTATTTTGGGCTGGCTGGTCACCTGAAGATATTAAATTAGCTGCTAGCACCCAACTGTTAATAGCTCATGCTAGGCTAACAACCATTCAGTAACTTAATGTCAATGTGTCTGAAGTTATCCTATTATATTCGAGCCACAAACAAATTTTTCCCATTTGAAATTGTTTAGAATTACTCAAGAAAAATGTTCTGTCGTAAATTAACTTACCTGATACAGAGCAGTGGTGTTTGCCTCGCAGTCTCACAAAATGACGGTTGATATGCAGAGATTTCTTATGAAAAATAGGAGGAGCCAAGTTTTCTCCAACCCAAGGCGTTGGGTTACTAATCAATGAGCGTTTACAACCCAACTTTGGGTTGAAACTACCCAAGCTACCGTGCTTCTGTCATAACCCAGCAGTTGGGTTACTGAAACAACCCAGCATTTTTAAGTTTGTATGTTGTTGCCAATCAGTCGAAGCATTTATCACACCGCGGCGGTGCACCGGAAAAGCGTTCTCCGGCGGATGTAGTTAGCGGACCAATCACAGCCAAAGCCGCTGCGTTGGTGTTGCATCGCCTCGACACACGTCTAGGATTTTTGGGAGGTGCACGTCAGGCCCTTGCGGTGGAGGCAAGGGGGGTCCGCAAGGACGTAATGGGTCCGTAAGCCCCCTAGCATTGCGTTAACGCTAGGGATGCAAATTATCGAGTAATTCATTAATCGATAGTTTTATCGATCGATGATCGATTAATTGATAAGCGGCAATTTTTGAGAACCTGAATTTCCCTACTGTATACATTACATAAAATGCTATCTTCCTTATGATATGAAGAAAAAATGCAAATCATATTCCTTAATCAAAGATTTATTGTGGGCTCACTTGAGGGCAGGGAATAAGATTTTGATAGAATATCAAACGTATTGAATATCAAACGTATATCAAACGTAATCTCCCTTAAACTGGGAAATGTGACAATATCACAATAATATTAGTAGACCAGGACTGGATTGTCGTAGCTCTTGATTGATTGTAGGCTGAGAGGAACCACTCGCTGCTTGTAGCATGGCTGAATGTGACATATTTAGGTGGTAATTCAGCGAAGTTGCGAAGTTGTTGTTGTACCTTAAAATGCTTCCACATATTGTGTATTTGGCGTCTTTGTCGTCATTAATTAACTTAAAGTGACTCCAAACTGCACTCCGTCTTGCTCTCTTCATCCTGTCAGTGTACCGCTTCTCGTTTGTTTGTTGTTGTCGCTTCGCTTGTGTTCCCGCGTGTGCGTCAAGTACGTCCAGCGTCAAGCGCGCCCTCACACAGACTAGCGGGGAATTACGGGTTCAAAACGCAATTAATTGCAAGTAATTTATTTGAATCGAGTTATTTCTTATCGATAATTAATCGATAATCGATTAATTGTTTGCATCCTTAGTTAACGCGGAAGCATAACTTAAGCATAACTCAGCCTTCAGAGTGCGTCTTCCAGCCTGATCATCACAGCTCTCGTTGTTGGTTTTGCACATTTGATGGCTGGGGTGTACTTTGGCAGGAGAAACAAAAGTGGGGGAGGGGTGTGACTTTGTAGGCACCATCCACATTTGTCTAAACATGGCCCAAGGTCATACACAAATGTGGAGCATAAGACATTCTGAGGAAATTTAAGTAGAACAGTTTTTAGGTTGCAATGGTCTGGCTATTGAGTCTGAAGTTTGTTACTGGCAATGTAAAGTTATTTCATAGCCACTTTGTTGTTGGCATGGGTGGAACATAAACTGCAGTGGCATGAAGGTAGCTGAACCCACATGGTACGTACATATAAGGGCCTGCATTTGATGATTAGATATTCCAGTTCAGCGGAGCAGTGGGTATCAACAATCACAGTCTGTGCACCAAGTTTTGTTCACATAAATGTATAGTCTCTCGCTCTGCTTTTACCCGAAGCCTCCACTGTTCTGTCCGCTTTGAAAACCGAATGGCTTTCTAGCTCCACTACACTGGTTAGAATTTTGTTGTTAAGCCATTTCTCTGTGAAAAACATGACATTACAGTCCATAAGTTGTTTCTGCGTTGTACAAATCTTTTATTCGTCCAACTTGTTCAACAGAGGCCGCACATTGGCAAGGAATATGCTAGGAAGTAGGCCTGCACGATATCAGCAAAATGTGCGATGTGCGATCACACTGTTCAATATTGCGATGACGATATGACTTGCGATAATAAATCAGAAAAGGTAAAATTTTGGTCATGGTGAATACGTTGGTATGAATTTAAACAAATTTGCATATCGTGACGTCAATGACTGCGTCTCCAACCCATAAACGTTTAGTGGTCTCCTTGACATCAGTCGGCACGTCACGTTATAGCGGTGTCGAGATATTTCAATGCATTGTTTTATGTAGGACCTATCGCTACGGTGCCTGAACCCAAAGTTATAACTATAGCCTTCTATAACTTTGAACGGTGACCACAAACATTTTCTTTATTGCAGCCGCAGCCATCATAACAGACAAGCGCGAACCATTGATGAACTGAAGCGACTATAAATGAAAGAACGTAGCCTACGCATGTAGGCAATTTATATTCACGACACTTACTAAAATATAATTAATAGAGTTTTATTGTAGTCGCATTAGTTGTTTGAAGAGTAAAAAAAAACAACGGTCGGTCTTAACGCCAGTTTACAACCGGCAAGTCGGTGGGAGTAAAAGAAAAAAATAAATATTTGGGTCGGTCCGAAATTGACAGGGTGGATTGGGTTACTGCAAACCGAAATATTTTGAAGGATGGCCCAAGTGTGCGTGGCGAACTTATCGCATTACAGACCAGCTTTTGCGATGTGTTTATCGCAAACGTTCACATCGCGATGACGATGAAAATTTGATTCATCGTGTAGGCCTACTAGGAAGTGCAGTTTGGTGCGGGTTTAGCCTTAGTTTAGCTCATACTCCATCATGCTTACCCCGTATTTGTTTATTATCTTGTCACCGGCAATGAGTGTTTCTGGTCAGGATGAGTAGTTCTTTTGGTCGCGGTGAACGGATCAGCTCCAGAGGTAGCTGGTTGAAGTGGGTGCTCCAAAACCAAGTTCTTGCAGCTTTGACAAATATGCAAGAATTCAACTAAAATAATTACGTAAATCAACACCAAAATGCAAAAACTGGAGAGACGTCGAGCCTCGCGTTGTGCACGCGCCACCATCTTGCTGCCATTGATTGACTGCTTTATTGACTGCTTCCCAATATTTTTCATCTAATGTATAATTTCAAGATATGTTTGTGCCTGGAGAGAAAGAAGTTGAACTTAACATCTTTTTTTCAGATCTGTGGAACCTCTAGAAAGGGGTGTCCTCTAAAGTGATGTTCTGGGTATGCAGCCCCGCAAGTGAGAGAGTAGCGTGTGTGTGTGTGTGTGTGTGTGTGTGTGTGTGTGTGTGTGTGTGTGTGTGTGTGTGTGTGTGTGTGTGTGTGTGTGTGTGTGTGTGTGTGTGTGTGTGTGTGTGTGTGTGTGTGTGTGTGTGTGTGTGTGTGTGTATGGGCTCATGGTAATCCCCCCTGGCATGTGCAATGGTCTGTATAATAAGGCCCACCACCTCAAAGATTCTGAGGCCAAATAACAAAAAAGAGATGGCACTATAACAATATATCATGAATGAATGAAACCATGCAGCGTAGCTACGGTTTGTAAAGAATATTCTAATTCTGAATTCCCCTTCATGTTAACCTCAAAGGAGTTGTTCAAGATTCATGGTGTGAAATATATAAATATATAGAAAGCAATTTATCTTAAATTAAAAGCAAAGTGACAATATCCATTGCACTTAAACTAAGTAATGTGATAATTCATCAACAATGCACAGCAACCAAAATTCACCAACAAACTAATAAATAATTACTGTGGGAATGATCTGTGCTTCATGCTGACTTAAATGTTGTGACTCAAATATTGCAACTCATGCATAATGTATGCTATGCTTCAGCAACCCTTCTTCCTCCTCTAAAATTAAATACAAATATTTGTTTAGCTTGCACTTCATGATACCATTACCACTCTTGTTATTCTACCGTGTGACAGCCAGAATGGGACTATTATCATAACAGTGTCATAACAGAGTCTAGGGAGATCTCTGAACCGTCCCTTTCTACCACTCAAAAAGTTAGGTTTTTCAACTTTTGCTCTGTTTCAGCTCCCTGCTTGATTTGGTCCTCAGACTAGTCGCAGCTTGATTTGCAGTTGCAGTTTGTTCACCTGCATGCTAGGTCGTCCTCAGACGTGCCTTCCATCGTTGCTTCCAGTCATCCCGATTCTCCATAAATCTGACCAGTTCTCTGGTACTTTGCGCTCCTGCATCCTTCTTGAGTAAATCCACTTATGTTAGTGTGGGACGTCCTTGTGAATGATGCCCATGCGTTGGTTCCCACTGCACCAATTTGCTGGCCGGCAGCTCTGTATGCCTATGGCAGTGTCCTGCCAGTCTCATTCTCCTTACAGCAATCTTCTCGCTCACCCTTGGTATTCCCTTATACAGGACCTTGTTGGTTACATGTGTGCTCTTGCTGATGTTGAGCACTGCACGCAGCATCCTGGTGTAGCACCCGTCCAGAGACTTCTGTAGGGTTGGCTTCAGGATCCAGCATTCACTGCCATAGAGGAGAATGGACTCTACTGTTGCGAAGAAGAAGCTGAGTTTGATCACACATCACTAGCCATCTTTAAAAACAGACTAAAAACCTATCTTTTCTCAACAACATTCTGTTGAACTGTGTGTGTGTGTGTGTGTGTGTGTGTGTGTGTGTGTGTGTGTGTGTGTGTGTGTGTGTGTGTGTGCATGTGTGGTTGTGTGAGTGGGTGCACATGTATGAGTATATTGTTTACTTTTACTTGTACTCTTGAATTGTCTATTAATTGATCTATATATGTAAAATGTTTTTATTGTAATTATGTAACTGTGAAGCACATTGAGTCTGCCTTGTGCATGAAATGCGCTTTATAAATAAAATTGAATTGAATTGAAAAATTGAATTTGATGTGGCGGGGGAGGTTGGTGTTCCATACACTGTTCATGCCATTCAGGGCCTTCCATGCAAGTGCCTTCCTCACCTTTAGATCTTGCTCGGTTGAGTTGACCCATGAGCCTAGGTACTTGAAGTCCATGACTTCTTTCAGCACAGTGCCTCCTGCTGTTGTCAGAGGTTGATGTTCTGGCGGAACGTTGTAGGTGATGACCTCAGTTTTCTTGGCATTTAGCCTGAGACCAACCTTGGCGCACTCTAGCTCTACTCTGCGCAGTAGTTCTTGTGCTTGTTCCACGTTATCGGAGAGCAGACTGATGTCGTCCGCATAGTCAAGGTCTGTGAGAACTACAGCGGGGTGTCGTCTCCACCTTCTTGGTGTAAGCGTGAAACCAAGATCCTGCTCTTTCTCACTGATTGCGTTCCTGAGTGCATAATCCAGGACTATGATGAAGAGGAAGGGGGCTAGTGTGTCCCCTTGCGTTTCCCCGGCCAGGATGTCAAACTCCTCGCTGTTGCCGTCTTGGGTCACCACCTTGGCCCTTGTTCCTGCGTACATCCATGGGTTTATGGATATGGAGAAAAAACTTGTATTTACAACAGTTGTATATATATATATTTATATATATTGCATACCGAATAAACCCATGGATGTTAATGCAAGAATAGACCTGATAGTAGCATGGTAGTCTCAAAAATCCTTTACATTTCAATACATTTTTTGTTGTGTGTAACCTCACATCAACTGTCCTTTGACCAATCATGTTACTCCACCGTCCTCCACTCAGCACTCACCCACCTGGAGACCAAGGACTCGTATGTGAGGATGCTGTTCCTTGACTTAAGTTCAGCTTTCAACACAATCATCCCTCAGCAGCAAAACAGGAAAAGCTGGACTGTCTAGGACTGCAGACCTCACTATGTAACTGGTTTTTGGACTTCCTGACCGGAAGACCGCAGGCAGTCCGGGTCGGCAGGAACGCATCCAGCACAATCATGCTGAACACAGGGGCCCCCCAAGGACGCATGCTCAGCCCCCTTCTCTTCACCCTGCTGACCCATGACTGCACTCCATCATTCAGCAACAACCTCTTCGTCAAGTTTGCGGACAACACGACTGTGGTGGGGCTCATTAACCACAATGATGAGTCTAACAACAGGGAAAAGGTTAGCCAATTGGCCGAGTGGTGCAAAGACAACAAACTCTCTCTCAACATGCAGAAGAGGAAGGAGATTGTTGTCTACTTCAAGAGAGCCTCCACCCAGCACCCCCCACTGACCATCAACGGTGCTGCTGTGAAGAGAGTGAACAGCACCAAGTTCCTGGGGGTGCATCTCACTGAGGACCTCTTCTGGAGCTGCAACACCGCATCACTTCGCAAACTTCGCAAACTTCGGAGAGCGAGAATACCTGTCCCCATCATGTGCTCCTTCCGGGGAACCACCGAGAGCATCCTGACCAGCTGCATCACTGTGTGGTACGGCGGCTGCAATGCATCCTGTAGGAAGACCCTGCAGCGCATAGTGAGAGCAGCTGAGAAGATCGTTGATGCCCCCCTCCCCTCCATCCAGGACATCTACAAATACACACCTGTCCCGCAAAGCACTCAGCATTGCGGGTGACTTCACCCACCCCTCCCACTGCCTCTTCAACCTCCTGCCCTCTGAGAGGAGGATGAGGAGTCTCAAGGCAAGGACCATCAGACTGAAGGACATCTTCGTACACCAGGATGCTGAACTCCCACCCAGCGCTGACCCCCCTTCTTTCCCTGCCCTCTGCCCACACAAACTATGGACATTGATCCCCACCCATTCACCCCCACACACCTGCACACAACCCCTCTCCCCAAAGGCCTGGACATTAACCCCTACCCATCCACCCCCACACACCTGCAAACTACTCCTCTCCCCCACCACCATGCACAGCCACTTTAAAGAACTATTTTTAAGAACTACTTTCAATACAAATCTGTCTCATTCTGTCTATTAAGAAAAATCACTGTCCATACTGTTTATTAGGGTTGTGAACGATAAACCGATACGACCGGATATTCGGTTCAACAAGTGGGAGATACGGCCGCACTCTTCTCAATCGATACGAATTAGTCATTAATTATTACTAGATTAATCGGTTGTAAAGTCATGGATTGGGTATCGCGAGACTTGGAATCGGATGGCGGCATCACACACACGCGCCAGCGTCTCTAAAACAACGCGAGAGCTGAAGCTGGCCGCGAAACTCGTAGCTGCCTAGCTGGGCAGCTACGAGTTTTTTGTTTCCCCGAATGATACGCAAGTGACAACACTGAAAATGGAGGAGGTGAAGAACTACAGCGTCAGCCAGAGCGATGGAGGTGGTAATACACTGAGAAAGATTTTCAACGCATCGGGGAAACAAAAATCCAAAGTGTGTGATTCTGTTGTTCTGTTTTTTTTGCCAGTGCCATAAAGCCACAATGCTTTGGGATATGTGGTCTTTTACAAATTTGAAAAGAAAATATTGTACTGTCATTTTCATAGAATTGGCTTGTTTATTTTATAAAATATCTACATCAGATATTAACTGTAGAATCGAATCGTATCGTTCTTACACTGTATCGACTCGAATCGGTCTATAATAAAAGGATATCGTTTTTGAATCGAATCGTAACCTGTATATCTAGATGCATATCGAATCGTTTATCAGAGAGATGTGCAACCCTACTGTTTATTACTGTCCATACTGTTAAATACTGTATACTGCCTATACTGTTTACACCTTATACTGTTTTTATTGTCAGTATATATTTACTACTCTATTATTTTGTATTTTGTATTTTTATTTTACGTATTTTTTGCATACGTGTCTCGCACCAGGGATCGAGGGAAACGGTATTTCAGTTTTTGTGTATCTTTTGTATTTTGTGTAGGCCTGCACGATATCAGCAAAATGTGCGATGTGCGATCACACTGTTCAATATTGCGATGACGATATGACTTGCGATAATAAATAAGAAAAGAGTAAAATTTTGGTCATGGTGAATATGTCGGTATGAATTTAAACACATTTGCATATCGTGACGTCACTGATTGCGTCTCCAACCCGTAAAAGTTTAGTGGTCTCCTTGACGTCAGTTGACACGTCACGTTATAGCGGGGTCGAGATTTTTCAATGCATTGTTTTATGTAGGACCTATCCATAACAAAAGAGGAAACACTAGGTAGCTCCGCCCCTCACACTTTCTTCCCTAGGCCAAGTGTCTGGGGATAGCATTGTTGAACTTATGGATCCAATATTAAGACATGGTGGCATTAAAGTGCAAGAGAATGAAATAGGGGAAGGGTTTGGTTCTCCTTTAAATATTATCCATAATGATATATCATAGAAATGTTATATTTCTATAAATATGATATTATTCTTAAAATAGACAGCAGCACAAAATACTTCTGCTTTCTGCTCTATGCTTGGTACAG
Organism: Urophycis tenuis; assembly: GCA_036785325.1. Taxonomy (NCBI): domain Eukaryota; kingdom Metazoa; phylum Chordata; class Actinopteri; order Gadiformes; family Phycidae; genus Urophycis; species Urophycis tenuis. The sequence continues at coordinate 2,550,800 of JAXIVH010000031.1, forward strand.
CCAAAGCTCAATATTGATGTGTATTTTCATATATTGCATCACCTCATTTCATTTCACCTCAAAAAAGTCAAACACATCATCCAGATAACGGTTCAATATTGGTATTTGACTTAGTATAGTACAGTACAGTATAGAGGTATACTTATGGTATATTTATAGCAATCAGTATTTTTGGTGTGCATATCGCAGAACACCTTAGCCAGAATCAGATTTTGACTTGCATAGTCATATTTTACTACTTGGACGACAGGCCACCAGCTGAAAGAGGCTGTTTGTGTGCATCGACTATTCTGTTAAAGGAGGACGCAAGCCTTTTAGTTTTTTTCGTGTATTGTTTCTTCAGTTAAAAAACAGACAAAGGGTTTTTTGAGGGGCTATTTCCTTCAGTAAAATCACTGTTATAGAATATGTATGCTGAGACCACATAATTTAAAATGCCACATTAAAAATGCTAGAAATTAGAGATGCGCGGATGGGCTATTATTTCATCCGCAACCGCTTCACAAAACGCATGATCCGTCCGCCATCCATCTGCACCAATGTTTTTTGACCAATTTTCAAAACTGCACCCGTCCGCCATCCGCCGGTTGTTTTTAGGTCTATAGGCATGCAAGGCGCTGCCGACGCGAGGCTGATGCGAGGCTAGAAAGTTCTTGCCTGTTCTTGAAAGGAGACTGATCCAATGCAGCAAAGATATTTAAAGGATAAAGTCCCTAGAATGATAGCCTATTGGCTATGTTGAAAACATCCCAGTCTGTCTGAGCAAAACAGGAAAACCTGCAGGATGCTCTCAGACTCTGGGGTCCAGAGTTTGACCTGTTTGGTGACAGGGTTAGTTTGTTTAAGTCTCTGTCTGTAAGCCGGGCACATGAAGAGGGATATGTGGTCTGAATGACCGAAGTGGGGCTGGGGTGCAACCTTGTATGCACCACGTATGTTGCTGTAAACATGGTCCAGTGTGTTCTTGTCTTGGGTAGGAATGTGTGCGTGTTCATAGCATTTGGGTAGATTGCACTGGTTAAAGTTGCCGGCGACAGTAAAAACAGCATCAGGATGAGCAGTCCCTAGTGCGCTGACGACGGCCTGGAGTTCACTGAGCCCTGCCGTGGAGTTGGCTTGTGGGGGGATGTGAACAGCGGCCAAAAACACAGCAGTAAGTTCCCTTGGTAGATAGTAGGGACGGCATTTCAGTAGTAAAAACTCCACATCTGGCGAACAATGCATATGGACAGTCTGTACATCTCCACACCACGAGTTGTTGATAAACACGCACACACCTCCCCTTCTGCCCTTACCGGAGGCTGCAGTCCGGTCCCCTTGATGTAGGGAGTGAGTCTGTAGCTGGAAGCCGCGTTCCGGGACTTTGCTTGAAAGTCAGGTCTCGGTGAAAATTAGAGCGCAGCACTCTGTCATTTCCCGCTGTGTTGTCATCCTGGCTCGTTCTCGTCCAGTTTGTTTTCGAGCGACCGCACGTTGGCTAGCAAGAGGCTAGGCAGCGGTGGTCTGCTAGCACAGGCTTTTAGCCTAGCATGTAGCCCTCCCCTCTTGCATCGTTTACGTCGCCGTCTCCAGAGCGCTCTCCTGGGGTCAGCTAGTTCACTCAAGCTCGGTGCTTCGGGGCCTTCCTGGGAGTGGTGGTGGTGGTGGTGGCTGCTGCGATGGACTATGGGTTGTAGCTCTGCTGGTATAAATCCAGTAAATTCAGCTCGTTTGTGAGAGTTGCTGATATCCAGAAGTGTCTGTCTCACAACTGCAGAGAAACCGGAAAACACACAAAACACACAAAAAATAACCAAAAGCTGGCATTCTAGCACAGAGCGAGCAAACATGTCTACAACGGGGGGGGCACCATGATACGATTGGCTGCTTCTGTGGCTTTAGTCAAGGGCTCGCCGATTACAGACCTTTGTGCGGCTGTGTCATGTCTTCCCCCAGTCTCTCTGTCCGCTACTATGTGCCCCACGTGACCTAGGTCTCTGTGATGCTCATATCCTAACTGCTCACATGGTGCAGGTACAAGGCTTGTCACAGAGAGCTGTAAGGATTCATAACGTTGACCTTTGATTAAGCCAGTCCCTGTGGGGGACCACCACCCAGAGGTGTCCCAGGGCTGGGATTAAGTGTGGCCAGGTTTCAGTGACTAGGCATCATACATTTTCTGATTATGGCTGTTGTGCTTTGCACATATACGGCTGCTTGGGTCCAGAAGGAGCACATTCGTCGGTCTCTACTCGCAGCTTCACCTCAGCCCGTAAGGCCAAGCCTAGGCAGCCTAGCCTACATGTAATAGAATGATTGCTATGCTATTATATCTCTAGTTTTATGATTGTAAGCGTAGCTGTCCAGCTTCCCACCTGCTGTACCCACTCCCAATCTCATGTTGAAGGAATAGTGTGGAGGACGAGTGGCACTTGCCCTGGGATCACATGGCCCTGGGAAATGTGGGCGGGGCCCACATTGATGATCGATACAGCAATGTCTACAATCATAGAACAAGAGTTATAACAGCATAACTATCGCTGTCACTATATACTGACTTTCCTGACTAGCAAAATTACATTTTAAATTGACAAATGTGTAATTCATGGTACAATTCAAACGGGATCAAAAAATAATGTGTCTGTCGCCAATGACTACCAGTTCCCAAAATGAGGAGGGACTAGGCACTCTTTTGCAAATGGCCATTTTCTTTCATTTAACATGCATCAGGAACCCATCCAAGTTGGTTTACATTTGGTCACTAAGTGGTTTAATCTTTAAAAGCCAATCCAGCATTACTTCATCATTTGATACAAGTATTGGATTAAACATCCATGGCAAACAATCAGCTCCACTGGCCATGAAGGCTCTGATGCCTTCAATGCACACAGATTCAGCAGTTGTGCTATGTCTATTTTCAGAGGCTCAAACATATATGTATATTAAAGTATTTATATTATAGCATAAGTGTACATACATGACTGTATGTATATAAGTGCACTTTGTTGTGATATTCAGATACATAAAGTTTTCAATAGATATTGCCAGTTTTCTGGCGTCTTTTCATAGCATGAATGTGACAGTCTTCTATTGTTTGGAGATATAAAGCCTCTTTTTGCTTCCCTTCAGTTAAAGCAAGAAGTGTGTTCTGGCAAGAGAACCAACCATTTCATTATATTATTCATTTTATTAAGAGCATTCTGCATTCTAGAAGCTTCTTGCAGTGTATTAAGTTGAAGACCACAGACCACGAATGCAAATACTTTGGATGAATGAACCAATGAAGGAACGAGGAACATGTCTTAGGACCGCAGGGATGAACGAGAGAGAAGAGAGCCAGGGAAAACTGCTTGGAGTTGCAAGTAGTGGAATGGAAGACAATGAGCGAACAAAAGGAAGCACATGTACTTGACAAGCTGCTGTGCAGTGGATGTTATAAAAATGAGATGGACACAAAGCAAAATAAAACATGGGCGTACTGTCATTATAGATGGATGAACGAGGCTAAAAGAGTCGAGGGGAGAGGGGCTACATCAATTTTAAAAGTCAAACTCTGCATGGAGTTTTTGAGACTGATTAAGACACTAGGGGGCTTAAGATGAAATTAAATGGACAACCTTAACCTTCTTCTGACTTTAGAATACAAATTGGATTCGGGTTGTGGACAATTATGTGCATACTCTGTTGCCATCACTTTTCTTTTATTTGAAATGAATGCAAACTTTACTTTTGAGATATTTCGTGATATTCTGTTGTGAATGGAAGTACACCCAAGTATTCAGCCATTTAACTGTTCACTTGTGCAAATCACATCTATCTGACATGTTGGAACACACCCGCGCATTTACCTCAACAGCAAACCCTTTATTGAGCAGACAACGTGTTAGGTGTTAAGTGTTAAGGGCCATTGGTTTGTTGCTTGCATTTCTCCCTCTGTGACTTACACCAAACATTAGTTTTTGACATGTGTACCAACAACAAATAAACTAGATCCACATTCAACCAGCTGGCAAATACTTTAAGTACAAATGGTGGATTTACATTTTTAGAACAAATACTGCGGTTATTTAAAAATGTAATACATAGGCAACCAGATTATTTGAAACAAACATAAAAGTAGAGACTGAACAAAAAAAGGAATTCATGGGTGCAGTACAAATGTTGGCCCTTGCATGCCAAAGTGCGATATCTCTCCATCCACAAGAGGCCCGAGAGTAACGGACAACAGCAGGAGGTGGAGGCCGTGCTTCAGCGTGTTTGATGTTGTTCTGCTGAGGCTCGGCCCTCAAACCGTGTTGTCCTCATTTTCACTGAGAACGGTGGGATCAAACTACGGACCATTATTCCTCACAAGTAGCTGATCTTCACCTAATTAGGCTTGACTTTCCTTTTTACTCGATTCTAAATATGTATTTCCATGCTGTTGATGATAATCGAGGGAGTTTTTTCAGAAGTTCCCCCTGTTGATGCCTTTTATTCTAGTCTGAAGTAGACTAGAATGCCACCTGTTTTGATTTGTAACCACCTTCACTTGTCTGTCCTCTCCCATCTATTCATCCCCTGTTAGCACCAGTAGCCGTGGCAGCTGAAATACCATGTTGGATTCACCTGCCTCGCCTTTCAGGTAAACATTTGTTTGGTTATAACTTAATAATGACACGTGTTGTCATGTGTTGTTTATTGATATCACCTGTGTCATATACATATCTTTGCTGTACAATCAGACGAGGACGCTTTCATCTATCCAGAAAATGTCACATTTGCTTGATCATTTATCTTGATTAAGCCATACAGACACCCACTGATAATGATCCACAATTATATTTGTCCAACAACAATGTGAATAACCAACAATACGTTTACACTGCTGTCAACATGTAAATGAAAATGTAAATGTAAACCGACTCTGGTGTTGGTGTCGGAAACAACCTTGATTGTGGCCTGTATTTACGATCATATATTTACATTCACTTATTTACGCCTGTTGCTTTGATGACTGTAGAGCATCTACAAGCAGCTGGCTTGATGAGCAGCTTGCTTCAGCTCTGAGCATCAATATTGTGTGTTCCACAGTTTGGTACAATTCAAATATTAAAAGGGTACGTTAACTGTATTGAGGGAGAAGTTTCAGAATTCAAGTGCTATGATATAGAATGTGCAGTTTATTATTAAAAGTGTAGCAAATGTGATGTATATCTAATTATCATTGGATTCATATATTTACTAATTATTTACATAGAAAATTAATCTAATTGATGTCTTCTGAAGTTCTGAAACTTCTTTACCACCAGCTCAATAGATTCAGATTTTTTTATGGCACACAAATCAATTAAACTGTGAATAAAACGTGTTTGATTTGATAAGCGCATAAACACAACAGCACAAACACTCCTTAATGTATACATTAATCGGTATATGACTGATTCCACCCCCCCCCCCCCCCCACACACACACACACATCTTTTTAATTGTATCAATTTCAATCCTGTATCTAGTAGTCAAGTCTTTTTTTTTCTTTCTTCCCAGTTGCAAAACTTTGTTAATGTGAGTTTCCATTAATGTCACTATTATTGTTCAGCGGAGTGCCTGCCTGTGGCTTACTTGGGCTGTGCATCAATCTTACAAATAGTGCATGACGTCCATCCGGACAGCCCCGCGAGGGAGTTTGTCATGTTGCACCAGGACGTGTCCCTCTCTGTCCACTCTAATCCACTCAGCATGCACTTCATTATAAAGATGCTGTCACACTTTATAAAGGGAAGGGAGCCAGTTCTGCAGTGTGAGCGCATCGCACAGCTTGTCCACGCTGTCTGTGTGCGCGTGTGCGTGTGCGTGTGTGTGTGTGTGTGTGTGTGTGTGTGTGTGTGTGTGTGTGTGTGTCTGTGTGCATGTGTGTGTGTGTGAGAGAGAAAAATACTCTGTGTGTGTGACTTGTGAGAGAGGTTGTGTGTGTTTGCGAGATGAGTGCGTGATAGAGTGTGTGTGTCTGTGTGTCTGTGTGTCTGTGTGCACGCGCACGTGCATATGCGTGACATCCGGTGTCATCCGCTACAGCAGGGTCACGAATGCGTGATGGTGATGAGTCATAATGGACGGACTGCACACAGTATCATAACGGACTGCTCTGCATATCTGTGTCCAAAGGAACCTGTTACCACACACACACACAGAAACACACACACACACACACACACACACTCACACAGATACACACACACACAGAACACACACACACACACACACACACACACACACACACACACACACACACACACACACACACACACACACACACACACACACACACAGGCCGTGGGTTAAGACTGAAATGCTGTGACAGCTGGAAGGATTTTTAACCAATTAACCTCAAGCAAATCCAGAGGGTGTTTGGCAACTGTGCCTTCATGTCCCATGGCTGCCTGCCGTTGCTCACTGCACCAGGGATCTATGGAGGTTTGAGGCATTCCTTGTGAGAGACAGCGGTGCAGCGGTGAAACACACCGCGGAGTGTCTCTGGCAGGTTTATTACACCCGTCTGCATCAAGCTGGGGGTGTGGGTATTCCTACTAGTGCAAGATAGTATTTCTATGGAAATGTCATGACATTGTGAAGAATACAATCACACCCTTGGCCATATGGTTGCAGTCTATAGGTCATTATGTTCAGGGTATTGTTAGAGTACTGTTCACAATGTGAGCTGAATCATGAATTATATCAGTGGATGGATTGGGTGTCCATGTTAATTATTCCTGCTGCCCATCCTGTGGTTTATGGCTGTGGAGAAGCACATCCATAGACTCAGCCTCGTCTTAAGGCATTCCTTTCTTAAGTAAGACACATCGCGCCCCATAATAAACTTGTAACCTGCTCCATCCGTTGCAGGATAGTATGGGTAACAGTATGTATCAATACATGCAAATAGCCAGACCTTATTTGCAACAATATATATACACAGCTGTAGAAATATATGACCTGTACCTGTACTGTACAATAGGGGCACATTACTTCAGTTCATATTCATATTAATTCATATCAGTTAATTAACAGTTAACTAATTGTCTTATTATTCATTATTGTTTTGTTTAATAAGTGTTCATTTTAACTAAGGTGTTGGGTTTGTCATTTAATTGAAGTGAACAATAATACAAAATCTGAACCCGCTAACCCAGACCTTAACCCTAATCCCAATGCAAATGCTAAACGTATAGCAATGCTGATTACTGCATTAACTAACTAATGGTTAATTAATGTACCCTTATTGTGAAGTAATACCCATAAGTCTTGTGAAGGTCATTTAATTCAACAAGGTATTATAGATTGGCTGGTGCCACAGCTGTGGGGATGCTGTTGTTGGCTGAAGTTGGCAGCCACCGCACACTCTTAAAAACTGATGGACATTATATGCTAGCTGTATGTACACACACCTGCTGTGTCTGAATGTCCAGCAGGCACAATACATACTGGATATACTGCTGGACTGTCTTTTCCTGTCTTTCACCACACACACACACACACACACACACACACACACACACACAGAGAACTAAAACAACAATGTGGAACCATGGGGGTAGTGGGTAAGGGGGCTGGGTCAGGGCTGAAAGTGGCTTGTGCCAGCTGGAGATGAGATGCATCATTTATAGAGATGAATCATCGTCATTTGTCATGAACTCTGGCTGAGCGACAGGACGCGCAAAGAGAGACAGCAAACACATACACGATACACAACTGTTCCTTGATTTGTGTTCTCATTTTCTTGCGTCTGACTGCATACAGAACCAGGTGACGGCACACATGCACGAACACACACACACACACACACACACACACACACACACACACACAAACAATCTAATGCTGTTTATTTATTCATCCCTTTCCATCTCATCATTTCAACAATACTCACACCAAGCTCTTATTTATGATTATCTATATTCAGTGTACACACACACACGTACACACACTCATACTGACATATTAAACTGCAATGCTGCAGAGTACAGGGGAGACACAGCTGTCGTTCAGTCAGCATCATGAGTAATCCTCTGCCACCACCGTATGGTTAGTACAGTGTAGCACACATCCCCCTAGTGGCCACCAGAGTATTACAGAAATGTTCTCTAAGTGCAAGACCATTGTAAACAGACCAATCATATCTATTGTCGAAACTTATCTATTGTTTTGCCATTGCAGAAAAACAATGACACGCGTCATTTTCCCAAGACCGTTATCTCTGTGTCTCTCACTTTCTTTCTCTTGTCTGTTTACTTTGTAAATGTCTTGATTCCTTTTTTACATCATCTCTCATTTATGATACATTGTTCAGACATGAATCATTAATACATGCTTTATAAATTATCATAAATACGTAAATAATTTATAAGATAATATATAAAGTTCCAGTGAATGATCCTCTATTTAGTATTTACCATGTGCTAATGTTTTATAAACACTTAATAATTCCCTCGACTAGTTTAGGAAGAGAGCATTAGCTATGGATTTTGTTTGAGCTATTCTAAATTGAAGATTATATATACACTCTAAGAAATGAAATGTTGATTTTACTTAACTAAGTTATGTCGACCGGTCCCACAAAACTGTGTTGTTTAAACCGGAAAAGCAAATCACTATTAATTTGAAGAACATATATTAAGTAAATCTAACTTAATATTCTCACTTTCAAGCTACATGACATTATTACATTGCATAAATACAACAATATTATGTTGGATTTACTGACACCACATTAAGTTAACTTAATATCATTGAGTTCAATTAACTTAACACAAATGAACACTATTAATGTGGTAGGTTTATGTTGATGCAACACCCTAGTTGTACTGGCTAAATCAAAAAGTTAAATAAATACAATTCAAGTAGCTTATTTTCCCTTGAGCCTTTATTGTACTTTATTGTACTTGCAATATCAGGAAACAGTGGGATTATTTCAAATAATGTGTATAATTCTGTATGTGTACAGTATACACACACATATTCACATTAAAAAAACTGAAAATAAAAATAAAGAGTATAGATACCCTTTTGACCCCAAACCTGATTAAATCCATATTTGTTGAACCATCTAAGCTTTATAGATAACTCCAAAACATTTTATACAAACAACTGGTTAACCTGAGGTTATGTTTACTGAAAATATCAAAAGCTGTGCTGTGTGATATAGGCAGCGCTGCTGAGGTCAAAATGAAATACAACTCCTCACGCAAGCCATCAATTACTGAACATGGCACAAAACCTCAAATTGCAAACAAACACTTGCCATTTTTTGAATGATTGTGTCTTCACTGACACTTTGAGCAAAATATACAGTAATGATTGATGTTGAAGAATGATGTTTAAGCAACTGGTACCTCGTAGATACGCTCTCAGAGCACTGTTTGCACCACCACATTCATAGATTGACGCATGGTCATGATGGTCAGAGACACTCGTATCCATGCACATACTGAGTGTCAGATAAGATTTACTGCAGGTCATCTTTACTTTTATCTTCATAAATTCCAACTCAATCACTTATGCAAATATGTACCAAAGGCAAAAATGTCAAATAACACAATTACAGACCCCCCCCCCCCCATTATATCAACAAGATAATTTGAGTGTACGTTGTAGGATTCTGAATATTAACATGAAAACAGTGTCTAAAAAGTTGCATTTGGGTCAATGACAAAAACAGCTTCTAAAAAGGATTTTTTTTTAAGTATTTTCAATATAGATGTACAACATATATTTGAGTCCAGAACAATGTGTTTAAACAAGTTTCATTTATTTAATAATTTTTCAAACTGTTTTAACTCATTTTTTAACAGTTTTTTAACTTCACAACAAGAAAAATGTCAGGTGGCGCAACCAAATATTTATAAAAATATATATACATTCCTAATATTCTTTTTTAATTAAATCTTTGGCAACTATCCTTCAGAGTGTCTACACTAGGTAACACATTATTATTTTATCGTTGTGGTTTTTCTTTTTACAATAATTTAAGATTTTGAATTCTGTAGGTCAGGTTATAAGTATCGTTAACATCCCATTTTACATTTAAAAACAGGAAAATAATTACACAAATTCATATATTCAGTATAATAACTACACAAATTACATTTAGAAACCATTTGGTCATTTTAACCTATAATTTTTTGATTTAAATTGGTTGCACCACCTGACGAATATTGGTTGTACCACCTGACAACAGACATGAAATATGCTGGACAAAAAATGCATTTTCATTTCAAATAGTAACATGTGTCTCTATTTAAGTGTTCTTAAATATAGACTTGAACCTAACCCTAACCCATAAGCAACACTTCACATAAGATTACATTTGATACAACACTAACTATAACACTATTCTAAATGGCAACAATGAAGTATCATTTAACAAAACCGGAACATTTTCTGAGTTGTTGGGTCAACATTAGTAGACAATATCTGAGCTCAGTTTTGTGTATTGAAGTATTCCCAGTCAGAATGCATTAGACGCGTGTGCCGTGAATTGAGAGGCTCTGGCTCTGCAATCACTTTGAGGACTTCAGCTGCGTAGAAAAAAATGATGTCAGCATGTTCGGGCCAGGTGAATGCATTTTTTCCTCCCAGTTGCTGCATGCAGCTCACCTCAATCTCTTCCCCCACTATTTGAAGGACCTGCCCCACGAATGGCTGACCTTCGTAATTCACCATGATAAACTTCCCATTTAGATCAATGCTCTCATGGGCGCTGGTGCTCTCATGGGCGCTCCCATGGGCACTGGAATGAGCACTGGTCTGGACACTGGCTGTTTGGAGGTTTACCTTTATGGGATTGTGGCACTGGCAGATATGTGGTCTGCTACAGAAGCAGGAGAGCACTCTGTGCACGACTTTCCCTGGTTCGGTGGAGATTACTTGGTGCATCGCCAAAGTTCCCTTTACAGGAGACACAACCTCAGGGACCGCTTCATCAAATCTTCTGATGTCCTCTTCAGTCACCCAGAAGAACTTGACATCAGATTTCTTCTCTGTTAAGAGGTTGTAAAAATCTTCTGGGGTCTGGACATCTTCACCCCTTTGGACAGCAGAGTCAGCAGTGCGCTTCACTGCACCGCCAACTCCATCGGGGGCGCCTTTTCCATGGGACTTCTCCGAGAAGTTCCATGTCACCTGCCGGAAGCCTGAGAGGAAGGGAATGGTGCTGAGCAAATAAAAATTATTTTTATTGCGGTATTGGGTGACTGGACCATCGCTCATCACATGGAGAATTGTTGGAGATGGATGGCAATTCTTCATCACATCCCTCAGCACTGGCTCCAAGTGGGCCCACACAGCTCTCTCATCATGGCGAAGGGATGCAGAGATGGTCGCATAGGACTGTGAGCCTGCTGCTGTATAAGCCATACATGTGTGGACTGTGGCCTGCTTCCGACTCCCTCCAAAATGAAAAGCCTGCACCTCACTCTTAAGTTTGCAGGAGAAATTCTCTGAAAAGTCCACATGGAGGACAATTTCATCTTCTCTTAGGCTTTCTTTTAAAGCCCTGCACTCTTTGGCTTGGTGCAACCAGTTATAGTGGTGTTTGGCTAGGCTGTCAAGCTTCTGATTAAAAATGTTCAACAGTTAAGCACATGTTCCAGTTTGTGTTTCTTTGACAAAATTCATGTAAGTTTTTGGCCCCTCTGACACAGATTTTCTGATCCACTGATGCCATGTGATGGTCTCTTCTGCCTGTGGTATTGGAATTCCAACCTCATTATAACAACATTTGGGGCAGACTCGATACATGCATGTCTCGTTGTCTGGACTGCATACAATAGAAGACAACAGCTGAGACATGCTGGTAGTTTTCAGGAGACCTTTCTGGTGCAGTTTTTCTGTCAAAAGTTTGACATTCTCATGGTCTAAGCACGCACATGTATTCCTGTCTGATAATTTTGGCTGCGTTACAAAAAATGGACAATATCGAACAAACTGTCTGTAAGACAGCCTGTGACACTTTTGCACTTCAGAATTATACTGCAGGTGGAGTTCAGTGAGGGGTTTAACTATTACACGTCTCTGTTGTTTGTTTTTGTTTTTTGTGACTGTGTCCTTTCTCCCTGGCAGTAAGCGACTGTTCTCATCTCGACAGAAGAAGTCTACAACTCTTTCTTTTCTCTGAATGGCCACTGGACTTGATCTGTCTCCCTTAGATTTCGCCTTTTGCTTTTCAGGCTTCATTTTCTTTAATCTTTCTATGCGTTTTCTTAACTTTTCAGACTCTCTTTTGGCAGCTTCCACTTCTCGTTTCATTTTTAGCATTTTCCTGCGCAACTTTGCTTTCTCTCTTCTCCATCTACTGCATCCTTCTCTTTGTGGTGTTGAGGATGCCTTAGGTGTATCTACACTGACAACATCATCCATGTTGGGAGGGTTAGGTTCAAGCTCTGCTGGGGATTCTATTGACTCTGGTGTAAAATTCAAGATTTCCTCCATGGCCCTTTTACTCTCCCTGTGCTTTCTCTGATCTTGCCTCCACTGTTGCCTCATTTTTTTTATTTTCTTGCTTAGACAGTTGGCTGATGGGGGGCTTCACAATTTTTCCCTCTCCCTTCCTCCTCTGATAACTATAAAACACAAGAACTAGTAAACAGACAAATTCCCATTTAAGAAACTGAAAGTTGTAATATAATAATAATAACTGTAAAATGAACTGTTGTGTCTCGATTAATTACCTCTCTTTTCTTTTTGCAAGATATGCTTCCCTTGCAGCTGGATCATTTTTATTGCGCGCCTGATGTCGTGCTGATTTTTCTTTTGTTGATAGTGGCATCTAAAATGTACAAATGATCATGTAACATCTTTTAAAGTGTATAATATCTTTAAATTTAAAAACTAGTAAACATTTTAAAAGTCTCATGGATAATCTTAGAGCTTTGAATAGCATTATATAGTGACATTCCTTGCGGTTGTGCCACCTGACAAACTGGTTGCACCACCTAACGATTGCAACTAATCTCAAATTAAACAGGCTATTGTTTGGATGCTAGCATTAGCTTCTAGCCTTGTCATGAAGTTCAAACAGACCACTTTCTTAAACAATAAAGAGTTTTATGATAAAATTACATTTTTCTAGTTTTAGACTGGTTGTACCACCTGACATGGAAAGCGTACCAGCTTACATATGAGTTAAAAGTAGTCATTTTTATCAGTATTTGACAGAGATCTACAAACCTTTTAGCTTAGTCCCAAGGGTCTCTCGGGGTCCCCTGGCTGATGCAACATCCTGTTCACAGCTATTGTCTCTGACTTCAAAATAAAAGTCCAATATTTATGGTTGCGCCACCCTGACATTTAGGAAATGTTAATTGCTGGACAAAAGTTTTGCAGTTATTATAAAAGCTTTAAAACTATTAATATAAGAAAAAAAACATTATCCAAAAGACTTAAAACATAAAACAATGCCAAAGTATTTTATTTTGAATTCATCATTATTAAAATTACATTTTTTATAGTTTTCTTAGCCTGCTCACTTGCTTGGACAGTTGCACCACCTGACATTTTAGGGTTGTGAGAAGCAAAAACAGGATTTTTTTTTTTTTTAATTAACTAAAAAATGTATTAATATAAATAGGTTTTAGAGAATAAAGTGACAGATGTCATGAATAGATTAAATTATAATTAAAAAAAAAAAAAGGACTCGGACACAAAAATATGCATGTCATGTCATTGACCCATTTTCTATATTAATTAGCTGTAATAAAAGTTATGGTTGATTAACATGTCTGTATAATATGTCATAACTCACCATGTACGTCTTAACAAGGTTGTGAGGATCTTCATTTAGGTAGACGCATAACGCTTCCAGTATATATTCCCGCCTAACTTCAATGCTTGGATTCTGTGGGAGACCAAAAACAGAACTTTTACCAACCCTTTTTCAGATAACTTATGGTTTTAAATTTGTAACTTTTAATATTAAACTGACATAAGCAGAGAATATGAAATAATGAAATCGAATTAGAAATTGTGTTAATAATGCTCATGAGTTCATTCTTTTATAGTACTATATTTGATTATGATATGGCTTTAAAGCATATCTGAACTTGACTGAAAGTGAAAGAACTAACAAGAGGTAAAGAGGTTACAGTAACACCAAACAGCTTTTTTATGTTAAGAGTTCAACTCGGAGTCAGGGTTTAAGTGAAAAAACACACACCTGGTCCATGGTAACCATAATCTGGTTAATTCTGCGTCCTGGTGCCCCTCCCTTCTTTTTGAAAACCTTCATCAGTTGGCTGGAGTGATGATCCAGTTGGCCCATAAATGTTGAAAGCAGGGGGATTGTGGTAATGCGGGTGAACTCTGTGTTTACCTGCAACAGATTGACACAGAAATTCACATGAAAAAAATGAGGAGCTCATTGTTAAATAAATGTACAACCATAAAAAATAAACATGATCATTACCTGATTCTCAGAAAACAGAGCTGGCCATCTTTTTTGAAACTCTGCTATGAAGGGCCTATCTTCAATTACTTCTCGTCTTCTATGGGCGAAGGTTTTCTCCATTTTACTGTTGATTAGCTGATGGTTGTTCTTCTTCTTCACCTCTAATGTAAGTGCTTCCCTTTCCTTTTCAAGGCTTTCTTTGGTTTCACCTGCTGGGTAATCAGGACAGAAGTTGACTTCTGCTTTCTTTGGCTTCTTCACCTGGTTTGGACCTTGACCCGTGGCACCTCGCTTTTCTTTGACAGCATTCATGCTCAACTCTGGGCAGCCAATGTTCCTCAGTCTTGTGCGGTAGTTTGCCATTTTATACTTTAAACTAATTTTCCATCCATAGAAGCCGGTAACTGATCCCTGCTCCTTTAAACAAGGATACTTTGTTATCAGGGCCTCAGCGACATCATCGAACTCGATGGATAAACTTTGTATTTGACAATTTCTGATGCCAAACCCTCAAGTATATCTGACTTGAGTTTGGGACTTGGACTCAAAAGAGTACCACTGTTCTGGAAGGCTTGGTTGGCCCTTTCCAAGTGAATCCCTACCTCATAATTAAACTGAGGTATCTGGACATTTTGGGGCCATGGCTCTGGCCTAAGGGAAGAACCTGAAGATGTAGATCCAGGGGAGGAAAGTATATATGTGTCTGATGCTGTCGACAAAGAACTGTCATCTAACCACCCTGAAACAGGTTGAGATGTGGATGTCTCTGACTCATCTGTTAAGTAAATAACTTTAACAGTGCTCTTGTCTTTGATTTCTGAGATCTCTGTCAAGTTCACAAACTCATTGTCATATTCAATGTCTCTATATTGTAGTCTGAAACTACCAGACAAGCTGAATTGTCTTTTAATTTCTTCTTTGAGAGCCTCTACTGAATCAGGCCACTCCAAGTACAACTCTCAGTGATGCAGGCATCTTGTGTTCATTCTGAAAAACAAAAACAAAATACATAATACTTTTAAATATTTTTTTAATATTTAATTAAATACTTTATTTTTTTATCAAATCTCAATGAATTTCACAAATCCCATCAAATCTTTTTAAAGTAACCATTCGTAAGGGTCCAACTCTGTAGTCAGCCAGAGGATACTGGTCAGAGAGTTCCTTCAGCTCAACCACTCCGAACTGTGTTGTTGGATGCAACTCAAAAGCTCGGTAGTGGTCTCTGTACCATGAAGTCAGTTTTTTAACAATGAGACTCAAATCATTTCTTATAATGCACAGCTGCATTATTTCTGAAAATTCAGGCAGACCACCACATGATCCATGCACTACTATATTACCTTTTTTGTACTTTATGCCATTAACAGTGACACTTTGAGCAAGATTTACAGTAGTGATTTCAGGGTATTTCCGGGCAATTGTGTTCACAACATCAGCATTGAGGACATCAATGGGGACCTCTGAGATTTGAACAACATCCAAGGAGAGGTTTTCATTGTCAGGACAAAGCATATGATGGGCAATCGTTAACTGATGTTTTGTTGCCAATGACAAAGTTACATTCCTAAAGTTATTTATATGCCTCACAACCTGCTTAAAAAAGCTATGCTTGGCTTCGAACCGCATGGTCCATAATGACACAAGGGGACCAAAGCATTTTATCATTTCCGGATAGTTCTCCAGAAAATGATGTTTGGGCAACAATCTTTTATCTGGAAACAGTTCCTGATAACGTTTTTGATGCTCTGATATTTTGCACTCCAAGTATGCAATTGATTCTAGACTATGAACAGGTGCAACAACTAATTCTGCAATGTCCTTTAAATCCAAAAGCACCTGCCAAGCAGGTTCCTCATTGGGAACAACTTCTCCTACAATCAAAGGGAGTAAGCGAAGAAGGCACCAATTTTCGTGGGCGTTTCCGCCTACTGTGTGTTTCTTGTGTAAAGTTTTTGGTAACAAATGAGGCCGGTTAGTTTTATCTCCCTCTTTGTAAGGAAAAGAATGGATAAGATTATTTAGGTGTTCAAGAGTAAACAACTTTTTAGATATAAGCACCTGAATGCACCGTGCTATCTCGACAGGAACTATGCCCTCAAATAGGTCGTGGACAATATCTGGGGGATAACCTGTTGTTACATTAAAGTGAGAAAGGCTGTTAGTTAAAATGCAAGACTTTCTTACCCCAAAGCAGCTTATCCCCTTCTCTTGAGCTGCTTTGATGTGAAGCTCGTGAACTTCCTTGGTTCTGCGCTCGAACACTCCTGTTTTTACTTCCTGCGTCTGGATGTCAGATAGCTGAGCTGTACAAAACCGACAGAAATATTTTCCTGAAAAATTTTCTACAAATCCAGCCAGACCGTGTGCTCCTAGATTATCAGCAACAACACACTGTATTGTGCCCTTGACAAAAACTCCAAGATGTGGAATATATAGACCTTGCTGTTCCAGAATGACTACATCATGCAACAGAGGTTCAAATATCTTTTCATAGCCAAAGGTTTTAACATAATCACTTTTGCATAACAGTGCCAAGTAGATTGAGGAAAGGGTCGAGCTGCAACCAGGAGGTAAGTTACCAAGAATCCAGTAGACTGCACAAAGTTTGTGTTTCTTGCGTGACGTTCCTAATGGATTGCAGACCTCAAAGTCGTCGATATAAAAACACAGGGAAATCCTTAAATCCTCAGACAAAAAATGATTTTTTTTGTAATGCTCACCGTCTTGAAAGCACACATACTGGTTTACATTTGAAGATGAAGTTGTATGATTATCGACAAGCTTAGCTTGAGACTTTAGTAAGGGAACGTACTGAAATGTTTTGTTGGACTTTGCCTCCAGTACATACTCGACGGGTTCCACAACCTTACATTTTTTCTTGTAGTACTGTTTGCGTCTGAAGGCAGTTGCCAGTGGACCGCCCTTAGCAATAGCTTTTACCAAAGGATTATTAGTAGAAATGGCAGCACTGAGTTCATTAATTATGAGCTGGTCAACCTGGAGGTTATGTTTGCTGAAAATATCAAAAGCTGTGCTGTGTGATATAGGCAGCGCTGCTGAGGTCAAAAGGAAATGCAACTCCTCAAGCAAGCCATCAATTGCTGAACATGGCACATGTGAAAAAACCTCTAATTTCCAAAGAACACTTGCTATTTTTTGAGTGATTGTTTCTTGCAAATTCTCATTTGGTGTGTCAGTTTCAATCAAATTATCACAATCTAAGTCTGAAGTAGTTTCTCCAAGATCACCTGGATGGTCTTCAGATGCATAGTCATCACCATCTACATTAGCACCTTTCACTACTTCAACTTTAAAGTCTTTAACTGTGCAATGTGGATGCTTCCTATTCTTATGTGATTTGTAAGTAGTATATATATTAGTCTGAAACATATAATTCTGAAACACACAAGCTACTGTTTCATAACGCTTCAGATGATTGTTGATGTGAGAAAAATACTCTCTACTGGATGGTATTTCACTTCCAGGGCACAAAGGGCACGTGAAAACTCCTAGTTCTGCACTTCTAGTACCTGACACATCAACATGACATCAACTCAAATGAGTTTTAAGAGCATTCCATGTTTTAAATGAGCATGGACATTCGTAGTATGTGCATGGATATGAGTGTCTCTGACCGTAATGATAATGCTTTAATTTGTAGTGTTTAAGCAACTGGTACCTCGTAGACACACTCTCAGTGCACTGTTTGCACCTCCACATTTAGAGCCTACAAAGAAGAGAGACAGTGATTAGTACTGCTTATAAAACAGATATTGAACATAGTAAATACCAGTTATATAATGTTACATTGAGCCACTCAGAGTCAACTGCACTGGACCTGTATATATTTTTACCAAAAGCAATTAATGGATGTAGGCTAAATTATGATTTTTTTGCAACTACATTTAAGCCTCTGGCTTTGCATCTATCAGGTGAAACACAAAACAAACCTCTTTCATGGAATACAGGCCCCATAAAATGTACAACTTTAGTATACACTAGGATTATCTATTAGATTTTAAAATGTGATATGAAATTTCAAATATGAATTTTTAAACAGTGTTCAAGCCCACTAGAGCTCCTGCTTTCTGTTTAATATTTAGGGATGCAGTAAACAGGCAAAAAATGAAAATCATCTGGTTATTTAGGAATTCAAGAAATAACAGGTACCGTATTTCACCAATTAATCGCTGGGCCGCAAATAGCCGCCTGGTTCTTTTAAACGTAATAAATGCCCACCGCCGGGGCGATTATTTGCATTATTATTGCAGAAGTAAACAGTTGGCACTTACGTTTTCGGTAGTAGCTAACGTTAGAAAAGGGTGTACTGTAATCTTAGATGACCGACTAACTCTTATTTTGACAAAAAATGGAAGTGTGAGAACGACTCGCAGCCTTAGTTATATACAGTCTATGCTCGCAGAGCGCAATTTTAACGCCCCACCTTCACACACCAGACGACAGGGCAACATGGAGGAGAACAGAAAGCAAATGGACATAAATGATAACGTAAGAAGGAAGAAAAATAAAAAAGTATGACGCTACGTTTAAGCTTGGAGTTGTGAAATACAACTGTCATCACAATAATGGCCTGGTGCAGGTCTGTGTAAAAATAAATAAAAGCCTGCAGCGAATAGCCGCCTGTTTTTTTTTTAACGCCTGGGTTGTTTTACGTATTAAACGCCCGGGCTATTAATTGGTGAAATACGGTATGCAAGTTTTACACTTCACAGTGGCACAAATACGTCAATGGCACACAAAAAAAGTCAGGGAAAAAAAACACACTTTTTCCTCCCCAATATAACTTTAAAAGATGCTACAAAGCAGCATCTCCGATAAAAACACATTAGCAAGAAAGTGTGTGTGTGTGTGTGTGTGTGTGTGTGTGTGTGTGTGTGTGCGTGTGTGTTTTAAGCTAACGTTAGCAGTGACCGTTTTCCAAACTTTCAAAAAATATGACCGACGGGAATAAAAACTGAAAACACTTATTGTCGGTTGACACAACAAGTAGTTTCACACTGTATTATCAAGGAAACGTTTGTACTTACCAATCTTTTTGAGGAAGACGGCTTCCAAATGACCACATGGCAGGCGAGTGCTCTTTGCTTTGCTCCGTGGTTACTGCGCATGTCTGAGGGCGCGTCTGTGTGTGCGTGTATGATTTAAGTGAGATGGTTGTGTTCGTTTTAATCTTCGGTGTTGTGTAACCTTGAAATCATTCATTATTATGTTATTCCAATGAGACCTTGTTAATTTTTATGTAAAAACGTAATAGTTTTAGTAGTTTTAACACAACAAAGTTACACAATATGAACATCACTATTTCATTTCTTAGAGTGTACCTTGATTTGCTTTTTAAATTACATTTAACAGATGGAAATGCCTCATACCATTGCAGCACTACAAAGGTTTATGAATTATATTCTTATCTTTAGATACGCTCACACTTAAGTTGAATTGCACTGTTATTACATGATTATAAAGCATTAACACATTGTAAATTGTTTGTAAATCATCAACTTACGCTTAATGAATTATCTTATGATTAATTCTATCATTATCTCATTCATCATTCATAACTGATTGTGAAATGCTTACTAATTAATATTACTGTTCGAACAATGCTTTAGAAATGCTAGATTTTCTATTTCTAGTACTACTTTATTAATGCGTCAAAGTTGCAGTTATTCTAAAGTGCTACCGGATTGAGTCTGTGATAACATTGAACACACACACACACACACACACACACACACAGACACCTATACTGGTTGCTGTGGTTTAAAGGGACACTTTTCCCATACCGGCCCAGACATGGTTTAGGGCAGGGCTGTCAAACTCAAATACCCAGTGGGCCGAAATAAAAAACTGGGTCCAAGTCGAGGGCCGGACATGTTCAATGTTTATTATGAACTTAAGTTTTACCCATATTGAATCTGAAAGTGGCCTAAAGCTTAGGCGTATTAGCTATTGCAATAACATTTATTTATTTGTAATAGGCCTAAACATAAACTAAACCTTAGTTTTACACACACACATATATAAAATCTGAAACAAGGAGTCTAACTCAGATTAAATTTCACAATAAAAGAAAGAAGCCAATTCTCATGCCTCTCTCATTGAAAATCCAAACAATAAGATTTATTTATTTGTAGGCCTAAACATGAACTCGACCTTAGTTTTACACATTTGTAATCTGAAACAAGGAGTCTAACTCAGATCAAATTTCAAAATAAAATGAAGAAGACACTAATTTCTCATGCATCAATTAACATTAGCAAGAGAAAAGTGCAAAAATTAAACCTATGCTACATTAAAGCTCAGTTTACTGCACTGATTTGCCTGGTGCCTGAACCAGATACTTGACATCTCATCTTCGACGCAAGTTCCTCGATGTTTGAGGTCAGGCTCTGAGCTGAGGAAATCCTCAGTATTGAGTGAAGGTGTTTATCAGTGAGACAACTCCTGTGTGATGCTTTGTTCAACTTCATTACAGAGAAAAGTTGTTCACATAGGTATGTGCTACCAAACATAGAGAGCATTTGAGCAACTTGAGCACGCAGCTGGGGCATTGTGTCAGGGATGAAACGTGAAAACTGTGCAGCACTAACAGAGTCATACTTCGACTTGAGTGTGTCGCTACATTGGAGTTCGATCAGCTGCATTTGGAGGTTGGTTGGTGCGCTTTCCACGTCAACGGCAAACGGATTACTGAGCAGTTCAAACCTACACTTTTGGGCTTCAAAGTCGGCAAATCGGCGTATGAAGTCGGCGCTAAGTATGCCGAGCTTTTCAGCAAATTGTGCACTTGGGAACACAGAGACCTGCTCTTTCATAGTTTGGCAGCACGGGAAATGGCCCAGGTTTTCTCGCAGGATTTGCATCTCCCACAGGCGCAGCTTGGTTTTAAATGCCTTGACCGCAGCATGCATGTCAGTAATCACATGGTCCCGCCCCTGAAGCTGCAGGTTGAGCGCATTGAGATGGCTCGTAATGTCACACAGAAACGCCCATTCGCACCAAAACCTTTTGTCCCGGAGCTCTGTTGTGTCTTTCCCTTTGCTTTCCATGAACTGACATATTTCCTCACGCAACTCAAAACATCTGTTCAGGACCCTCCCCCGGCTTAGCCACCGCACCTCTGTGTGATAGACCACATCACCATATTCCGAACCAATCTCCACCAGAAAGGACTTGAATTGATGGTGATTTAAATATTTGGCTCTAATGAAATTAACTGCTTGTGTTACAGTAATCATTACGTGATCCATTTTCAAAGCTTTGCCACACAACGATTCCTGGTGTATGATGCAGTGATACGCTGTCAGCTCACCTGCGCCGTTCACCTCCAGCATTTTCTCCCGAATCCTGCCCACCAATCCATTCTTTTGCCCACACATCGCAGGTGCCCCATCCGTTGTTAGTCCCAAAAGTTTATACCAGGGCATACCCATTTCATTAACACATTTGCACACCTCTTCAAAGAGATCAACCCGGTAGTTGTGCCATGCATTGATTTCAGTCCTAAAAGTTCTTCTGTAACGCGCAGGCTCGAGTCAACTCCGCGGATGAAGATTGACAGCTGGGCCGTATCTGATGTGTCGGTGCTCTCATCCACAGCGAGGGAGTATGCAATGAATTGTTTTCCCTTTCCCATCAGCTGTTGTTGTAAATTGGTTGAGCTCACATACACGATCAGCAACGGTGTTTCTGCTCAGACTCACGTTTAAAAAGGCTTGTCTTTTATCTGGGCACACGACATCGCAAACTTTTACCATGCAGTTTTGTAGAAATTCTCCCTCGGTAAAGGACCGGGCGGATTTAGCAATCTCCTCCGCCACAATGAAACTAGCCTTTACAGCAGCATCACTTTGTATTTTGGCTTTAACAAACATAGTTTGCTGTGACACCAAACTTCGTTTCAACTCCACTACCTTCTGGAGCTTCTGTTGAAAGTTCATATCCTTGTACTTGTGTTTATGTCTCGTTTCATAGTGCCGTCTTAAATTGTACTCTTTCGTGACAGCCACATCGGCACCGCACACAAGACAGATGGGTTTGCCCTTCATATCGGTGAACGTGTATTCAGCCTCCCACCTCTCTTGAAAACCCCTGTTCTCACTGTCCACCTTCCGTTTAGCCTTTTTTTTTTTCGGGGAAAGCGACAAAAAGTTTGCTAAAAAACCTAGGCTACTTCAGGTGATAAACAACAGTATGAGGCTGCTGATTAACGTTAACGGTAATCATCTAGAGCGCCACTAGGCGGCAGTGCATTGTGGGACTTGTGGTTTTAATGCTGAAATGCGATAGACCGGCGGGCCAGTTCTGATAGACATTAGATATTATCTGGGGGGCCAAATTAAATTACACCGCGGGCCTTGACTTTGACAGGTATGGTTTAGGGGGTCCCACCTTTCCCTTTGTCCCAGAGACATGCAAAAAACATGAATATGGTCCAAAAAAAATCAGAACATTTTCTGGCTATTTAAAATTGAATTACTGTTAAAGAATCTGAAGTTATGAATACCTGACTTTTAAAGGACTATGAGGACGGGGCGGGAGGAGGCGTTTCCTGACACAAGTGATTTCTGAGGACCCCCCTGGTTTATCTGGTCATTACCCATACACACACACAATCAGGGCAAAACCCTTAATTATAAGGACCGCATTGGTTTATCTGGTCATTACCCATACACACACACACAATCAGGGCAAAACCCTTAACTATAAGGACCGCACTGGTTTATCTGGTCATTACCCATACACACACACAATCAGGGCAAAACCCTTAACTATAAGGACCGCACTGGTCCAACTATTCATTACACCCATACACTAGTGTTGTATGTCAATCCATCAAGAGTTTTGAGATTAACAATACTGAACTTTGACTAATGTGTAATACTCTATGCTATCTACACACAATAAACATGTTTATTTTCTCTTGAAATTTAAATCTCATCTATCCACCAGCAGCTAAAAGATTTGCCATTAAAATTACATGTCACTGTCATCTAGTGAATGGGTACCTTGAAAGGCGCTTTAAATAATATGTAGTATTATTTTATATATCACATTATTTCTTAGCACTGAATGCTGTTTAACTTTTAAATAGTATTTTTGTAATTGTCTGCTGCTTTTATGGAACCTTGAGAAGGTTGTTCCTTTTATGTACCTTCATATCCTGGAATTACAGTAATAATCTTTGAATCAGTTAATAAATAACACAATTAATGTGTTTCCTCATTTTTTAATTTTCTTTAACAAGAGTGTACAACTCCACATAAACAAATCTGAATCATCCCTTTGAAAGTCCAAGTAATACAAGATTAAAGTGCAGATTAATCCCAACATCAAGGGCAGAGCAATACATAGCTAAAGGAATGAATTCCTATAACACAAATACGTAATATTGGTCTGAGGAACCTGTAAAACATTGTTTCATATGTAAAATATAAAACAAGTTGCGAGGGAAAGGAAGTCCATTAAATCTTAAAATCTGAATCATTCCTTTGAAAGTCCAGGTAATACAAGATTTAAGTGCAGATTAATCCCAACATCAAGGGCAGAGCAATACATAGCTAAAGGAATTAATTCCTATAACAAATACGTAATAATGCTCTGAGGAACCTTTAAAACATATGTAAAAAAATAAAACAAGTCGCGAGGAAAAGGAAGTCCATTACAGTAGAAACAAACTGCTACAGTAAGCTGGCCTTTATTAGACCTTGCTTTTAAACATAAGGCCCCTGTTCCTAACAAAGTCTCTTATATTTTGAGGAGTTCTGTCGCTCAAAACAGGGTGCTCAGAAACCTTACACTGCTCACACTCCAACTTAGTTGCCAAGTGTCCCTTTGAAATGTGTGTTTTAAAGTGTTTCATGACAGCACCAACTTCATTCTTGCTCCATGGCCTTATCACACATCTTCTTGATTTGAATTATGTCAATGAAAAAGAAAATGACGTTAAGATAGTGAAGACAAGAACTGTTATAAGTTTAGTTTTGAGCTATAGGTAAATTATGTTATATACAAAAGTCACATATAGTATAGCATTTGTTGAAAATTGTAGGAAAACTGCTAGGACTGCCCCCTAATAGTTGAACATTAATCAATGTTTTCATTGGTCCGTTGGTGGCAGGATTAAAAAAACAAAACAAAGCTTTTCATTTGAAATGACGGACACAGGAAGTGCCACTACTCGTCACTTGTAAACCTCAGTGTGAAAAACAGCTGGTCCCTGTGGTTATTAGACAGTTAATTATTATGAAGGGCTGGAAATATAGTGTGGATTATTTCAGAGGATAAAGGACCCATAGAAGGTGACATCATGCAACTCTGCAGGTAAACATGCATTAGCATGACGATAGCGTCTTTTTCCGACCCTGGTAAAGACAAATCTAAAGTGATTAAAATGATATATAATTATAATGGTAAGAAGTTAGGCTATACTTGACTTTTACACCATTAAACTAGTCGGAAACATCAGGCTACATGATCATTTATAACAGCAGGCTAGTTAAAACAATATGATATTAGCAAAAAATATATAATTAAATTAATATCAGAAAAGTATGACGATAAGTCGACTAATGACCTTAACTGGCGACCACTGGTCGACCAGGAAAATCTTTGGTCATTGAGAGGCCTAAAAACTATAAATGTCACATTTGTCTGGCTGCCAGACTTCTGCATAGGCCAAAGATATACTTGCTTCTAACAACAGTGATGTGTACATAAGATGATGACACCATGTACTAAATTGAACTGTACTTAGTATTCTGTCAATATTTATTTATTTATCAACGTGTGCTGATTAAGCATATAAAAAATAAAGGAATGAATGGATTTAGTTTTACCTTTGGAGCTAGATGCCACACTCTGGGTCACAAACAGTTTGTTTCCCCCTGGAGAAGCAATAAATTATTTTGTTAGAATAGCTAGTACAATATCCAAAGCACCTATGGAGAAGTTTACTTTTCACACAAAAAAATACAATTTGCTGAACATGAGCTTGAACTTCAGGGTTCAATGTTAAGGATTTTTTTCACGGTCGGGCAAATTGGTCAGAAATCTACTTGCCTGAAGTTTGGATTTACTTGCCCTATGCAACCGTTTTAATGTGAAGTGCCATTTTAAAATGTCCTTGCTAGTCAGTGTGCCATAACAATTGTTGTAAATATTAACTTTATAATGACACAATATCAAAATGTATATCTCTAAGAACTGTAAATTTACTTACAAATTCAGTGTGTTCACTAAACCTGATTTCTGGAATACCCAGACCATTACTACCATTTAAGACAAAAACAAAAACCTTACCTTTGTAACTCTTGGCCTCACCCTGGGTCAATTCTATACTTTTTCTTTTCCCTAAAATAAATAGATAAAAAGAAGGTTCAGATTTAAGAAGTTCAGAAGTTATAACAGCTTTGCATTGTGTCTGCTTTCTCCCTCTGTCAGAACACATGCAGCACAGTAGTACTGCCTACAATATAGCAAATTATGACTTTCCCGCACATTACCTGAGGAGCTGATGGGCTTTTCGGGCATCTTCATTTCTTGATTTTCTGGTGAAATTAATACAAAAATGGCCTTCAACATCAATAGACGTTAAGTGATCAATGCACTACTTTGGTAGTCGCAATAGTGATTAGATGTGTCTGGTCTAAGTTTTATGAGTATGTTCTTGTTTCATTTAAACCAAGATAATACCTTTAAATGTGACACCATGGACTTGACCCTGTTGGCCACATTTAGCTCATTGTTAGGTCAATTTATTGTGCCATATGCATGAACTCAGACAAAATTATCATAAAATGAAATGTGAAAAGTATGTAAAAATATGCATAAGGGTCCCAGAAGTTAAAACATTAAAGTTAAAGTCAACTTTAAAATGAATATTATTATTAAATGATTTGAAATAGTTTTTTTGAAAGCAATGGTGTTGGTTGTGAATTTCTGTTTCGGAAAAGAGCTGTCCCTTGCATACCTTATGGTTTACCAGGCCATTTTAAGTTGGGGAGAAGTTGAGCAAACATAAACCCATGATAACTTCAGTGTTAAAGCAAAGGGAACTTAGACAGCTTGCAGTAAACAGGTCCACTGCAAGCTTCACAATGGTCCAAAGCGTTGACAAATGCGCTGGTAAGTATATGGTGGCACTGAGGAAACAATAATGTATATCAGTAAAAGTGAAATTGAGAACATTTGTAAATATGCAATATAAACATTTACCCACAGGCTGCACTGGATTAAGTATGATATGGATTTGCTCATACCCCACATGTTAAACTTGACGTTAAATCTTCAAAATTGTATGTATTACTTTTTTTTTTCTTTTTTTTTTTCTTTTTTTTACTTGATATGAAAGTAGATAGGGATGCCCCGATTGCAAGCAATCCGATCGGCCGATATGGAGCCTAAATTTGTGATAAATGCTTTTAGATCCGCTGATCAGACAGACAGACAGACAGACAGACAGACAGACATACTTTATTGATCCCTGAGGGAAATTGTCTTCGTGACAAAACTCCAGTTGAAAAAAGAGGACACTCTACGTATAGTAGAGTGTTAGAAAATATAAATATAAATATATAAGGAGACCTATATAAAATATAAAACCTATGTAAAAATAAAAGTATAAACCTATGTACAATATAATGTAACCTATGTAACAAAATATATAAAAATGTACATAAAGAATTGATATTATACATAAATGTACATACATCCAGGCATACACTACAAGGTAATAGCATACACTAGGATGTAGCATGTCGGATTTTTTTAAAAACCAGTTGTGCAGAGATGACCAGATGACCAGTTGTGTAGTAAATCACAGTCATGCAGTGAAATGACCAGTTATGTAGTGATATTACAGTGAAATGAAATGACAGTCATGTAATAAGATATAGTGTAGTGGACCAATTATGCAGACGACAGTGACAAATTGTACAGTTTGATGACCACAGGCAGGAATGATTTCCTATGTCGCTCTGTGGTGCATCTAGGTGAGAGGAGTCTTCTGCTGAAGGTACTCCTCCGCTGAGCTAGGGTGGAAAAGAGAGGGTGAGAGGCATTGTCCATGATAGTCCGTAGCCTGGACAGCATCCTCCTATCTGCCACGGTAGTCAGAGTGTCCAATTCCTCACCCACAACATCACCAGCCCTCTTGATGAGTCTATTGAGTCTATTGGTGTCCGCGACCCTCATCCCACTGCCCCAGCATGTGACAGCGAAGAAGATCGCACTGGCAACCACAGACTCGTAGAACATCCTCAGCATTGTCCTACAGATGTTGAAGGACCTTAGCCTCCTAAGAAAAAATAGTCGGCTTTGGCCCTTCTTATAGATAGCCTCTGTGTTCCTGGTCCAGTCCAACTTGTTGTTGAAGTACACCCCCAGGTACTTGTACTCCTCAACAATGTCGACAGGAACCCCCTGGATGAACACAGGGCCCACCGGTGTTTTGACCCTCCTTAGGTCCACAATGAGCTCCTTTGTCTTGGTAGCATTGAGCTGTAGATGGTTCAGCTCACACCAAGAGACAAAGTTGCCCACAACAGTCCTATACTCACCCTCATCACCCCCCTCAATACAGCCAACTACTGCAGAGTCATCAGAAAACTTCTGAAGGTGGCAAGACTCAGTGCAATAGCTGAAGTCTGAGGTGTAGAGGGTGAAGAGGAAGGGAGAAAGGACCGTCCCCTGAGGGGCCCCGGTGTTGCTAACCACCCTGTCAGATACACAGTTCTGTAGGCGTACAAACTGTGGTCTGCCCATCAGGTAGTCAACAATCCAGGACACCAAGGGGGCATCAACCTGCATCACCGCCATCTTCTCACCTAGGAGACCAGGCCGTAAGGTGTTGAAAGCACTGGAGAAGTCAAAGAACATGACTCTCACAGTGCTCGCCGGCTTGTCTAGATGCGAGTAGGCTTTGTTCAGCAGGTAGATGATGCAGTCCTCGACTCCCAGGCGGGGCTGGTAGGCGAACTGCAGCTGGTCCGAGAAGGGTCTGACCATAGGCCTGAGCTGCTCCAAGACAAGCCTCTCCATGGTCTTCATGATATGTGACGTCAGAGCCACCGGTCTGTAGTCCTTAGGGCTGCTGGGGCGCAGCGTCTTTGGGACAGGAACGAGGCAGGACGTCTTCCACATCAGAGGGACCTTCTGGAGGTGCAGGCTCAGGTTGAAGACATGATTAAGAACTCCACACAGCTGGGGGGCACAGGCTTTCAGTACCCTGGGGAACACACCATCAGGGCCCGCCGCTTTGTTGGAGTGGAGTCTAATCAGTTGTCTTCTCACCAGTTCAGGCGTGAAGGACACTGTAGAGGTGTCAGTGGGGGGAGGGATAGGGTCCTCAGGTAGTGGAGGACAGTATGCAGAGCAGGGGGGAGGGGTGGGGCAGGGTGTAGGTGTTAAGTGTCCGGTAGTGAATAGAGCTGGTGAGAGGCAGGAGGGCGGTCTATAAGGAGGGGGAGAAGGAGGGGGAGGTGGAGTGGCACTGGTTGTTGGGCTGTCAGCAGCAGTAGCAGCAGGGTCATGTGGGGGAGGGGCAGGGGCCACAGTATCAAACCTATTGAAAAAAAGGTTAAATTCATTGGCCATAGCCACTCCACCCTCCAGCCCCACGCTACCAGTCTTCTGGAAGCCCGTGATGGTTCTCATACCACTCCACACATCCCTTGTGTTGTTTTGCTGGAGCTTCTTCTCCAGCTTCCTCCTGTATCTATCCTTTTCCTCCTTAATTCTAACCTTGAGTACCCCCTGTACTCTCCTCAGCTCAGCCTGGTTGCCCTCTCTGAACGCCCTTTTCTTAGCGTTCAGTATGGCTTTGATGTCCTTGGTGATCCAAGGTTTGTTGTTAGCGTAACAGGTGACTGTTGACGCAGGGACATAGCAGTCCACACAGAAGTTAATGTAGTCCGTGATGCACTCTGTGAGCCCATCAATGTCCTCCCCGTGAGGCTCACAGAGTACAGGCCAGTCCGTCACCTCAAAACAGTACTGCAGTGCCTCATAGGATTCCTCTGACCACTTCCTCACAGTCCTTGTGGTCACAGGCTTCCTCTTCACCAGAGGCACATAGCAGGGTTTGAGGTGAACCAGGTTGTGATCCGACCTGCCCAGAGGGGGGAGAGAAGATGAGATGTATGCCTCCTTAATGTTGGCATACATCAGGTCCAGGGTCCTCACCCCTCTGGTAGGACAGCTCACATACTGCTTAAAAGTCGGTAGAACTCTATCCATGGTGACATGGTTAAAGTCTCCCGACATGATGATGAGGGCACTGGGGTGTTTGGTCTGCAGTTTTGAGACGGTGGTGTATATTGTGCCGCAGGCAGCTGATGGGTTAGCAGTAGGAGGGATGTACACCATGATGATGATGACATGCGGGATCTCCCTAGGGAGGTGATATGGACGAAGTCCAACGGCCAACACTTCGGCATCAGGGCCACAGAGCTGTTCTTTAATACAGATGTGACCGGGATTGCACCACCTGATATTAACTAGGACGGCGAGCCCCCCCCCCTTCCGCTTACCGCTCTTGGTACAGTCCCGGTCCGCCCGAACAGTGTGGAAGCCATCGACAGATACAATCGGGTCCGTAATATCCATGTGTAACCATGTCTCAGTGAAACACATTAAACTACATTCCCGGTAAACTGCGTGGCTCCGCGTTAGCGCCGTCAGCTCGTCCATTTTGTTATAAAGGGATTGAACATTCCCCATAACAATAGAGGGGAGACACGGCTTGAATTTTCTCCTTTCCATCCGCATATTCCGTGTCAACCCTCTCCCCCGACGTCGTTTCCCTCCTCTGCATCCCCGATGTGTTTTCCTCCAAATCACACAAGCCGATTGATCAAGCCATTCCGCCAATCGATGACATATGACGCACATGTTAAAACTAGGGTTATTAAAGTTAACACGATAATGCATTAATGACCAAGAGACACAGCATTCACCCAAGAGGAAAAAACAGCGCAGATGTCGCTGTCTCCCCTCGCGTGATGCGAATACAGTGTTTTACGCCATTGCTTCAGCAAAGCATCTTTCACTCCCAGTCAGTCCCTCCCCCCTCCGCTGTAAGCGCGTAAACACACGCACACTGGTGTACGGTGGACCCTGGCTCAATAACAATGCTATACACATACACTGTAGGCTATATTTATAATTGAATAACGTGATCGGAGCATCCCTAAAAGTAAATGTTCATACCTACAGAATAAGTCATCACTTGTAAAAAATGGGTTGATACTTTTCAACCTATGGCTTATTAAACATGGTAGAAACACAAATCCTCATCCTCCAATTTTTCCGTTTCTAAGCTTTGCAGCTGCAAGGAGGCATTCAAGAAGGGAATTCATGAAAAACGGGGTCCTCATAATTACACTTACAGTGTCGTCTTTGGATGTTGCGGGAGTTGAACTAACCGCTGCCATCATATCAACCCCATCACAGACGTCCTGTGAATGAGTCAATGACAAAAACAGATTTGACATTTGAACATGAACCAATTCATTTTCATTTCACAAACATTGTGTCACGACACCAGCCATGTGTATGGCAGAAATGTTAGTTAATAGTCAGCAGAAAGAAGGAAGACCCAAACTATTTGATATTCTATGACTTTTTCAGGTTTCCTATAACCGTAGTGGTTTCCTATGACCACGGGAATCCTGAACATAACACATAACCAACTTGTGAAACCTATTGTGTGAAGAAATGCAGAATTGAATTCATGAAAAACGGGGTCCTCATAATTCAGGTCTGAGAAGTGCCCATCCGACACACAAATCTCAGTTTGAATGTTTAACAGGTTTGCTTCTGTCCTTACAACACACTGTGTCCCTACAATCCTGTCAGGACAGTGTGTGTGTGTGGACTTTTGAGCACCATCATAACATCAAACTAAACAGTATTATGCCTGGATGTAAAATCATATTACAGGAATACTGTCAACTTACAGTGTCGTCTTTGGATGTTTGGGAAGTTGAACTAACCGCTGCCATCATATCAACCCCATCACAGACGTCCTGTGAATGAGTCAATGACAAAAACAGAGTTGACATTTGAACATGAACCAATTCATTTTCATTTCACAAACATTGTGTCACGACACCAGCCATGTGTATGGCAGAAATGTTAGTTAATAGTCAGCAGAAAGAAGGAAGACAGGAGTAATGAGCCCAAACTATTTGATATTCTATGACTTTTTCAGGTTTCCTATAACCGTAGTGGTTTCCTATGACCACGGGAATCCTTAACATAACACATAACCAACTTGTGAAACCTATTGTGTGAAGAAATGCAGAATTGAATTAATGAAAAACGGGGTCCTTATAATTCAGGTCTGAGAAGTGCCCATCCGACACACAAATCTCAGTTTAAATGTTTAACAGGTTTGCTTCTGTCCTTACAACACACTGTGTCCCTACAATCCTGTCAGGACAGTGTGTGTGTGTGTGTGTGTGTGTGTGTGTGGACTCTTGAGCACCATCATAACATCAAACTAAACAGTATTATGCCTGGATGTAAAATCATATTACAGGAATACTGTCAACTTACAGTGTCGTCTTTGGATGTTGCGGAAGTTGAACTAACCGCTGCCATCATATCAACCCCATCACAGACGTCCTGTGAATGAGTCAATGACAAAAACAGAGTTGACATTTGAACATGAACCAATTCATTTTCATTTCACTAACATTGTGTCACGACACCAGCCATGTGTTACAACCAATTTCTACAATCTCAAAGTTTTCACAGTTATGCAGATGTACACATTCTCATGAATGATTAATTTAAGTGCACACTGTCCTTTATAAACTAAATAAAGAAATAAAACAACATCTACAATGACCCAGCTGACCTTCTACCTCACCTAATGCTGTGAACCTGTTCAAATATTTGTTAACTAAGCAATATCCCACTCTAGGTCGTGCTCTTGGCCTGTGGCCTCATGCCTACTTCGGCATGATGCGCCAGTGTGCTCGTCGGCCTGCCGTCTGCTCTGTGAGCTCTTACCTGTCCGTCTGAAGTTTTGTCTGCTCCTGCTTCTCCTCCTGCTGCACTGGAAATACTCCGCTGCTCTTCTGATCTATGATCGCCAGTCATTGCTCCACATTAAGAACTCACTGGACCTTTTTACCAGTGCTAATCCTGCCGTTCATCATCACCGGTTTCATCCCACGTTTATCCAGCCGTCCCTGGAGTGCATACACCGGCTCTCTTGCTGCTCTGCCCACCGCAAGATGCGTCGTAAGCGTCGGGGCAAACGTGGAGGTCTTCGGGTGAAAATCAGGAGCTGGGCGAGATTTGCCCACTCGCAGTCAGGACTAGGACCTCACCTGCGCCACACCCTCCCCTTAGGCCGCGATGACATCTTCCTGACTCGGCGTTCGTGGGATCTGATCTACTCCTGTCATGTCTCTGCTGCTCCACCGAAGTCCTCAACGCCCGTCTTCCCCGCTCGACCGAGGCTACGCATCCGCAGTGGTGGAATAAACCCCCGAAACATTCGCTCGTTGGATTACTCGCCATGTCATCAAGCCGCAGCTCACTTTGTGGCTAAGGCAGCTCTTGTCAACTGCAGGTCGGTGCTAAATAAGACTTTCATATTGAACGAATTTCTCTGCCGTCACGATCTGGACTTATTGTTTCTAACGGAGACCTGGATTGTTGCCGGAGTTGGTGAGTCTGCTGCCTTCGGTGAACTGTGCCCCACAAACTGTTCATTTGTTAGTACCCCGAGACGCGTTGGAAGAGGTGGGGGCGTAGCTCTTGTATACAACAATGCCGTGAAAATCCGGTCGCTTCCAACAGAGACTTACTGTACTTTTGAACTTCAATGCATGACAGTGGAATCTAAAACAAACTCGCTGGTGTGTGTGTTGATTTATAGACCTCCTAAGCCAGACAAAGATTTTATTGCTGAATTTTAAGGCTTCCTCTCTCATTTTGTGTCACTGCATGACCGCTTACTAGTACTGGGTGATTTTAATATTCATGTATGCTGCCCAGATAAACCAATGGTAAAAGAGTTCTGTGATGCTGTGAATGCATTTGGTCTCACTCAACATATTGATCAAGCCACCCACATATTAGGTCATACCCTTGATCTTGTTTTGTCCTATGGTCTTTCTGTAGACAATATTATGGTTGAGGAAACGTCCTTCTCTGACCATCTACCTGTTTTATTTAACTTTGTCATCTCTAACCCTGTGCAGGCGGCTAAAGCTACTGGCCGCTTCTCTCGCTGTATAAATTCTCAGTCAGTAGCTCAGTTCTCTGACTTTTTTGTCAATGAGGCCATTGCTACTACCATGTCCTCAGCCTCCTCTGCCTCATCCAGCCCAGATGATATTGTTGCTCTCTTCCACTCCTCCTGCTTAGCCATTCTCGATATGGTGGCTCCTCTTTGTCACAAGCGCCCAAAATTTAAATCTCAAGTCTGGTTAGATGATGCCTCCCGCTCACTCAGGCAGGCCTGCCTGAGAGCTGAAAGGAAATGGCTAAAAGACCGTCTTACAGTCTCCCATGACATTTTTAAATCTTTTTTAGCATCCTTCCAGGCAGCTGCCAAAGCAGCCAGAGCTAAATACTTCTCTGATATTATTAATCAACATGCTAACAGACCCAGAATTCTGTTTCACACAATTAATCAAATCACCAACCCTCCACTCTCACCTGCTCCCTTCACAAATGCTGATGCTTGTGAGAAATTTAAGAAATTTTTTATTGATAAAATTGAACATCAGAGCACTGTTCTCTCCCCCTCCTCTGCCTTCCCCCCCAGTTAAGGTGTCTTCAGGCCCTTTATTTACTTTTAGTCATTTCGCTGATGTATCGCTGGCAGGCAGATCTCAAGGACATAGTCCTCTGTATGAAACCCACATCACCAATGATGTTGATGGTGATGTTGTCCCCTCTTCTATCTTGAAAGATGCTTTTGATGTGTTGGGCCCTTCCATACAGCTAGTTGTCAACTCCTGTTTGACATCTGGTGCTGTCCCTGCCTGCTTTAAGCATGCGGTGGTCCAACCCCTGCTTAAAAAGCCCAACCTGGATGCAAATTCTTTGAATAATTATCGCCCCATCTCTAAACTTCCTTTCCTTTCCAAGGTACTGGAGAAAGTAGTGCTGGCCCAGTTGCTTCCCTTCCTGACTGAGCATAACATCCTTGAGCCCTTCCAGTCAGGTTTTAGAACACTCCACAGTACTGAATCGGCTCTGCTAAAAGTAACCAACGATCTGCTTCTCACTCTAGATTCAGGTCAAAATGCGATCCTGGTTCTTTTGGACCTCAGCGCAGCGTTCGATACTGTGGACCACAACACCCTCCTCACCCGTCTTGAGGACTGGGTAGGCATAAAGGGGACAGCATTACTTTGGTTCAGCTCCTACCTCAGACACAGAACATTATCAGTATCCCTTGGTTGCTCCTCTTCCTCCTCAGCTCCTGTTTCCTATGGGGTCCCGCAAGGCTCCATTTTGGGCCCTTTGCTGTTCTGTTTATACATGCTCCCCCTTGGCGACATCATCCGGCGATATGACATCTCTTTTCACTTCTATGCTGATGACACCCAGCTATACCTGCCCTTAAAATCTGTTAACTCCATTCAGCCTCTTCTGGATTGTCTCCAGGATATTAAGTGCTGGATGAGTAGTAACTTCCTGCAGCTAAATGATGGTAAGACAGAGGTCATAATTTTTGGTCCTTCTAAAGCCAGACCCCTGATTGAAGGACAATAAGCCCACCTCTCCTCTTTTGTCAAGCCACATGCCAAAAATCTAGGTGTCATCATTGATTCAGAGCTCTGTTTTAAAAGGCAGATTAGCTCTGTTATCAAGAGTAGCTTCCATCAGCTGAGAATTATTTCCCATCTCAAACCCTCCTTGTCTCCCAAGGACTTAGAAATAGTAATTCATGCATTTGTTACATCCCGGTTATATTATTGCAACTCCCTCTATCTTGGTCTCCCCCAGTCCCAACTTTCTCGTCTGCAATTGGTACAGAATGCAGCTGCAAGGCTGCTTACTGGCACCAAGAAATACCAACACATCACCCCTATACTGGCCTCCTTACACTGGCTCCCCATTAGCTTTAGGATCCACTTCAAAGTCCTTCTGATTGTCTTTAAGGCACTGCGTGGGTTGGCTCCCTCATATATTTCAGACCTCCTCCATCCCCTCTCAGCATCCAGGTCCCTTAGATCTGCCGACAAGGGTCTTCTCTCTGTGGCCCGCACCCGCCTCAAGCAAAGAGGTGATAGAGCTTTTGCGGTAGCAGCCCCACGTCTGTGGAATTGTCTGCCCCCAGATGTTAGACTGTCTCCCTCTATCACCACCTTTAAATCAAGACTAAAGACCCACCTTTACTCCTTGGCCTTCCCTGCTTCCTAGCTGTCCATCTCTCTCCTCTCTTCTTCATATTCAAGTGTCTTCTGTACTGTTGCTATTTATTTGTTAGGGCTGTCTATTTGTCAATTGTATTTCTGTATTTGTCTTGCTTACTTTCTCTGTGTTTGCCTTTTTATATTTTGCTGTTCTGATCTGCTTTTATTTTCTATTTTTAGCCATATCCTCTGTACAGCACTTTGGTCAGTGTAAACTGTTTTAAACGTGCTCTATAAATTAAAATTACTTACTTACTTACTTACTTACTAAATCACAGCTGGGCTGATATTCAGGACAATAACAGGTCCACTAATGCCATTTATTGGTTAACAATAATAAAAATAACATACACTGATTTGTTAATTTTATAAGAGAACCCATGAACCTTAACTCACCACTGAGCGCCATGGCCAAGAGGAATCACCATAGTTATATGTTATCTCCTCGCCTGGAAAGATTTCCTTGATGGAAAATAGGCACAAGTGTGGCTTTGACCATTATCCTCTTGACTTTGCAGTTGGGATGTATGTGATCATCATTCACTAGTCGTCCCAGTGTTCCGTCCTCTTTTGAAGCATCTATGCTGTGAGAAATAAAAAACTTTAGTACAAAAATAAAATAAAAAATAAAATAGATTTTGTGCTTCTACTGTGGGTAAGTAGGCGGTAGTCTGCACATAGCCTAGTGTTTTATTTTGAAAGTTGACCGGATGCTTTGTGCCTTTCCTGTGTCTGACTTCCTGCCAGTTAAAAAAGGCCTGTGCATCTGTCATCTAGGAAAGCACACGTTCTTTGATTTATTTTATTTTATTTTTTTTACATCACATGTATCATAAATAAGAAACACACTGGTTTCAGATGAGAGTGGTTGCTGTCTAAACAGCAAGATTAATAAAGCCTGCCTGTTCGGGAGCAGGCTAGCTGCACAGAATAAATCTCCATAGTAACTTATGTGCCTTCGCTTTCATGAAACTGAAACACAGCTAAATTCATCCAGGATAACCAGAGAATCCCATCTTAATCCCTTATCTTAGTTTTGTGAAATATCCCACTGGCATTATTAGTCGGTTAGTTATTGGTGAACAGAGAGCAGAGGGATGACATCAGGAAGTCACACATTCTATCTG
Source organism: Urophycis tenuis (assembly GCA_036785325.1). Taxonomy (NCBI): domain Eukaryota; kingdom Metazoa; phylum Chordata; class Actinopteri; order Gadiformes; family Phycidae; genus Urophycis; species Urophycis tenuis. The sequence continues at coordinate 2,587,738 of JAXIVH010000031.1, forward strand.
CTCTATTAACATTCATATTATCCAGGAAAACCTAAGCATTTTGGACATGTAAACAGTTTGTAGTGCATAAAGTTGTCGATCAAAGTTTATAATTAAGTTCACTTGTCTGTAATTGCCTATCCCTGTATATCTAACTCAACCCTGTGTGTAGGTTGATAGCTTTGAACCACCACTGAAGATAGTATGCAACAGGTCAGATAAATAAGACTTGATTGATCAATTAATCCAGGGTTTCAGAAATTCAAATATGAAACCACAGACCAACCCATAAATTAAATAATCGTACAATTTAAATCTCTCTGTAAAGCACCTTTGGTCCGGCTTTGTTGTTATTGAAAACCACAACTTCTCAACACGTTGATGAACAAGCAGCAATCTTACCAATAGTGCTTCCCATTCCACAAGAACTCAAATGTATGTTTGCTGTTTTTGTCATCTGCACTGTCGCTCAGTGACAAAACTCCACGATACTCCACCACAAAACTTTTTGGTTCAATGTAGTCTTGTGTAAGCACACCTCTCCCTAAAGAAAATAAAGACAACAGCAACATCAGCTCCTTTTAGATAACCAACCTCATTTATGGCTCTATTTTCAAAGAGATATTCAATGAATAGTTCACTTTAAATGAAATTTCATTCATGCTGATGAGAAGTCTGGTACAGTTTTTTAATCCGTAAAACACTGACTGAAGGGAAGAAAAAAGTTTGCATTATTTTTCCAAACAGTGACTAGTTGTAAAACGTAATAAAACAACCCCTAATAACCTTTAAATGCTTCCAAACTGCTTGTGCACCTTCATCCAAGTCTCCTGAAGCTGCCACATGCAATGACTTTAAAAAATATAATTAATGCCATGTTATTAATCTTAGTACTCACTGTTGAAGGAGAGATAAAGTCTTGCAAACATGCACCGTCTGAACTGGTGTGTGGGGAACATGCAATGTTTGCTAGGCTTTGGCTCTCCTATAATGGTGAGGATTTAGATTAATCACATGCCGTAAATTACATTTTTTACTACGTTTACAAATGGTCGCCATAGACCTCTGCTGTTTGAAAAAGGCTGCCAACTCTTTTCTTGTGATGATCCAAAAAGTGTTTGGTAGATTAAAAAACGTCACTTCTCATCGACATGAGGGTGAGTAGATAATGAGAGGAAGACCGACAACAATTAAACCACCTTTACATTTTTTTAAAAAGTTAAGTGCTGTGCAATACAAAAAATAATTAAACAAAATGCAAACAAATGCAATCCAGAACTTAAATATAAAGATACATGTAATTAAAAGTTATGACAATTACAGTCAGTTCATATAATATAAGTCATACAATGAAAAGAGTTAGAGGAAGACAATGCTTGTAAAAAATATGGCAAGTTGGTATACACCAGTGGTGCCCAACCCTACTCCTGCAGGGCTACTGCTCATTTTCTTCTGGCGTTTTAACTAACATCCGTTTATACATTTTTCTCAAGCACAGATGAAAAAACAAACCAGATTAATAGATAGGCATTCACTGAAGAAATGAATTATGTTATGAGTAAGGAATTAGTATTCAGTTAACTCCAGAAATCAGATAATGAGTTTATTTGCGTGCATCTAAACTCACTGATCAGTCAGATTATAGAGCTATATAACACTTTTAGTAACAGAAATACACCACTTACAGCATAGTGAACTACAGCTACTGTAAGGTGACTATACTAGAAACAAACATAAATATACTGGATGAAAAACGTACCTTCATAAGTGTTAATAAATCTTCCTTCCAGGAAAGATTTGTCTTCTCCATTGATAATGTGAAAAAATAAAAAAAATAAAAAAATATTTGTTGACTCAACTTAAAAATATGTGTAACCTGGTTGCCTTGAAATTTCAAGTTGTTTGGAAATCAGGTATTAAGTTGGCACAAAGAGGCAATTCAGTTCTCTCAACTTGATGTCACAAGTCCACTTTACTAATGACATGTTGAGTCAACTAAGGTTTGTTTGTAAACACAACATTCAATTTAGTGGATCCAACTTGTAATTATGCATCATATGAACTAATGATTTTGTGGAGTCAACTCCAATCTACATCAGCTCAACAACATTATATTGTGGGACTAATGTGCATTTTCAAGTTATCTTGACTAAGCTTTGTATTTGTGTTGACTTCATTATGTTTGTTGTGTTAATATTAAGTTGCCTCGGTTGCCTTGAAAATCTAAGTTCTTCCAACTTAAAAAAAAAAAAGTTTACACAAGACAAGAGTGTGAGGCAAGATTAACAAAACATTTATTTCAAACATCCAAGTGTTTCACACAATACAAAACAGATGCCGTCCACCTAGAGGAGAGAGAGAGAGAGAGAGAACAAGAGAGCGAGAGAGGGAGAGGGAGAGAGAGAGATTTTTTTGATTTTTGCAAAACATATTTACATAATTTTTGTTTTACAATAAAACATTTCAGATAAAAGTGCTATTGCATTAAAATCTCAATCTCAATTAAAAAAAAAAAAGTTTTAACCAGTAAAATTTTGTGCAAAGGTTAAAACATTCTCAACAGAGCAAATAAAACCACCAGCGCTGTTTAAAAGCGTCCACATCTCCAATGATTTTATTCTATGTTGGTTTTTCTGTAGCCCGCACCAACAATAAAAACTTTTTCAGTAAAAGACACATTAAAAAGACTAAAAACCAAAGTTAAAAAAGAAAATAAACTTGCAAGTCTGGGGCACAGAAGGGACATTGGCATGAAACAGCAGGATTTAAAACAGTGACAAAGGCGTTTGAGGCAATGGCACCGTGTAGCACCCTCCACTGGAGGTCGGCTGTCCGTTTCTTGAGGGGAGGCTTGTATAGGACCCTCCACTGTGGCCGGGTCTCATTCCACCCTGGTCTGTTGTTCCACACTGTGGAGGGTCTGCCGCTCAGTCCTTTTTTATTTAATACCTTGGTGACGTTTTGGTAAAATATTTTCTTGTCTGCTTGGTGTAGGCTGAACTTGCCCGGGCTGCTGACAGCTAACAGGGGGCCGGTCTCCTCTCCTAGCTCTGGGCTCAAGAAGATGTCAGGGAATGGGTCTGTTGGGTCTGGCATGGCCTCTCCCCGGTTGTACTTGATAAGGAGGCTCTTCTCCCTCTCACAGAGCCTCCGCCCCCAGAGCTCCAACAGCTGCTGGGCCACGCGGACCGACCTCATTCCTAGGAGAGAGCCCAGGGCTTCGGCCCCCGTCAGCTCCGGCCCTGCCACCTCCACCAGCTGCTGCAGGCTCACAGTCTTTGTTTCGTACAGGGCGTTCAGCAGCCCAGGCGTCATGCTAGAGATGTCCAGCCTGCTCCCGTGTATCAGGGGCTCCTTTAATAACCAGTGCAGAGAGTTAGATTCACACACATTGTGATTGAAAAGGGCCCACGACTTAAAAAACACCCTGATAAAAAGGAGGAAACCCATTTAACTTAAAAAATTTAAAATCTGTTAAAAACAGAGCAGTATCCAGCCCCACTTTACTCACATGTCTGAGAAAGCAGCTGGTCACATTCCTCCACACTAGGTCTGTCGGCCCTGTTAAATACCTTTTAATAAACTGAAGCCTGAAAGTGGCTGTTCTGCTGGCCAGGTGGATGAGGCCCTGGCCCCCCTCCTCTCTTGGTAGGTATAGCACCCCCTGTGGCACCCAGTGCAGACCCCCCCAAAAGAAATCAACCATCTTTTTCTGGATTTCAGCCAGTAGTCCAGAGGGGGGGTCTACACACGATAAGCGATGCCACAAAAGGGATGCAACAAGATTATTTAATATTAAAACTCTACCTCTGTAAGACATCTGAGGTAGTAGCCATTTCCATTTTTTCATTCTCCCTTCTACCTTCTCTAGGACGGTCTCCCAGTGTTTCCCCACCACAGCCTCATTCCCAAGGAAGACCCCGAGGTACTTCAGTCCATCTTTTTTCCAGGCGAGGCCGTGGGGGAGAACCGGGAGACCGTCAGGCCAATCACCAACAGTGAGGGCTTCGCTCTTTTCCCAATTCACCCTCGCTGCTGATAAAACAGTAAAATCATTAATAATATTTTCTAAAATGTCTATTTCATATTGAGTTTTAGTAAAAACAATTAAATCATCGGCATATGCTGATAAAACAATGCTTGTATCTAAAACAGGTAAAACTAGCCCTTCAATATTAAAACGTATCTTATTGAGGAGGGGTTCCAGGGAGAGCGCGTAGAGCATTCCAGACAGAGCACAGCCCTGCCTGACGCCTCTAAACACTCTAAAAGGAGCACACAGACTACCGTTTATCTTCAGCACACTCTCAACATCACTGTACATCACCTTGATCTTGGCTATGAAACCAGCACTGAACCCATATTTCTCCATAACTCTCCAGAGAAAATTGTGTTCAACGCGGTCAAATGCCTTTTCCTGGTCTACGGAAATCAGACCAGTGTTACACCCCAATGAGCTGGAGACGTCCAAAACATTCCGAATGAGGTGGACATTGTCCACCATGGACCTGCCAGGCACACAGTAGGTCTGGTCCCGGTGGATGAGATGCTCCATAGCCACCCCCAGCCTGGAGGCAAAGAGTTTGGACAGAAGCTTGTAATCCACACACAGCAAAGACACAGGGCGCCAGTTTTTTATGTTTTGTAAGTTGCCTTGTTTAGGCAGGAGGGTGATAACTGCTCTTCGGCAGGACGTGGGCATGGAACCAGAGGCCAGACTCTCATTAAAAACATCTTAAAGATCGTTTTCAAATATATCCCAGAAGGCTTTATAAAACTCAACAGTGAGGCCGTCTATGCCGGGAGCCCGCCGTGCCTGCATTCCCTGCAGGGCGGCTCGCAGCTCCTGCACTTGTACCGGCCCCTCTAGACAGGAGTTGGTCTCCTCAGAGACCTGAGGCAGTCCACTCGGAACCCCTCCATTAGTTCATCATGTTCCTCATATTGGCTTGTATATAATGATGAATAAAACTCAACTGCCCGCCTTCTAATCTGGCTTGGCTCCAGAATCTCCCCTCCTGCTTCTGAAAGCAGTTTATGGATTACCCGCCCCTGCCCGTTCTTCCTCTCCAGGCCGAAAAAATAGCTAGAGGGAGCATCCATCTCTGCACTGGCTTGAAACCGGGACCTGACCAGTGCACCCTGTGCTTTACTTTCCAACAGGTCAGCTAACACTAGCTTTTTAACTTTGAGGCTTTCAATATATCCTCGATCTCCTGTGGACTCACTTAAACTCTCTAGTTCCACTATATCAATCTCCAGGTTCTTCATAGATCTGGTGATGTCTCTGGTGACATTGAGGGTATGCTGTTGACACAAAAGTTTGATTTGTGTCTTATCATGGTCCCACCACTGCCTAAGACTGCTAAAATCACCTTTTCTCTGTCTAAAAGCATCCCAAAAATAAAAAAGCACCTCCCTAAACTTTTTGTCAAAGGTTAAAACTGAGTTAAAATGCCAGTAAGCACTTTTGGGCTTTATATTTCTAATAAATACATGACATAAAACCAAAGAGTGATCAGTAAAAACCGCTGGGACAATTGTGCATGATTTATATATATTAAAGTGATGCTTAAAACAATAAAACCGATTTAATCTGGCTGAGGAGATCCTACTCTCTCTGAGGTGGGACCAGGTGTACTGCCGGCAGTCTGCATGCATCCTTCTCCATACGTCCACTAGGCCATACGCAGAGACCAGCTGCCTCAGAGCATGCTGGGATGCTGGATGTGGCTCTGCATGATTACGATCTAAAACCTCATTTTCAGTACAATTAAAATCCCCATCCAAGAATAAAAAATCCTCCGTAGCATAACCATTTAAAACTACACTTAATTTATCTAAAAAAACCTTCCTCTCTGCACCGATTGTAGGAGCATACACGTTTATAAAAACAGTTGTAAAAACACCAAACCGAGCTTTGACTAAAAGCAGCCTCCCCTCGATAAAATGCTCGACCTCCAGTGAGACTGGAGTGAAAGCCTTGGATAGGAGGAAGCCGACCCCCCCACTTAGGGAGGTGTTGTGGCTTAGTATGACTTCCACCTCCCACTCTCTCCTCCAGTCTGCCTCATTGCCTTTGTCACTATGCGTCTCTTGCAGAAATAAAACGTCAATCTGTTTCATTTTTGCTGTTTCGTAAAAACCTGCTCTTTTTTTCCCTTCTCTGGCTCCATTTAGGTTGATGCTTCCCACTTTTAAAACATCCATTTTAAATGAAATGTCAAAAACAAGGCTAAAAACTAATAAATTAATTAAAAGCCCCATTTGAATATCCTTCATCTCTACGGATTTGTTTTTTTATCCTTACTACAAGTTTCTTTAGTCTAAAAACTTCTAGGGTAGTAAGACCCGACACCTCTTTCTGGCTAATGTGGAGCCGGGCCGAGGAACAAAACAAAACTAAATCTGGGAAGAAATCTTCAACTTTGACCCCATGTTGGTTTTTTGTTTCCTTTAAAAACCGAGCCATGCTTTCAGCAGTGTATTGTGTTTCTTTGTGGCTGTTTGTGAGGTTAGAGAATTCACTGTGGTCTGAGGCATAATCCTCACTGTCACTTTCCTCTATTGTGCCTCTCCTATATGTCTGTTTTTTTTTAGTTTTGTTGTTTTGACACCCCCTGCCTCTTCCTCCATCCCTTCCTCCTCCACCTGATCACTTCATTTACTGTTTCCTCATTTCCCCTTTCTGTCTGTTCTTTCCTCATTTCCCCTGTATTTCCTCCTTCTGTCTGTTTTTCACTCATTTCTCTTGCCTTCTCCTCCTCTGTCTGTACTTCACCCGTCCTCCCCCCCTCGCTGCTTCCAGCCTCCTTCACCTGTTCCCCACCTGCATTTTCCCTCGCTACCTTCTCCTTTCCTCCCACCACTATACTTTCCTCCATTTCACCCAACACCTCATTCTCGCTCTCTTTCACATCATTCACACAAACACCCTGTGTATTTACATTACTCACCCGGTGCGCTCGGTCTAACACAGCAGCGGCTCCCAGCGGTGCAGCGCTAGGACCGGCCACCGGCCGCTCCCCGCGCTGCACCGCCGGCCACTCGGAGGCGGCGCCAGGCTCAGCGGCAGGGCCCCCCGCCGCCCATCGGGAGGAGGGGCGGACGGCCCCTGCCCGGCACCATCAGTCCCCCCCGGACCAGTCGGATTCGGATCCCCCTGTCTCTGGCAGGCTCTCGCCGCATGTCCCTCCTCACCGCAGGCAAAACATTTAATCACGGATGATGTTGCGAAAATCACGTATTCATAATCATCTACTTTTACAATGAAACGGAGGTTGAGCTCCTCGTTCCACTTGTTCAGTATCATATATAGCTGTCTACGATGAGACACTACGTGCTTCAGCAATTGAGACTTACATCCAGACATTATTTTTTTAACCGGTGAAACGATCTTCCCGTGTCTGGATAGTTCTCTGCTGAGAAACTCATCCGTGATGAAAGGAGGGACGTTGGAGATAACTACCTTGGTGGCCGGTTGGGCCAAAGGTAGTACCTGCACAAACATTTCATTTACGGTGAGGCCCGCCTCGATGATCTGGTTCACCTTATCCACCTGGTCCAGAAAGATGATCGTGGCGCCGTTCATCCGAGCGGCCGATTTAATGCTACCATGCCCGACTTTGTCCCCCACAGCCAGACTAACGTCCTCCACGCTACACAGAAAACCCGGACAGATCTTAATGCTGTGTTTCCTGGTTAACGTGGAAAGACCGTCTCCATTCACCATGACGGCCACGCATGCCGACCGGCGAGACGCCGGTAGGAGACAAACAAAACCCGAAAATACAACCTAATTACCCACCAAAGAAAATTAACTAACGTAACTCCCAGTGACCTATTACTAAACTATGCAGAAAATAAAAGTAATTAACCGAATAAACTGGAAAGAAAAGTAGAAAAACCACAATCATCCCGCAGCTCACTCACACACGCTCCCTGCCCTCAGAGAGAGAGAGAGAGAGAGAAATTCAATGTGGAGAACTGTGGAAAACTATCTGGACTGCCTAGTCCATCTATCCTGTGTATCCTAACTGTGTGCTTTCCAGAAAATACAATGCTTGACAAATCAACAAGATAATCACTGCCATCTTTAGTTTCACAGGCTCTTGGACATGAGCTTGTTCCGGAGTCCATTAACTCTTGAAGAGCAAGTGTCTCCACCAATGTTCATTATCACCTTTTGTATTACCTCGAACATGTACTTGAGCTCTTTTGGGTAATGAAAGTTGAAGACATAGAGCAGACCCATCAGCAGGGCGAATGCGTTGGGTACATCCTTCAGGTCCCGAAGAACGATATGCTCCTCCAGAATCAGTGCAATATCAATTATCTCCTTGGGGACAGGGCGTTGAGGATCCTCCTTTGTAACCACCAAGATTCCGACGTCCATTCCTTTCACTGCCTCACTCTCTTCAGTTGGCTAATGACACGACAAAGTAATAAGAACAGATTGCAAATCAGTGTTTATTTCTGAACACATGAGCATACAAGATGCATTGCAAACTTGGTTATAAAAATATCTGACGCAAACTAATGTAAACCTATGTAAACGGAAGAAATTCAAATTAAAATACATTACAATTTAAAATTAATTGAGCAAGGAATACCCTCACTGCAACTTTGAATAATTCACTCATCCTCCATTTAAGCAGAGGACTTTCCACATGTCCTGATTCTTATGAGAATACATATTTTGTAGATATCCTATAACAACAAGGGTCATGTTTTCATTTGAATCAAACATTTTGAGATAAGCTAGTGATATGGATTCCAGAGTGGCATTGATTCCTCACATACCTTACAAATCTTGAAGAAATGGGAGGGATCTTCTTTCAGGAAATGGGACAATCCAAGAAGAACAACTGCTCTCTTCTGTTGATTTGAGTTCTGGACAACAGAAGAGGGATACAGACTGGACATCAGTGCTGCAGAAGTAAAAATGTATACAGCATCTACACTACATTTTTAAAAGTTTGGGTTCACCTTTAATTTTCTTGTTTTCAACGAAAACATACATGAGATTAGTCATATAGCAAATATTCCTATAAACACAACATAAATACATTGTCAGGGTAAGAAATAATGATTTGAACCTTAAGCTGTCACTTTTTCTGGGTGATCTGATGGTCCCCAAGACCCTCAAGATGCCTCAATTGTGTTAAGGCTGTAACTGCTGCAAAAGGTGGCTATTTTAATGAATGCAACATTTGAAGTGCATGGTCATACTTCAGATTAATTCTTCAGATTATTTCTTACTCTGACAATGCCATCATGTCCTGTTTATGTTATAATTTTGTTAGGGAGATACCAATCTTTTCAGTGATATACTTTGTTTGTGGCTTTGACCTTCCTCTGTGTGTAGTTTGTTGGGCACATTCTCGATTCATTCTGATAGGCACCTGCATTTACTAATCTGAAATAATTGCTCAAAAAGTGTGGCTATCAAGAGAACAGACTTAAAAACAGCCTTAAAGGACAGGCAATAGACCTTCAGCAAACTATTACTCACATCATCATCTAGAGACTCAACAAAAGGCTGAAGTTCCTTGACAGTGTGCAGTCTCTGTCTGTACAGACACAGGAACCTAGGGACGAACTCATCTAGGTGGTCGAAAAATGTCTGCTTCAGGTTCATGGAGACAATCCTCCTGAATTCTGCTTCAATCTACATAAAAAACACAGACAAACACAGAGACAAAATATTAACATAAAAACAGAATTTAATCAAAGGAGGAATATAAAACTAGTCACTTTGATAATACATCAAGTAGAAATAACACTAACCTGTCGCTCTGTGAACAGCGCAGACCACCTGGCTTTGAGATCCTTGACCAATGGCTCCTCCCCAATTATCTCCTTTCTCCTCAGAGAAAAAGTGCTGTCCATAAGTGCATCAACTTTCTTCCAGTCCACATTCCTTTTCGTCATTTCACTCTCTAAATTGCACCTGTCTTGTTCAAGCATTTCAAGGCTTCTATTCTGAGGGTGTTCAGGCAGAAAATTCACCTCTGACCTCATAGCCTTCTTTGGTCTTCTGGTACCTGATGTTGACCTCCCCCTTTTATGAACAGAGAGCTCCACAGACCCAGCAATGTGTAATTGCTGTCTAAAATTTCCCATTTTAAAGTAGATGCTGTATTTCCAAGCATACCATCCACATGTTGATCCAGCCTCTTTCAAGCATGGACATTTGTCCACCAATGCTTTTGCAACAGTGGCACACTCTCCGTGGGTTGGGTGGGTCTTCATGGCAAACAGTGCCTCTGCCAAGCCATCAAGGATGTCACTTTTTACAGATACAGGCACTTCCAAGAGAGAGCCATCCCTGAAATATGCGTCATTGCCACGCTTGAGTCTCAACTCTATGTCTGTGGGGAACTTTGAGATGACAAAGGGATCTGGCAAATATCCACCACGTCTGGGAGTTGAATCTCCAGAAGAGGATGATGGCAAGCTAGCAGTGTCCAGTGTGGAATCAGAGAGTTGATCATCATTCAAGGACTGTGGTTCATTTGAGGGCTCTGGGACATGCTTCTGGAAAATCTTCAAAGTAGCTCTCTCCTCTGGCAGGTCGGTCATTCTGGTCAAATTGCACAACTCATTTCTAAAATTTGGGTCTTCAAACTGCACAATCAGCATTCCATCCAAACTTAGTTCTCTCTTCAGTATGTCGATGAATGCATCAAGTGTTGCCGGAAGACTTTCAATTTGAAGTCTTCTAATATCCTCTGGTGCCAGGATTACATGAAACAGCATCCTAGAGTCATGACACAGAGAGACAAAACAAACAGGTTTCAAGATAAAACTAAGCTTGCATGTAGGATGTTCAATATACATCAACAGGCAAAACTATGACCTATATCAGCACTGATCTCCGAATAGCAAATTATTACAAAGTTATCAGTTATGAGTGTAACAGCCAGAAGAACCAAAGAATAAACAATAAAATTGGAAGAACACATTGTGTGTCAATCCTGACAGGTTCACAGCACTGAATATTTTTTAATAAAGGAGACCAACGCATGTCAACCAATGAACACTTACCTTACTTAAGTAGAAAAGCTTTTGCAGAAACGTAATGTTGTCCTTGGATGGTGTATAATGACAGCGGAGTGTAATCATTCAGATCCTGAGGCTCTACAATGGAGATGTCCAAGGTCTCATTCCTGCAGAGTTCATAGCATCTGAGGTGGTCAATATACCAGGCTGTGAAACGTTCAACAATGAATGACACTTTCTGTGACACAACCAGTATTTTCACTATTTTAGCAAAGTCAGGAAGCCCACATGTATGTCCAAAAGATACAACCAGTATATTGAGTGCCACACACTTGAGGTAAGACCAACAGACTTCACTCTGTTGTATTTCTGTTGAATGGCAGTCTTTACAGAAAACTCCAAAAGTTCTGGTGAAATATTTGTGAGATTCACAACCTCGAAGTCAGGTTTGAAAACACTTGGCATTCTTAGATGGTAGGCAAGAAGAAGCTGATGGTGTGTGGATAGAGTGAGCAGAATGTTCTTGAAATTGTTCACATCTCGCACAACCTTCTTAAAGTAACTATGCTTTGCTTCAAAGCGGATTGTCCAAAAGTCAACTAAAGGGCCAAAGCACCTGACAAGGTGTGCATAATGCTCTATGAAATGGTGTTTCGGTTTCACCTTGTAGTCAGGAAAAACCTCCAGGAGTAAACTCCTATGGTCTGATATTTAGGACTCCAAATAGCACAACGAGTCTTCTGTAAATTTGGGGCTACACAAGGTCTCGACAATGTCTTTCAATTCCAGGAGAATGCCCCATGCTTTGTTATGTTTAGGGACTAAATGGCCGATTATGAGTGGTAGTAACCGAAGCAGAGTCCAATTCTCATGGCCATTGCCACCAATGGTCCCTTTGACAAGAGAACTGTGGGTTATTTTATGAGGTTTGTTACGTTTATCAACAAATCTGTATGGAAAAACTACAAAACTTACAGGTCCACTGCATCAATCAGGTCACTGAATTTATCTTTGGTCAGTTGTTTCTGAAGAAAGAAAGAGACAAAAACACTGCATCAGTCCGGCTTAAATACAAATAAATAGCAGAGGTGTGTTGGGAGAAAAAAACACTGCTACAGAAAGGACTCAATACATAGGCCTATCATGTAATCTGGGCGCACAATTCATGATGAAAAACTATCTGGCATTAAACTAGTTAACCTGTTTCAAGCTCATTTGCCACATCTGACCATATGCAAAAGATACCTTATCAGAACATGTTCGGACAAGCCTGCCTAAATTACATCACCTTAGCCTGCATACTTAGTCATGTCAGAAATTCAAAAGAACACACAATTTCCCCATGCATAAGTGCATCGAACAAACTTAATCAGAGGTAGTGCTAGCTACCCTCTCGAGAAAAATCATGTTGAAGCTAGCACATTACACGACCTAACATCAACTTCTCAGAACATGTTAACGTTGCTACACTTCCTAAACCTATGCCATTCAGCGAACATTGAGAATAGTGCAATGCCGAAAAAGGTGTACACTTTGTTCATACTTTTTATCGTTCACATTTCACTATATAGCCATTACGGGTAGCACTAGTTTTTAAACTGAGTCTGTCTCATCATGACCTAGCCGGTATCATGGAGCTTGCTAGGCTAGCTAATCAAACCAACTGGCTCCGACTGGCTTCCAGTCGCATAACTTAATTGAAGGCAAGCTCAGAATTTCTCCACATAATTATTACATAGCTACTATAACTACAACATCTTCATCTGTGATTATGGTATCCTGGTCCATGCTACTACATCCATTTTTCATGTTCAAGTAACAATACTTGTAGCAATGGAGCTCAACATATGATTCAGAATATCCTAAGTGATGAATACGGTCAATCAACCACTTTGATCCAAACATGTGATCAAGCTGAATTGTGAGTCCAAGTTGGGAGGGCATAACTCCTAATCGAGGGCGGTATGCTTTCAGCAGGTTCTGTCCCCGCATTGCCTCCTTTTCGTCAGTTTTTACAATTGCCTTCAGCAACTGCTTGAGGCTGTCAGGAATCAGAGCAAGTTGGCTCTGTGTATTGGTCATGCTGTCTACTGAGGGGTACTGCTTTGTGTCAAGTGAAACTCTTGCCAAGTCTCCACAGATCAGATGAATGGCAGTGGAAATTATGAGGTCTTTAAGTGCAGAATCATCCATGGTTTGTGAGGGGTTGATGACCTGTTGATGGTAGTTGCGGAGGATTGCCTTTGTAGTGTCTCTCAGCCACACAATGAACCTTCCTCCCTTATCTAATGGGAAACAGAGAGACTCCTCAATGTTCCTGAAGCTTTTTTTTAAGATACAACCGTCCATATGTGAGACTTTTGTCCTCCGTGGGGTCAAGTTCTTCCATCTTCATGTGGATCTCAGTGAGACTTGTTACACCATGCTCCACCTCTTCATCCATCCATTTGCACAGTTTCTCAAACAGCAACTGTCTCTCCTCATCTGTACGCCGTCCGACCTGAGGGGGAAAACAACTTTTAATTGAAATGATTGGCTTCAGAACCTTGTCTACAGAGTCTGGGACTTCTGGTCTTGAACAAAATATATTACCTCAGAGTTTGTAACTGGGTTCTCGAACTGGGACCTGCACCGAAGATGATACAGTGCCTCTTCAGCTACCAAATCTATTATTTCGGACAGGCGTCCAGCAACTTCAACTCCCCAGGCATCTCCTCGTCTCATAGCTGTCTCCAACAAATTCATTTTCAGTCTGTCCTGGAAGCGATTGTCAGGTGCACGATACAACTTCCGGGCTGTGTCTGGGTTACAGCCACATATATGATTTACTCTCAAAAGAGTTTTACTTTGAAAAAAAAAAGAAAGACCTTTCAAACTATTCATGAGAACATGGAAGACAGGTAACTTACCAGGGTATTTTTCAAGCATTGCAACATTGATGCTCTTATTGCAGAGGATACAAACATCATGGTAGACCAGGTGTGCTGATGGGGTTTGGGATGTGGAGCTGCCAGCACTTGAAGTACTTGGTCCAGACAGTATTCTGCGTCTTTTCATCCTGTCTGATCGTTGGTCCTGAGCATCTTGTCCTTTGGATGGATGAAAGACAATTTTGTGAGCTTCATTCATGCCACAAAATGTATTGGATTGAAATGATGAGTTGAAAGGAATGATTGACAGAAAGTGGCAACATTTACAGAATGAAAAAAAAACCTGAACGATTCGCAATGGATACACTTCTCAAACGATGGTACAACTCGGTTCTGCAATCCAAATGGTACTTCAGCTTGGGGTCATCTCCATCTTTCCAGTCCTCATGTAGTCTGTTGATCAGCATTGCATCATCCACGATCTCAGAATAAGATAATAGCTGCTGATAACCTTTGTGAGTGACTTTTGAGTGTGTTTGCCTTTCAGTCCCAGGACCACCCCAGATGAAGCACCTCAAACCATGACAATTTGTGGTATCCACTTCCATACGGTCCTAAAAAAGACAAGTCAGCTAGGTGAACAATTTCTTTTTTTTTGACTACTCAAACATATCATGCAGAATGGGTCCATACGGCCACATCAATAGATTATGTGTAACTATGAACAATAATCTCACTTTGAATCATATAGTGAGCCCAATATAAAATGACACAATTTACAACACCATTCATGTTGATCAATGACACAGAGACTATTTACAATGGTTTATTTTGCTAAGGTACTAGATTTTACATTTGCCTAATGTTAGCAAACTTAAGCTGGATGCTAGCTAGCAACATTCATTGTAGGCTGTAAAAATGATGCAGGGGCCTATAAATAAATGTATGTCCAACTAAACTTTAGAAATCAAAATTATTTACTTACCATGTCAGAAAGTAACTTTGTTGTGGGCTTGTTGGAGTAGTGGTTATTGTCTTCAACTGCCATGTCAGAATGTAAATTTGTTGTGGGCTTGTTGGAGCAGTGGTTAGTCAGTATAACGGATAACAACACCTGGATAATTCGTTCATAGTCGGACTTTTAACGGCATGTATACTCAGCAATCGGATCTGAATCGGATTTTGCATTCTGCGCATGCGCAGTGCCATTCTGCACATGCGCAGCGCCACATAGCGTCCAGAGTCAGCCCATGCTCCGGCTGTTAATCCGATTCTCTGAACGGCATGTATACTCGGACAAGTGATCCGGTCTTACGCATGTCATTATCTGATCCGATCAGAAATTCGAATTTATTGCTGCATGTAAACGTACTGAGTGTCTTCAACTGCCATGTCAGAAAGAAACATTGTTACAAGCTTGTTGGCGCAGTGGTTAGTGTCTTTGACTGACATATGGGAGACCGAGGTTCAATCTGCATGCTTTGAATATAAGCGGCTGCAAAATACCAGTCACCTCTACCTTGATATTTACTTGCAACGATGCTTCTTCTCCACATGCAGAGAAGTAATTATACTGACCATGTGCATAGCAGGTGTCATTACTGTAGTGTCTTTTAAAAAAAAGTTTTTCAGAGTGGGAAATTTAATGTTTAGAATACATTTTTCACCCCAAATCCATAGGTTAAACTTGACAGATCAATATTTCAGGGTTAATGAGTCATTTTTACTCAAATCTAATGACTGGGATAGATTCAGCAGCCCTAAAAAACCCTAGTTAGACATCTCAAAAGTCACTTTTGGTAGAAAACAATGTTTCACTATTTTTACCCAGGCCCTCTGGGCACCCCAACTTTGGTGGGCTCTCAAGGCGATTCCCAGAGGATTTGGCCGTGGATAAATTGGGAGGTGTTACTAGACACCTATAGGAACACATGGTAAAAACATCTATTGGTAATAAATTATTTCACGATATGGCAAAAAAAAAAACCTAACTTTCCCTAACTATACTAGTCTAGTATAGTTAATGTAAAAAGTGCAATATTTGTTCTTTTCCCGTGATTCATATAGCCAGTTCTACCACTATCGCTATCACTTAAGTTTTTGAAACTAAGGGCTTACACGTTGTACTGTATGTTTGAATGGTCAGTTCACAGTATTTTGTTTAGTAAAGACAAAACTCAATCTTTCCTAAAATATCAGACAGTAGAAAAAGTTAAAAGTTTACTCACACCAACAGTCAGCTCTCTTCAAATCTGCTCGGTCCTTCGATAGACGTTAGGTTGACGTTGACCAGGGTTGCCAGATGCCAGCAAGGTTTTCCAGCCCAAAACCTCCTCAAAAACCGCGAGATTGCACAAAACCCCTTCCGTCCACATTAGAACGGAGAATTCCGACGCTGAAAACAATGCTTTTCAGAAACGGTCGCTGAGTTGGATGAATGTGAAAAATCCGGGTTCGCGTTGTAGTGTGATCAGGGTAGACGGAGGCTTTTAGAAACGATGACGTTCGGTTGCCATGACAATGCCGCAAGCTTGCGCTTGACACTGAGACGCTCATCTTAACAAACATGGCAGGTGAAGTGGAAAGGATGATCTATCTGAGCAATGTGCTTGTGTATCTTCAGTTACAACTCGGCATACTATGTAACACTTATTCGTTACTCCAACGCCGAAGGCGAGCGCTGTTCTTGTTGTGCTTAAGCGATGGAAAAAATGTTTACAATTGAAATTGACTGCCAGCTGATCAACTGCAATTTATTACCTAACGCTATCAGCTGATCGCGCGCCTGTAATCGAAAAGAGAGGCGTGGCGGGAGTCGCGTGTAATAACGCTATCAGCTGATAGCGCGCCTGTAATCTAAACAGAGGGGCGTGGCGGGAGTCGCGTAACCATGACAATCATTGTTTATCAAAATCATTTCAGTGTGGAACGTGGATGCAAAACATTCCGTAAACGATATGAATACAATATTGTGGACGGAGATCGTTTTCATTGCGAATGTGCGTTTTTATATTTATCCGGGTTAATGTAGATGGGGCAGAATAATTAGTTGCAACGTTGTAGCCATTTTACCCGCCCCTGCTCGAGATGTGGTTCCAGACGCAACGTTACGTTCGGCCTCTGAACCAGCCCCAGCTCTGAACATAACAGAGGCTACTACTGATTGTGTCAGCACAGAGAGATGTTTGTCTTGTTTGATCCGATGTGTCGGTGTTTTGGCTACGAAAAACCGCCAATCTGATCCTAAACCAGCCCAAATTTTATCCACCCGCCAAAACCCATTTTTGCCCGCAAAATACATCACAAAACCGCCCAATCTGGCAACCCTGACGTTGACTAGGCTAACGTGATCTGCGCATGTGTAAAATGACGTAGCGTGGTGAACCAGAGGGTGAACTTCAATTTCAATTTGAGATGACAAGAATAACTCAGTTGTGTCAACTGTGGATTAGAATTTCAGAGCAAAAACACAGATATTTGTGTTATCTCAACAAAAGTATTGAAAACTTTTGAGCTGAAAGTTTACTTGACTCAAAAACAGAAGTTGAGACAACAAAAAGGGAAAATAATTTTGTACAGTGTGGTCGATAGCATCCTGATCAGGAGTTTTTCTCCTCCCTCTCCTTCTCTCTGTCATCTTTGCTGTAAAAATGCCCAGACAATAACATTAAATGTCAAACTACCTGTCACATCATATGTAACCTATATTTCATGCCAAATCACGTTAGATATTCTGGGCCTCATTTACTAACATTTGCGACCGCAGCGTAATCTGCGCCAGCGCCGAGCCGTTATTTGCGCAGCATTCGTCACCGCACTTTACGTTGTATTTATCAAACCCGTACTTCATCAGGCAATCAGCGCCATACTCCGCCCTACTGTAATTAGCGCACCGTTAAAAGAAGGAAGAATGGGTCTGCGTGTTTGCGTAACCATGGACGATCCAAGAAAAAGAAAACAAAAGTTCCCTGCCGATCAGCGACCACTTCCTGGTCACTGATCGGCGCGGTGCCTTTGTCGGTGTCTTCTTCTTGCTCTTA
Organism: Urophycis tenuis; assembly: GCA_036785325.1. Lineage (NCBI taxonomy): Eukaryota > Metazoa > Chordata > Actinopteri > Gadiformes > Phycidae > Urophycis > Urophycis tenuis. The sequence continues at coordinate 2,605,631 of JAXIVH010000031.1, forward strand.
CAACAGCTGCCATGTCCTTGTTTACAGGCTCAAGCAAAACCCGCTTCCTGGTTTACACCTGCTTTTATGAGGCGGAGATTTGCGCTCCAATTCGAGTCGCGCACTTCTCAGGCAATCTTAGTAAATACCACGCAATACATAATAAGGCGCACTTAACGCGTTACCCCCCAGCTCTTTGCGATTCACTCCCACTTCCCCTGATACACTCCCATTTATGCATATATATGAGGCGGGATGCGCAACTTGCCTATCGCCTCTTCAGAGGCAGGCTATTTGCGCATTTACCCCGTTGCGCCACGTTAGTAATATGGTTCCATGTTTTTGCGCCTATTTTACCCGCAAATTACGCTAGAAATGGACGCAATTCTGTTAGTAAATGAGGCCCTCTGTCTCAACATTTAACATGGGTGTCACTGAATGAGCCGTAAACTGATAAAACTGGTGTCACGTCTCTTCTTCAGTGTTGGATCCTCTGAGACCAGTGGTGAGCACGTTACTTTTCGCCACATCAAATCGTCGGTAACGGCGTTGTAACGATGGAAACAATTAGATTATCCGTCAATGAAAAACTGTTTGAATTATGAGGACATCGGAGGTGTCCTCATAATCCGGTGGTGTCCTCATGATGTCAGTACGTATCCGACAAAATGTCCCTTTAAACCACAGGAACAAACACACACACACACACACAATATGCACCTTTGTTTGCTCTATCAGGGCACTCGTGCCCTCGTGCTTCCACATTGTACAGCTCCTCCGTTGTACCATCGTTGGTCATCGTTTGAGTTCCTCAACACAGTGTTGAGGCTCGATCTCTCAGTGTTGAGGGTGGATCTCACAGTGCAAAGACACAAACGCTTTCCACCCCACGGCCGTCAGCTGCTTGGTCTGCTCCAAGGCTGCCCTCACACAGAGGTAACGCAAAACATTAGACACGTGTCACCTCATGCCATAGGCCTGTTCCATTTACACAGCGCGACAACATCAATAGAAATGTGTGTATCGATGGACCGCTTGTTGATGTGTCTGGATCACTGCGTATGACACCAGGGATAGCCCTCCACTGACACTGAGACCTAAATCCATGGGGGTTTCGTTTAACCCCTGGCAGGTTTAACCTTATTGGAGAGGTTGAAGGGTAAGAGGCAGACGTGAAAGCAGTCCCTGGTCCTCCAGGCTGCATGTCGGGGGGGGTTAGGTTCCTCACCATGTACAAAGAATGGCTGTCACAGACGAATGAAAAAGCAAAATCCAAAAGAGATGGATGACAACCGTTGACGGCCGATGCTTCCTGAGAGGCGCGACGGGATGAAGACAGGACAGTGAGACCACGGAGTCAGAACCTTCAATTGATTTTGAGAAAAAGCTATGCTTTTAATAAGATGCCATTTCCCCAGATACTGTGCTCCTTTGTGATGAACAGCTGTATACTTACATAAATCTGTGTGTGTGCTCCGTCGAGCCGCATTGCTTCTGCTTTTGAATTCTGACTCACCCACAGGTGGTGAACAGTAGAGCGGCTCTCACCCCGGGCCAGGTGGTGAACAGTAGAGCGGCTCTCACCCCGGGCCAGGTGGTGAACAGTAGAGCGGCTCTCACCCCGAGACAGGTGGTGAACAGTAGAGCGGCTCTCACCCCGGGCCAGGTGGTGAACAGTAGAGCGGCTCTCACCCCGAGACAGGTGGTGAACAGTAGAGCAGCTCTCACTCAGGGACAGGTGGTGAACAGTAGAGCGGCTCTCACCCCGAGACAGGTGGTGAACAGTAGAGCGGCTCTCACCCCGAGACAGGTGGTGAACAGTAGAGCGGCTCTCACCCTGAGACAGGTGGTGAACAGTAGAGCGGCTCTCACCCCGAGACAGGTGGTGAACAGTAGAGCGGCTCTCACCCCGAGGCAGGTGGTGAACAGTAGAGCGGCTCTCACTCAGGGCCAGGTGGTGAACAGTAGAGCGGCTCTCACCCCGAGACAGGTGGTGAACAGTAGAGCGGCTCTCACCCAGAGACAGGTGGTGAACAGTAGAGCGGCTCTCACTCCGAGACAGGTGGTGAACAGTAGAGGGGCTCTCACCCACAGCACAGCTTCGTCTCTGAAGATGCCGTACAGAGAACAGCGTCCTCTGCTGACGTTTGACTCAAAAGTCGCATGGCTTCCGAGAGCAGCCCTGACAGACAGACAGAAAGACAGAAAGACAGACACCTGCGGTGGGCGCACAATGCAGCTGCCAGTGAGTGAGTGTAATTGTTTCGTAATTGTTTGATGTTTATCTCACACCTCATGCAATTAAACCGACTCTTCAAGAGAAGAGTGCCAACTGCCACTGTGGGCTTGCAGGAGGCGTGGTGTGATCAAATCCCTTCAGAAAGGTTGCGGTTCGATCCCCACTTCCAAACTATCTGCATGTTGAAGTGTCCTTGAGCAAGACACTGAACCCAAACTTGCTCGCCAGGTGCGAACATAGAAGCACACTACTCTTATGTACCATAGGATGGATCAAATGCAGATAACAAATTTCATTCTCATATTCAAGATTCAAGTATCTTTATTGTCAAATGTGCTACATGGCAGGCATATAGCACAGATTAAATTGCAGTCCTCTCAGATCTACGGTGCAAAATGAACAAATGGACAAACAAACAGACAAATGGACATTGTACAGACAAAAACATAGAAACACAGAAAAGTACGAAAAAAAGTGAGGTAGTGCATTGAAAATTGTGCAAAATAGTGCAAAATATATTTAAAACAGTCAAAAGACAATTCTAAAGTGTCAGTCAGGATGAGAGTTTGTGAGTGGTGGTGGGAGGGTGATGGTCTGAGGTGGGTGCAAGGTTAAGAGTCTGTGGCAGGGGGGCAGAGGAGGGGGGGTGGGCAGGGGCAGAGAAGGGAGGGAGTTGAGCCTCCGGACAGCCTGGTGAAAGAAGCTGTCCTTGAGCCTGCTGATTCTGGCCCGGAGACTCCGCAGTCTCCTCCCCGACGGCAGAAGACTGAAGATACTGTGGGATGGGTTGGTGGGGTCACCAGCAATCCTGATGGCTTTGGTGGTGGTGGTGTAAATGTCCAAAATGGGGGGGCAGAGATACACACCGATGATCCTCTCAGCTGCTCTCACTATGCGCTGCAGTGTCTTGCGGCAGGACACGGTGCAGGCACCGTACCACACAGTGATGCAGCTGGTCAGGAGGCTCTCGATGGGGCCTCTGTAGAAGGTGTGCATGATGGTGGATGAGGCCCCCGCTCTTTTTAGTTTGCGGAGGAAGTACAGGCGTTGGTGGGCTTTTTTGGCCAGTGATGCGGTGTTGTGGTTCCATGACAGGTCTTTGGAGATGTGCACACCCAGGAACTTGGTGCTGCTCACCCTCTCCACTGTAGCATCGTTGATGATCAGTGGAGCATGCTGTGTGTGCATTCTCCTGAAGTCCACAACAATCTCCTTCGTCTTCTCCACATTCAGACGGAGACTGTTGTCCTTGCACCGCGTAGCCAGCCTGTTCACCTCACTCCTGTAGATCGTTTCATCGCTGTTGTTGATGAGACCCACCATAGTCGTGTCATCCGCAAACTTGATGAAGATGTTGGAGCTGGATGTTGGTGTGCAGTCGTGGGTCAGCAGAGTGAAGAGGAGGGGGCTCAGCACACATCCTTGGGGGGCCCCAGTGTTCAGTGTGATGGTGCTGGAGGCGCTGCTGCCGACCCGAACTGTCTGGGGTCTCCCCGTCAGGAAGTCCAACAGCCAGTTGCACAGGGAGGTGTTGAGTCCTAGCTGGTCCAGTTTGTGAATGAGCTGCTGGGGGATGATTGTATTGAATGCTGAGCTGAAGTCGATGAACAGCATTCTGACATAGGAGTCTTTTGTATCCAGGTGGGTGAGGGCAGAGTGGAGGGCAGAGGAGATGGCGTCATCGGTCGAACGGTTGGACCGATATGCCAACTGGAAAGGGTCCAGGGTGGGGGGGAGGGCAGACTTGATGTGGTGCATGACTAGCTGCTCGAAGCACTTCATGAGGATGGGAGTGAGTGCGACTGGGCGGTAGTCATTGTGGCAGGAGGGAGATGACTTTTTCGGCACCGGGATGATGGTGGTGGCTTTGAGGCATGTGGGGACAACAGCCTGGCTCAGCGAGGTGTTGAAGATGTCTGTGAAGACATCTGTGAGTTCCTCAGCACAGTCCCTCAGTACACGACCAGGAATTTTGTCGGGACCAGAGGCTTTCCGTGGGTTCGTCCCTTTCAGGGATCGCCTCACGCTATCTGGGGATAGCGTCAACACCTGGTCGCCGGGAGAGGGTGGGTTCTTCTGTGCCGGGGTGCTGTTGTCTGCCTCAAAGCGGCCGAAAAAAAATAATATCTAAAAATACTGAGAATGACCAATGAAGACCGAAAGGTCCTCTCTCTTGTCTTTAATGGCAGTGTTGGTCCCACATTACTAAATAGATATTTTGATCATTTTGATCATTTTCGGCATTCTGTATTAACCAATGGGGCTATCCACACAGGCTGAGGCTACGCTCAAACAGTAAAAAAAAAACATATGTCCTGTGGCCTTTCGTGACTGCTTTTCCTAACGAGGAAACCAACGAGGTCAACCTCGTTGGAAACTGTTTTGAGGTCAGAGAAAGATGCGAAGGAGAATTAATCAGGCCTTCATAAGGAAAAGACCACTGCAGCAGGAAGAGAATCCTCCCATGCTTCCATCAGGCTACGGCATTATGCAACAGAGGCTGTTATCAACGGTTGCCGTGGTGAAACTACAACATTCACATTCTAACCACGGTGTTTCATGTGGGCTGTATAAACCTGGACAACACGGTGAACAACATCACTTCATCACCAAGGTGGGAAGTGAAATGAAAATGGTACGCTCCTGGTCCCAAAGGGGAGACTCATGCTCACCTCTCCTGTCCTCATCCTCTCATTCATCAACAATTAGTGAGAGCATGTCAACATTATGATTGGTCACGTTGATCATGTTTTCTTGAATGGCCAAATGGTGTGTCGCTTTAAATGTTCCTTGTGGGACGGCATTATCTGTCTATCTAGGAAAGGTCATATTGTAAAGGAACCTCCAGGACTATGTTGAAGGACACAAGAAAGGAAGCCTTCCTCAGCATGAGGACAATTCAAACAGCTCTTATCATGGCTGCCACCTGATACTTTGATGTAATTTCACTCAGTTAAGAGCCTTCCTAAGCAGCCTGTCTTCGCCTGCAGCCTATGTCTTCGATGAGTATGCTCGGGCTGAAAGAACTGTAGATTCCAACACTTAGGTCCACCGATCAATATTACATGAATATCTGTTTCATCCCTTTTTTCCAAAGCCATGTATTCTTTTTTTTTTTAATACATTAGGTAAAATCACCTATATTCTTTGATTGTGTTCACCTGAATCACTGACTGCTTAGTAATTAAATAGTAATGTGATTATAGTTCTTTAATAACGTCTATCTTTGCAGCAGCACTCGAAACTCTGCTTTGAGCTGTTTTACGTTTAAAAAGATGCCTAATCTCAGCAGGTTGTGTTGATGGATCACCCTAATTATAGTTATGTTACGTGATTGACAGTGAAATACCCAGCACAATATTCCCCAGTGAGTGAGTGAGTGAATATATGGATATAGTCACCAGTCAGAGTATTTAGTAAAGTTATATGTAGACTAAGCTCTCTAAGGAGATAACTTCCTCAAAGTTCCGGTCACACTTTATCCTAAGAGCAGCTGTGCAATTATTTTTCAGAAAATCAGATTTTGTCTTCATGTGACGGGTTTATAAATGTAGCATTTCCCATTTCCACAAGAGAGCACTGTTGCTCTATGTTTAGAGTGTAGCCATCAGAATAGTGAGATTTTTTTTCTCTTCCTGTCTTTCTTTCTCCTTTCCGCGTGTGATTTTTTGCAAGTCGTCACACAAGCTAGAGTCTTTCTCGATTTCTCTATCTTTCGCTCTTATATATAGATATACACTCCTGCAGTCCCCTCACCTCTATACATCTTATATCTGTTGGGTCTGTTTTGAACATTTATCAGGGAAACTCTTTCATTATGCTGACCCCCCCCCCCCCCCCCCCCCCCGTCTCAATCTCCCTTTCTTGTTTTTTCCACTGCCTCACCTTGGCTTCACCTTTGCTTGATGCATATGTTGTGATGCTGTACCAAAATCGTACACCTCAAACGCCTTCACCCACACACACACACACACCGACTAACAGGGTGACAGAACCACAACTTTAAGAGAGATGGATGGAAGGACGCGTTGATGGATAGAAAGCTGGATAGCTGCATAGAACTGATGAAGAACCAGTGCATTATGGGAGATGGGAGGAGAGAAGACGAGTGGATGTCTCAGCTCAGTATTCATCACACGTTGGAGAGCCATGTGAGGACGAAGAGTGTTCACACACACACACACACACAAACTCCATCCATCTTCATTTGTCTCGTGATGTCTTATTGTAGTTTATAATTAACTTAGCATCTGTGATGCAGCACCTTTGTGTCCACCAGACTCCCTTGTTCTCATTCTAAAGCTTTTCTCCACATGATGCTCTCTTGTGTCACGCTCCGTCCACCTCGCAGCGTCTTGGTTTGGCAGATCCCTGCAGCATGTTTGGACGTTATGTTCATTCAGCTGCAGGTGCTGGCAGGTATTGTGTAGACTGGGCCGATTCAATCGGCGGCCCGCGGGACATACGGCCATAAAGACTAAATAATTTACTAGAACATAAACAATCTGAATCCATTGAGTGAGAACCAGTCCAATTTCTTCTAATAGGAGAATGTTGTGTCCGCTTTCCGGCCACTAAATATCTACTTAGTAATGTGGGGCCAAAGCCTCTATGTCTGATCTGCAACGAGGCTATCGCAGTAACAACATGATACAATCTGGGGTGTTTGGTTGCCAACAGAGGGTGGCCTGGTCCAGTTCAGAACCAGAGGAGATGGCCGTAGCCTCCCTTCGCGTTGCATGGAGTCTTGGTTCAAAAAGAAAAGAATCCCTCAGAGATTCTGAAGCGGTGAAAGACTGCGTGCTCGCTGTCCTTGAAGATTTAGTGACCGGTGACAGGTGAAGAAGAACATCCTTTCGCCTATCTGAAAAATAACCAATGTCCTGCACAATAACCCTCAGAAGAGTCTGAGCTCTTGGAACAGATGCATTTGAAACCCTGATGGACGTGTCAAAACATGCGGCGCTGATGGCCCTGACTGTTGATGAGCAGAACACAGAGTTGGAGCAGAGTTGTGCACGATTCTTCCAGGGGATCCGAGTTGAAGTCAAATGTGCTCAGACTTCTGTCGAATGTTAATATCATGATCACTGGCTGCTTGATGTATTTATGTATCAGGCCATTTCTGTTTAATGTTAATAACATGATCAGTTGTTGCTAGATTGATTTATGGCTGACACCAAATCTAATGTAAAATGTAAAATGTAACATTTTGGCCACTTCCATATTTGTATACACTTTCGGTTTATTCCAATGCTTGTCTATTGCTACGAAAAGTTTTACTGCAGAAGTGGTAGTGTACTCAAGGCAATCTGCAAGTCAAACTCGTAGGAGTTAATGGAAGCGGTACAAAGAGGAAAACATTAAGGTCAATGATGAGGTTCGGTAATGTGAAGTTAAAATGGTCCAAAATACACAAATCAGAGCTAAAGAGTGGAAGGAAACGTGGAGCTGACTTGGAGACAGAGAGCCCCAAAGCAACCAACAAATGATCCCCAAAACCCTTTCAGCTATCGTCATGGCTGCCAATTTGATCTCTCTTAGACACTTATGTCAGGATGAAGGTTTTTTTTTTGCAGCTCTTAGTCACAGAGCGAGCACATCTCTGGCCAATAATGAACAGAGGGACATTTGGTGACAAACGTTTTACCTGCGGTCACACTTTAATTAAATACAGAACGGGATCACTTGGTGATATCTATCCGTGCATAATTACTGTTAAAAGTAATACATTCAACTAAACTATTGTATTACTTATTATTATGGATCTTAAGTCATCATGTTCGTATCAATATTGGCACTGGCATGCCTCCAGACCCATGATTAACTAAACCCATGACCTACAGCTCTTTTCAATCCTTGCATATCTGCAATAAAGGCCTGCTGAGAATTGTGGTCTCTCAGAAAGTTAGTTTTTCTTTCACAAGCAAATATGGTGGAATCATAGTTTAACATGTTTATCTTAGTTATTGGAAGATATGCTGAATATTACTACTTCAATGTTCATTGGGACTGCGCATGATACTTGAGCAGGACATGTAAAACATCCTACCATGTTTGTGATGGCGAAACACAACTTTGTGGACTTCAGATTGCCTAGACGTCATGACTGTAATCCCATAGACAAAACCCTATATGTGAAGTGGATGGTTCGTGGGATCTGGAATGCTGGCAGGCTTCTGTCGAAGAGGTAGTCTGGAACTTAAACTCCTTGCAGAAGATTGAATGCGTGTGTGTCTGTGAGTTAGTGTTTGCATTATAATTGTGTGCTGACCTTCACAAACCATGGTAAATGCAAGGAGAAAAGGTTGCCAAGGAAACAGGCTGACATAAAACAGATTAATCTGTGTGTGTGTGTGTGTGTGTGTGTGTGTGTGTGTGTGTGTGTGTCTCTCAGTGTCCACTGCTTTTTGCGTTGACTTGCTAACGTTCTTTGTACTTTTTTTTTTGGCTCAATATGTTTTTTTTTGTTGCTACGTCTCTCCTCCAAGGCATATTTTGAGAACCACTCAAGATATACAACGCATCCATTATTCTCTGTGAATGAATGCCATCAAATCTCCAGGAATGTTAAAGTAATGGCAGGTAATGCAGAGCAATTAAAATATTTCTAGATAAATTACAGAATTTCAGGAATTTCATTTAGTACAATTCCCTCTGTCTGTCTCTCTGTCTGTCTCTCGCTCACTCTTGCATTTTCTCTCTCTCTCACTCTCACATTTTCTCTATCCATCTCTGTCTCTCACTCTCACTTATATTTTCTCTATTCATCTCTGTCTCTCTCTCTCTCTCTTCATCATCTGGGTTCTAGCTTCTATGGCCAAATGTAATCTATGCTGACTGCTTTTTAAATCAAACCAAAAGCTGTCTGTGGGAACTTTTCCTCCCTTAGCAATACAGAGTTTATTTCAGCATCACACGTCATGTTCCGAGAGGAACATTGGTTCTGACTCGTGGAAAATTGACTCTGCTCTTTTCTCCACAAAAACATGGCAAGTCTACTAAATGCATAAACAAGTTAATGAGTGTCATCACCAACAGCCGGTAATCAAAAAACTAAAAAGTGCATTGCATCTGTTTTTTTTATCACTCCCCAATGTGCTACTATCTGCTACTATCTATCTCGATCCTCTCCCCTCTCCCTCTGGTCTATCCATCTTGATCACATGATAGCCATCCTTTACCTCCAAGCTGTTTTAATGTATGGGATACATGAAACCGGTAATAGCGGTTTCATGTACCCTGGTAAAAGCGATGTTAAACATATTTAGACTCCATGAGGGTGTCTATATGTTCCCCCCTTCAGACAAACCCGCTGTGAAGGTTCATGACAGATAGATACAGCGGTGGTGGTTGAGCAGATCTGGGACCTGCAGCCCACCCTAGCAGCGAAACATCACAGATGGACAGCAGCACAATGGACGGTGTGGTGGGACACCCCCCCCTTTGGTTTGTACAGAGGAGAACAGACCAAGTGTTGTCTCCCCAGCTCAGTGTCTGGGGTCAGGAAGGGAGGGATACCCTGGCTTGGGAGCTACAACAGAAGTTAGCTGAAGATGGCCTCATAGCTGAAGATGGCCTTATATTGCCAAACAACGGTGTACTGTTTGTTAGTCTGAGAAGTTCAGACATGCCTGAGTCATAATAACACGCAAGATGGGACGCAGAAACAGCAGACAATTCAATATTTGATGTCATCTCAGTGTATTTTAAAATCCTTCTTAACAAACGTTTCATGTTCCACTAAGGGTGACAGCACTCTTACACTTAAAAGGACTCTTGACACATCCATCGTTTTTTTTATTGAGCTAAATTTGAAAACAATTACGTGTGACTACTCAATTGTCAGAGGTTGTGTATGTGTGTGTGTGTGACAGTGTGTGTGCGGGGGTGTGTTTACGCAACTAGCCTAAACACCCACTGCGTGCGTAGGCAGTGATATTTCTATTCATCCCAGAGCCACCTTATCCAGCTCTGCTTCTCATCACGGAGACCAATTAAGGCCTGGCATGTTGACGGGTGAGTAACACAACTTCCACTGCTTCTCCCCCTTAACACACACACACACACACGCACACAAACACCCCCATGCCACACACGCAAGCACACACACAAGAACACATACACATGAACACGTATGCACATGCAAACACACGCGCACACACACCCCCACACACACACTCTCACACAAACACACAATGGCTGTACTTAAGTGCCGAGTTATTGTGCGATGCAATTAAGTCTCATTCAAACAAAATAAGCACTTGGATTTGACTCATTAAACTAAGCCAAATGAGTTGTCCCAGTGGACGCTGCCCAAACAAGCCAAACTGAGAGCACTGAAGATGGAATTTCAAATCAAGTCTATTGGGCAAAATGGACTGAATCGATATTAATGAGTCACTTCAGACACTCTCTATGTCAGTGTTGTAGCAACAACAAATACATCCAAATATTATGGCCAAGTGTTGATTTTCATCAAGCAGGTTAGAGTGTTTGATGCCATTCAAACTCTAAACAGTAATCACACTGAGGGGTTTGCCTCACATGTTGCGTCCCTATGCCAGCCCACGTCATTAAAACACACACACACACACAACAGGTTCTTGAGGTGTGGACGCATGATGACCACTTCTATAGAGACTGTGGCCTCCTTCATCCTCAGACACCACAACGTGGTGGTGCTGAACATCTGAAGATCACAAGAGAAGATGAACTATGTTCTAATGTTTGAAAGCCTGTGTGTGTTGTTGCCGCAGGTACAGGCTGTGGGGGGATCCCATTTAATCCAATATTTTCCAGCAATGTTTCCCACCAAATTTACTGACAAACCACAAAGGGGGTTTTGCTTCAGGAAAGAGATAATGCTGGAAGTTTGTTGTCGGCTATTCTCTTGACTGCGCCAGCAATTTTTAATTTTTTTTTGTGTAATTCCTCCAATACATCAGAAAAGTCATTTCTAGTGCCTTATTTTCCTTCTTGATTTTTCT